>NW_019167827.1:8304124-8904124 GCF_002303985.1 Durio zibethinus
TACATTTTGATATCTGTCAAGGTTAGTTGTAAGGGTTTGAGATTTTGAAAAGTTATTTGGAAATGGACAAAAGTTAAAATTTTTGAAATCAACTCATTTCAGACTTCTAAGACTTTGATATTTCAGATCTTTCAATAAGGGTTGGCTTATCTTTGTTTAGCATATACTGCATTTAGTATTTAGGAGTGGCCTTCCAGATTTGTTTTAGATTGCCCTTTTTAAGGTTTTTCCAAACAAGAAATTATGTAATAAATGGGGACTCAAGAGATTCATGGTCATTTTTCCAAGGTAACTTCTTTAATTTTAAACCTTTATGCTTGATCCAATATAGACTTTTCAAAAGTTGTAACGTAGGTTAAGGTTTAAGGTTGTTAAAGAAAATGATAGAAATGCCCAAAACAAGTATTTAAGGGTATTTAAAACCAATAATTATTTTTTCATTTGAAAGATACACTGAAAGGTTTATTCTTTCTTTTTCTTTTTTTTTTTATTCTTCATTTCCTTTCATTTATTTCTTTTCTTTTCATTTTTTTTTTGCATTCTTTTCACTGTGTGGATTTAAAACTTATTGTGAACTTTTATATTGAGCCTTTGCCTCACATACATGATTTCCATTCAAACATCTCCATTCTTAACCTTTAAATGTGTTTCCTTTTTAACCCTCATTGTGGAATTGATTCTTTCGTTATGATTATTTTGAATAAATTCACTCAATGCCAAAGGGGTAATAAGGGATAAGTTTTTACATTTATAAAAAGATAATGAAAGATTGCCATATGTCATTTCAGGTATAAAAACTTAAATTGAAGAGTAGTTCCCTTTAGAAAAATAATCTTGAAGAAAGGTTTTCATTTCAACAGTTTTTTTTTTTTTTTATTTTGGCATTTTCTATTTTGGGCCTTTTTCCTTGGAATTTGTTCAAATTTCCTAAGTGTATGATGTCATAACCATTTTTCTTTTCTTTTCATTTCTCTCTTTTTCTTTTTTTTTTTTAATTTTTTCTTTGACATGTCCCTCATAACTCATACCTAAATTCATTTTACCAATAATGCATTTCATGGAAAATACCCTATTTTAACAAACCACCTTTAATGAAAGTTGTTACAAGAAAAAAGTCTTGCTAATGAACAAGGAAAGAACCATGTGGAATAAACCCGTTTAAGGTATCAAATGATCTAAGCTACTCTACAAAAAGAAAACAAAAAGGTTAATATAACTTATGTTGTTTTAAAGGGCAATGAGGTCTGTCTCTTTTGATCAACATGTTCCCAAAACATATGAGCTAGGCCAATTTTGGGATAAAGAGCTGAAAAGGTTGATAAATCTGAGGTCTTTTTACAAGATTTGGGTTAGCTTTCATTTCAAAAATTTTTGAAACTATAACGTAATATTGACACATCAAATTATCACATCTAAATTCTTAAAAAAATGTTATATTTTCCTGATCTTCTAGGAATCCAAAATTTTTTTAATTAGATGTTCATTGTTCATTTGCTTGAAAAATAATATCACCTTTTGATATCATAATGTTATCAGGTGAAAGTAAGGTTCACGAATTCAACTTTATAGCTTTTGAGGGGTCAAGGTTGTTGAATGGAATCATTTGAAAGGCTTAAGAAAAAGAGTTTAGGTATTTGACAAATTCCTAATAATGATTGCCAACTCATACAAGACTCAAAATTTTCTTTTTTTTTTTTCATTTTTTTCATCATTTTTTTGTTTTTGGTTTTTTGTCTTTTATCTTTTTTTCACATTTTTCAGAACATTTTTTTTTATAATCTTGGGAACTAACTATGTAGGGTTTTATTCAAATCTAACATTTTTTACCAATTACAAGTCTAAAATTTAACAAAAATTGAAAATATTAAATGACAATATAAATCCATTGAACACTTCTAATGCATAAGATCTATTTATGCAATGCAAACACTCAAACATAACCTAAAAATTCATATTTCCTATAATATTCTTGAGATGACACTCTAACTTACAAACAAAGGTTCTCCATTTAACAGCTCATTATTAGCATCATTGACCCGTAACTCTCTCACTATAAAAAATCACTAATCAATTCTTTAAATTTGATGGGATCTACATCAACCAAAGCTTGAAGTGTATCCTTAAAGGGCAGTATAGTCTTTTATGGAATGTCTTTTGACCCTATTATGAAACTCACACTTAACATTTAGATTATACCATTTCAGGTATGGAGGCTTTCTGGGTCTTACAAGAACAATGGAGACATATGATTCTTGACCAGTAAGGTGAAGAGCTCAGCGGAAGACATTGAAAATAAATGATAAATCTTGATTTTCTTTCTCTTACGACTTCATGAATGGCTTGGGTTGATCCTTTGTTCTATAAATCTTTGTGACGAAGGAACTAAAATATACAAATGAAGTGGTTAAGAAAAATCTCAAGCCTGAAATGTCAGTTTGGAACAATATGGTGACTATTGAAAATAAGTGTTTACAAGGTCTTTTTCTATCATGTGAAGGCTTCATTTGCTTTGCCCTTTAATAATTATTTCTTGTGCTTGTTTAGTAAAAATATCTCCCCTTATTTCATCACTAGCATCTATAATTCTTCTCCTTTTTATCTCATTCTTAATTCTGCTCATAACAAACAACAATTCTGTGAACTCTGATAAAGTATTGCTAATCAATTTATCGTAATAAGGAGAAAGAAAAGTATCCACAAATGGAGAATTCAGTTTCCTATTGGTAAGAGGTGGTCATATTTATGATACCATATTCTTTCATCTAACAGTATATTCTTTATAGCTCTTATTATAGCTCTTTCTCATATTTTGAAGGATTAATTGGTTTGGAGCCAACTTCAATATGCTGGTATTACTTTAAGAATGCCTACGATAAATCCCTCTAAGTATGAATTTGACTACTTTTCAAAATATAATACAATTAGCTGCTGCTTCAGTCAAATTTCTTTAAAAAATTATGAATAAGCAGCTTTTAGTCACCAACATACCCAACCATTTTGTGATAGTATTGAGCCAAATATGCCTAAGGACATCCAGTTTCATTATACTTTTCAAAGGTCGAAACCTTAAACTTAGGTGAAATAACCAATCTGAAACTAGTTGGTATTTCTTTGCATCAAGTGATTCATCTTTACCTTCAATAGCTTGAACTCTTTCTTCCATGAAATTATACCTTCTCTATTCATTTAGATTCCTTAACTCCTCCCTTATAGGTCTTAAGCTAGATCCTTTAGGTTAATCATTTCTTTGGGCACAAAGTTCTTCAATAATCTTCTCTATTTCTCTTTTCAAATCAAATATTCCTCTGACCCTTAGAAGAAATTACAAGAATTATTTTTGAAGAAATCCTTTATTTTGGAGCACACATGAATTACATTATATAGATACATAAATGAATGAATGGATGAATGAATGAATGAATGAATGAATGAATGCACAAATGACAAAGTTTTTTAGTGAAAAGTATGAAAATTGGCAAAGGATCGAGAATGAAAGACAAATCATAATTCACATATCTAAGTTCAATAGACAACATCATATCAACATAAAAACATTTTAAAAAACAGAAGAAATTCATAAACCTATCACTTAAAGACCCTCATTAAATAAAAAGCTCCATCATGTTCATTATCTTGCCATCCTCTTCTCATTAGTCCTAGATCTTTTAATCTTTTATTGTAGTTGGATCGAACCATTTCGCATCTATGAGTGACTGCACCTTGTGCTTGAAACCCTTGTAATTCTTAATGGAATGCGTCTTATGCCTATCATGGTATTCGCATCTTACCTTTGGGTTAAAATATTTTGGGTACAGAGGCTTTAAAGGCTCTGAAGGCACAAGGACAATAAAATGT
The DNA here is from genome assembly GCF_002303985.1 of Durio zibethinus. The sequence continues at coordinate 8,307,980 of NW_019167827.1, forward strand.
CTCTCAAACAAATAGGAAAAAAAGTTTTTCATGTGAAATGGGGAGAAAATCTAATTGTTTCTTTTTCTTGGGTAATTTCAAGTAACAGGTTAACTAGGAATCCTAGGATTTGATAGTGGTGCAAAAGTTCAGACTTAAGTAATTGGCTAAATAGGTGGTTGGGGGAATAGAAGGTCGAAAATTTTAGTTCCGATATGGACTTCTTAGAGATTGTATAAAGTTTTAAGGTCTGATCGTAGATGTTTGGAAATGAGGCCAAAAATAGTCATGAGAAGGATTTGAATGCAAGTTTGAGATTGAAACAATTAGTGAGGCTACACAGAACCTAATAACCCTATCCTGGAAATCAAATTCTAAAGCTTAAGCAATTGAATGGTCATATCACTCATCCCTTTCATGATCTTGTCCAAACCTTCATTATTGCTCAAACAATTAAATGATTTAGCTTGCTTTGAAAGTGCTCTAGGCCTAACGGGAATCGGTTGATCATGACTCCATGAATTTATAGGACTCACTTGGGCTGAAATTGGTAAAGACCCTTGAGAAGGCATCAAAATAAATTTCTTGAGTCTATTCATGATGTTTGTCAACTTAACAAGTTGTTTTGTCACCTTTCAAACATCATGACCAAACTACTATTGATTTCATTCTAACACACTAATTCAAGCCTCCAATTGATCTTCCATATTTCTGTTCTAATACCCACTAACAAAAATATTATCTCAAGGGTTTAATACCAACAATTTTTATGCTATTATTCTTGCTAAATAAAGGACACAATTCCTAATTTGCATGTGACATGTCTATGAATGCTTCAATATGATAATGATGCAAAGATATATACAAAAATGGAATAACCCAAAAATATACAAACCAACTTAATGATGAATGGAATGACTAAATTCCAAAAAGAAAACAAACTTCTTATCTAACTTAGATTTTTTTTCTTTTTTTTGCCCTTTTTTTCATCTCTTTTTTGTATTCTAACTTTATTTACACTATTATTATCCTTAAACACAAACTGTACTAAAGTGCTTCACATATCCTAATTTGGATAATTTTTATGAAAGAAAAAATGGCCTGGCTTTGGACTTCTGCATAATTTTTACAAGAAGGTTGACACCACTAATGGCTCCATAAGGACTTTTTTTCTTTCTTTTACTCTTTTTTTATATATTTTTTTTTTTTGCTTTTTTTTCAATGACTAACTTAAAACAAATACCTCATCTTAAAATATAATGCCTACGTAGTGTAAGTAACACAATCAAAGAATATATACAAAATAAAATGACTCTATAATTCAAAAAAAAGTAATAGAAACAATATAGTAGCCATACAACAAAATAATAGAATGTATATAGTGTCCTAACTTTTGGTAATTTTTTAAAAGGTGGCATGGCTCTACCTTAGGCAGGCTTTCTATGGCTCATGATATGCAATGTTGGGATTTACTCGTTTAAAGGTTCCCAAATCAACTTTACATCATCATCTATTATAGACTAATAAGGCTCTTTGATCCTTACCATTACAGACTCCTAATGGAAAGGGTTCGATCTGAGTGGAAGTGTTTAACTAGCAAATGCAGAGGTTATCACTTCAAGAGAACGTAACTACTTCACTTCCTCCTAAAAAGGACGGAGCTTAAATCTAGAGCTTATGCATGTAAATGCATATGCAAAAGTGTGAAAAGTGACATATTAATAAACATATCATAACAAAATCATAAGCACAAAATCAAAATAAAATAATAACTAACATATAATTTATTTTATTTATTAACTTGTATATATTTTTTTGAAAAAATAAAATAAAGAGAATTAAACTAAATATCAAATAAAACCAATTAAATCCACAATCATTAATAACACATAATTAAAATTTTTGGCCTGACTCTCTAAGTTTCCAATAGAGTCGCTAAGCTGTCATAACGTATCAGTTCAGAGACTCGATCACTGAAGTAAGAATTTAAAAGTCGTGAAAACACGAAGAGTCACCGCTAATCATTTTTAAGGTGTGATTAGTCATCTAAAAATTTTATCTTTTAATAAAATAATAAAATAGGTTTAAAGCTTTATTAAAAGATAATTTTGGTCTATGAAAACAGAATCAGATTCGGGAGTTAGTTACGCATGGAGAAGGATTAGCACCCCTACAGTACCTATAAAATTGATACCAATTAATCATACACTATTTATAATTTTAGAGAAAAATGGTTTTTATATGAAATTTAATTACAATTCCCTTCATTTTGTGAGAAATAAAATTAGTTAAAAAAATCCGTTGTTTAGGAATAGTAAGAAAATCTTTAAATTAAAGAAATCCCTCAAAGTCTCTGACATAAAGGCAGAATTCAAAAATAGTTTCTCTATTTAAGATTTATCATAACATTCCTTCTAAAAATAAAAAAATAAGATTTTTTTCCAAATAATAATTATTGATACTCTCCAACGTCTAAGCAAAGTACCAATCAATTATATTTCACGGAATGCTATTTTAATTTTATTTAAGAAAAACCTTTTATGTAGCAAAAACGAAATATAATTAATATTAAATATCCATAACTAGAGCAAACATAAATATATATATGCATTATAAATGAAGACATTGATTTTAAAATGGAACCTATGCAAAAATGATGATTAAAAATGAATTTAAAAATAGAGTTTTCAAATGTAAAGAAACCACTTGGACTCTTTAACATTTAGGCAAAGTTTGAGTATGACTTTTTATATTTAAAATCCTATCCTATTATTATTATTTTGTATTTTTATAATTATGGTTTTAACATAACGAATTTATTTTGAGTTTGTAGAAATGTATGAAAATTCATAATGAAATAAAATTGCTTAAATACACTAACATCTAGGTGGCATTTGGAAACAGATTACTTCATAAAAGGTTTTCATGCAAATCTTTATAAATTTAAACGAATTTGAGGTTTTGGGAAGGTTTGAGTTTGAATTTTAAGAATTTACGAACGTCTCTAAAAGTCTCCAAAATCTAAGCAGACTTTCGTAGTAAGTTCATTTTCATAATTATTGTAAAAATGAATTTTTATATATATATTTCTTCTTTTTTCTTTAAAATTACTATTATTATTATTCTTATTATTATTATTATGCAAAAATTTAAAGTATATGAAAATATACCAAGCATAAATTTAAGTGTGAAAGCTTAAATTAAAACAAGCACGAGAATCCAAACAAATAAAAAAAGCTTACAATTAAACTAAAACATCATGAACATATATATAAGCATGATTAAACTTAAATATAAAAGACCTTTATTAGGTACCAATTTTATGCCTTATATTAAAAATTTATTTAGAGAATTCAACTAAAAACACCTAACCTTATTGAAGAGTCAACAAGAAGATATGGTCTTCCTCACCCACATTTGCAATCCTGACAAAATACTATTAAACCCCTACTACAAGGTCTTAGACTACTCCATTAAGCAAAAGGAAATGCATTGTTCATGGTTCCCACGAACATTCTATAGGAAAGCTTTATCTTCTTCTTGACAATGGTTTTTATTTCATTAATACCCCTTTCATTCTTTAGATCTCAAAAAGCCAAGAAACCACCGTAGTCTCCCACTAAAGGGTTCGGTAACGCCAACTTGCCCCCGACGAGTTTTCGACCTTATCCGACTTCATATGGTCGATTTTTTTTTTTGAAAATTGGGTTTTGGGTCGGGTCGGGTAAGGCTAAGAAAAAATTAGGGTTGGGTAGGGTTCGGGTTTTAGGGAAACCTAACTTTACATTATATAAAAAATTATTTTTAAAATTTTTTATTTATATATATTTATATAATTATATATTTTAATATTTATATTTAAAAAATAATATTTTATATTTTAAAAAATAATATTTTATTAATTTCGGATCGAGTCAGGTATGATTTATATAGTATCGGATTGGATTGGGTTTGGGTATGAAAAAATAAAAAAAATTTTGGGTTGGGTCGGGTTTAGGGTGAGTAAAAACCTACCCCAACTCGACCCGTTGCCAACTCTAGTCTTCACCAATTTTAAACAAAACTTTAGTTTTGTCCTATCTATGACTTCTTAATTTTAATATTTTTTTTTTCTATTCTTCCATCCTAAAAACCATGCCACCCATAGCCTTTTAAACTTTTACAAATAAACTCCATCCAACAATTCACATACGGAAAACAAACCCTTGAAGTATTGAGACCCTTAACTTCCATTGACCAATTATAGAGCATGCATTATATATACCATGTGCAAAAGTGAAGAGAAAAAAGAACAAGATGTGTGAATAAAAATGAAAAGCCAACAAACATAACAAAAAGGAAGTTTTAAGCTTTCTTGCATCATTTCATACAGAGATTAAAAACAATAGCACCTATATAAAATGAACTTATAAGCTTATATAATAACATATATATGGAAACAACAAGTAGAAGAAGAAAACAAATACAGTAACATTTGAACCTTCAACAAACACCTACAAACAAGGACATACTAGAATTAGTAAAAGTTTGAAGCTTTAAGCTTCACTAAACTAACAAGTTTTCAACTTTCATACAAACCCTATACCGAAACAAACTTGAAGAAAAAAAAGGACCATTTTTCTTAATCTCACATGGAGGAACATGAATATCCAAAAAGTTTAGGAAGACTACCTTCCCTCCCATTTTCTTCAAGAGTTTTTTTTTCTTTTGCCTTTTTCAACAAAGCTTTTCTTTCTTCCTCTATGATTTTTTTCATTTTTTTTTTATAGAAAGCTCCTTCCTTTTTTGGTAGACCCCTTTCTTTAAAAAAAATTGATTTTATTTCTTGGTGAATATAGGCTCTTGGATCAAGTAACATCCAAAGGCTAAGGTTTCTTCCTTTCTTTTTTTTTCAAAGAATAAGCTTTAACCATTGAGACAAAATTCAATGAAGATCCAATGGTTCATATTAGTTACTGCAAAGATTGGATTTTTATTGCTTCTAAACCCACAAAAGACCATTTTACCCCTAATACAAAGTTTTTGGTATTTAGGCTATTTTCTTAGAAATCAATGTTTCTATGCTCATTTTCAAGATTTTAAAGCACCAAAAATCATGAAATATTATAAAATTGAGATATGAAAAGTTTCATGAAAATTCAAGCTCAAGAAGACCAAATTACGAAAATACCACTAAAGGGTATTTTGGTAATTACACACCTCTTGAGGTACAACTGTGATTTCAAATTCATCAAAAATCATGAAATATTATGAAATTAAGATTTAAAAAGTTTCACAAAAATTTGAGCTCGGGAAGGCAAAATTACATAAATACCCCTATAAGGGTATTTTGGTAATTTTGCACTTCTAAGAGTGCAATAAAAATTTTGGGGTTTTAAAAAATCCTCAAATTTAATTTTAAACCACATGTATTTCAATTTTTGAGAATTATCCTGGATTCTATCAATTTTAACCTAGTTTTATGCAATTTTAACGTTGTTTAACCAAATTTGACTTAAATTGACTTTGTGTTTCTAAATGAATAGGTTTGTGGACTCTTTATGGGTTGTAAATGGTCTTCCTAAATGGTCTCAGCCCATGTTTGCAAATAAGCCCCTGGTCAATCATGTTAGAAATGTTCCAAACAAAATTCTATGTCTACAAATGTATTGTCCGTGATTAATGTTCCTAGGACAAAAATACTTTGGGTTTCATTAGTACAATAGGGTAGGACAAGTTTGAGTATATTAGCAAGCACTTTAGCAATGAGTTTGTTTAGAACATTCCATCAACTAATTGGTCTAAATTGTATAACATTTTTTGGTAGCTTGGTTTTTGGGATAAGACAATATTCATGTAGTTTATCTCTTTAAAGTCTACATTTCCATTCAGAATTCCAAGCAGAAATTAACCACATCATTACCTACTCTATGTCAAAATTTTTGGAAAAATAAAAGCAAATATAAGGCTTCTAAATTATATGTATATAGAGAGAGAAATTATCAAATTTACTATCAGTAAAGTTTTTTAGCTCCATAGATGGGTTAATAAGGTAATACATATCTCTTAGTGTATATTTTAAAAAATAAAAAAAACTAATTTAAAATTAAAATAAGACATGTGTCATCTTATTAACCTCATTTGTAAAATTAAAAAAAATCTCTTTATAGGGTAGTAAATAATTTGTTTTCTATGTATATGTATACTTTGTCCTTTGCATAAAAATTGGCTTGGACATAAGTGGAACCAGATCAAACTTACATTAATTGAAGTGCTTGTAGTAAAATTTTTGTACAAATCTAATGTGTTATAATTTCTATTATACAATTAATGTTGCACGATAATATTAGAAGAAAAGCAATGAAAATGATTTGTTTGATTATAATGTAGGATTTTCCATGCATGGCTGATTTTAATTGTTTTATTGGCATGAAAAAGGTTGTTTCAGCGGCATATCAACTTACATTAAGTTTTTTGAATGCTTTTTCTAGAGTTCCTTAATAAGATTATAACACCTGTTTAAGTACTTACTCAGCATCTGACCCTTCTCCAAACGTTAATCCACCTTTAACATTTACTTTTTCCTTAATGGCAAACAAATAGGCTATGGTGAATACTCTAGCAAAAAAATAGCTTTTTTATACTAGAATTAAGAAAAAAAGGTGTTCATTTTTATCGTTTTTTGATCCATTTTCTTTTAATTAACTGATCCAAGTTATATATAGAGCATTAAAGCATCATAGATCCTTGGATCTTCTCATGATGTGATGAATGAATAAATAAAAGGAAAATAAGGTAGGATGATTTACCAACACTTTTGATTTATGGGTTTTTTTTTATTTCTTCCATTTTGATTTATGAGTTTTTATAAGGAATTGGTGTTAGCTGTTAAATAATAAAGAGAAATGGTATGTGCATTTGAAACAAAAAAAAAGTTAACGTTGAGATTTAGTCCTATAAGTGTAACAAAGGAAGATTTCAACAGAAAAAGAAAAAAGTAGATGTTAATGGTGGAATAATGTTCGGAGAAGGGTTAGATGCCGAATAAGTTGTAGACACCCATTTTTGTCTGGGGTGCAACCAATTTCTCAATTCAAGTCTTTTCGAGATCGTCGAGTATTTACTACTACTACTACTACTACTATTATTATTATTATTATTATTATTATTATTATTATTATTATTATTATTATTATTAAAAAGGGTAAAAAATCTCAAGAATGAAATTAGGGATCTTTGAAATCAATCTTGAAATCCTGTTTGCATGAAATTAGAAATAAAATCAAGGCATTGACTAGAATCATTCTTAAAACCTAATCTTAGAGGATCAAATTGGTGATTGAGAGTGAATTAATGCTTGCTAAATTAAGGGGAATTAAATCCCTTTATAAACTAGAATCAATCAACACATAGGGGGCTTGGGATTCGTCCTAGGTTACTTTCTTTTGGATTCGTGTTGTCTGAATATTTTGTCAGTGATTATAAGAAGTTCTTTGGATTTTGGTTTTGAAGTTGTCATAACGTCTAGATCCGGGGATCTATCGCTAGACATTGACTTTTAGGAGTCGCCACCAATCTTTTTTTATCTAGGTGTGATTGATCACCTAAAGAATCTGTCCTTTCAGGGAATACCTAAGTTTAAGGGTTCATAAAAGAATAGGTTCGGGTCTACTAACTAAAACAGGGTTCGGGAGTTCGATTACGTGTGAGAAAGGTTATAACACCCTCACAACGCCCATCGAAAGATAGTACCAGCCTAATTTTGTGTTATCCAATAAGCCTTAAAAATTTACCAAGTAATTAGTTATTAAAAATTATTCTCAATTAACTCTAATACTTTTAGCAAAAAATTGAAAAAATCCCCTCACCTTAAGAGTATGCAAGAAAACTACTATTTCACTTGCAAAGGCTCCATTGTCGGATTATTTAACATTAAAAAAAATTTAAAAGAAATAAAAAAGAAAGAAAAATGATTGCTTTTATATAAGAGAAAATTGATACTTTCAACTTTTCCCTAAAATATTTTTTTGGAAACTTTAATTTCGAGGAAAATTGATACTTTCAACTTTTCCCCAAAAATATTTTTTGAAATTTTTAATTTCGAAGAAAATTGATATTTTCAACTTTTCCCTAAAAATATATATATAAATATATATTTTTTTGAATTCTTAATTTTGAAAAAAATTGATACTTTCAACTTTTCCTAAAAAAAAAACCTTTTTTGAAAATTTATTCTTAAAGAAAATTGATACTTTCAACTTTTCCTCAAAAATGTTTTTTGGTTTTCTTTTTTGAATTTTATTTAAAGAAAATGAAATAAATAAAATAAATAAAAATAAAATAAAAATAAAAAATAAATAAAATGAAAATAAAATAAAAAATAGAAAGAAAAAAAAATTAAACAACCCTAATATAACAATAATAAATAAATAAATAAAAAAAATAAAAAAAATAAAAATAAAAATAAAAATAATAATAATAAAAAGAAACGAAAAAAAAACTTGGAGCGGCTCGGCTTGAGGAAGAAAAATGGCTCGGATCAGTGGCTCAGAGGGGTTGGCTCAGCTCGGCTAACGGCTCGAAGGGGCGAGTCACGCGCGGGTTGACGCTCGGGTCGGGTCGAATCTTGGTAAAATGCGCGGATCCTTTAGGTTACTTAACGTAGAAACGATATCGTTTTAGAAGGGTATATAAGACTGATTCCTTCATTTTTTCAGCAAAACCTTTCTTCTCTTCTGTTTCTTCCCTTCTATTTTCTCTCCCTTCTCTCTAGAAAATTGAAGAGCTCCAGTTGAATGACTGTCAGATTCTAGAAAATTCATCGAAATCTGAGTTTTCATCGAAATCTGAGTTTTCATCGAAAGTTCATCGAAAAGTTGGTCGGTTTCTAGAAATTCTCATTGGAAACTGGGTAACTGGCCGAAAACTTCAAACTTGGTCGAAATTGTCACCAGAAACTTTAACTTTCACCGAAAAATTCATCCAAATCTGGAAATTTTCCAGAAATTTCCAGAAAAAAAATTCACAAAAAAATTTCCAAAAATTTTCCTTCGATTCCTAAAGCTATTCTAATGCCTCTAAACCCTTTTTCAACTTTCAAATCTCTTCTATCTACCTTTTTCTGTCAGCCAGCAACTTCTTTCTGTCTTCTGTGTGTTTTTCCTTTGCTCTTGAGGGTTCTTTTATAGGGATTGATAAGAAAAGTTTCTGATCAATCCTAACTCCTCTTTGGATCGAGATTCAATCATTGAATCCAATATAGACTCTGATTGAATCCCAATCCAATCTTCAACCGAATAAATCAGAAAAAATAAAAAATCAAATAAAAATATTAATGAAAATAAATCAGATAAACAAAAAAATTAACAGATAAATTAAAATTAAATAATAGATAAATTATAACATATAATCAGATAAATATATATAAATATTAACAGAAAAAAATAATAAGGATAATATATATATTAATAAATAGTAGTAATAAATAAATAAATAAATTATAAATACATAAGATAAAAAAAATAAAAGAAAAATATATATGAAAAAAAAACAAAAAATAAAAATAAAAATGTAAATAAAATAAAAACAAAATAAAAATGAAAAACACAAAAATAAAATAAAAAAATGGGCTTACCCATTTGGACTAGGCCCAATTGATCTGGGCCTAGACTAAATTGAGTGTCTACAGCTGCCCCTCTTTGCACATTTTTTGGGAAACAGAAATTGCACAAAGACATAAACACCCAATCAAGACTCAACTCGACATTTGATCAAAACTCCTCTAAGTAGAGGCTCAACGACTTTTGAAAAACATAAACAAAGCTCTTTTAATCAAAGGCTCAACAACTTTGAAAAAATAAATAAAGCTTCTCTAATTAGAGGCTCAACGACTTTGGAAAATAAATAAAGCTCCTCTAAATAGAGACAATTTTTGTTTTTGTTTTTTTTGTTTTATTTTTTTGTTTTGTTTTTTTGTTTTGTTTTTTTTTTTAATTTGATCAAAGCTCTTCTAAGTAGAGGCTCAACAACTTTGAAAAATAAATGGCTCCTCTAAACAGAGGCACCACAACTTTGGAAAGTAAATTGCTCCTCTAAACAAAGGCACCACAATTTTGAAAAATAAATTGCTCCTCTAAACAGAGGCACCACGACTTTGAAAAATAAATTGCTCATCTAAACAGAGGCACCATGACTTTGGAAAGTAAATTGCTCCTTGACAATCATGTCCAAAGGAGCTGAAAATTGTATTTGAAGGAATTTCAGGAGATTATGCCCAAAGGCCTTATAAATCAACCCCGATACCAAGAGACATCCTATTTCAAGGATTAGGAACTTACCTGACAAGCTTTTTTTTTCTCAATTTTGAAAATGTCTTCACATCTATCTCCTCTATGTGAGATTTTGAAATACCCTGCTTCTTGAATTTATGTAGTATATGCTATGCAATGTATATGAAATTCCATGCATGTTATGCAAATGTTGGCTAATTAACTTTTATTTAGTTTGTGGTACTCAAGCTTCTTAAGCTCTTTTCTTGGGCCCTGAACCCTTTGATTCTTCAAAAACTGGATTACGTTACTTTTCTAAGATCGAGCCAGTGTAGCTTTCAAGCACCTCTTCCGCTCGTATTCTTTTTGTAAAAAAAATTTCCTTCCAAATTCAATGTCCTTATTGGGAATGAAACATCTCGATTCTGCCTTTATCACTTTTGACTTATTCAATGTAATGTAAAAATCTTTCATGCTGTTACTCATTCATTGATCATTATTTCAAAATCAAAAAGTAAGAATGCATTTGCACTTTTTTTCATTGTAGGATATTAAGAAAAAAAGAATAAGAATAGTCGAGAAACAATCACCAAAAAAGACACAAAGAGTGAAATAGAATATTTTTTATTAGCAAAATATTGGCAAATTTTGACCAAGAGAGAATTACAAGGATAAGTGTGGGGATAAAGCCCAAAATGAACAATTAGATAATCATGATAACACATCTTAAGATTTTTTTTGAAAATCCAACCCTCTGATGTATTTAACAACTTGGGGCTCTTTCGAATTTATTAGTCTCCATGCCAGCGAATTTTTAAATTCGATGCCGTATTCTCCTTATCTAAGCTACCTTTTCAAGTTTTCAACTTAGACACCCCCTATGACTTAAACCGCCCTTTTAGGGTTTTCGCCTTGAGTCTTCCTTTTTCATTCACTTTTATTCTTTTTTTTAATTTTTTTTAATTTTTTAATTTTTTAATTTTTTAATTTTTTAATTTTTTAATTTTTTCTTCAAGCATAATATTTCTTCACAGCATCAGAATTTATAGGATGGGGTAAATCATTTCCATCCATCTCAGTCAGTATCAGCACTCCACTCGAAAAAGCCCGTCTCACCACATACGATCTTTCCTAATTCAAAGTCCATTTTTCTCTACTATTGTGCTGGATTGAAAGGATTCTTTTCAAAACCAACTCTCTTTCTCGAAAGTAACGGGGTCGAATCTTCTTATTATGAGCCCTCATCATTTTTCTTTGATATAGCTGACCATGGCACAATGCAGTCAATCTTTTTTCTTTTATGAAATTTAACTGCTCATAACATTCTCGAATCCATTTAGCTTCTTTCAACTCAACTTCTTTTAGAACCCTCAAGGAGGGGGATCTCTACTTCCACTAGTAGTACAGCTTTCATCTCATAAACCAAAAAAAATAGGGTTGCCCTAGTAGAGGTACGAACTGACGTTCGATATGCATGTAATGCAAATGGTAACTTTTCATGCCAATCTTTGTAAGTCTCGGTCATCTTCTCCAAAATCCTTTTTATGTTCTTATTGGCTGCCACAACTGCCCCATTCATTTTCGGACGGTATGGTACCGAGTTATGATGCCTGATCTTGTATTGGGTACATATTTCTTACATCATCTTACTATTTAGATTCTTGGTATTATTTGAAATAATTCTCTTCGAAAGCACATATCTACAGATGATCTCTCTCTTTATGAACTTACAAACCATAGATCGTGTCACACTTGCATATGATGCTGCTTCTACCCATTTTGTAAAGTAATCTATCATCACAAAAATGAATCTGTGCCCGTTAGAAGCCTTTGGGATGATTGGACCTAGACATCCATGCCCCACATTGAGAATGACCATGGTGGTGTCATAACATGTAAAGCAGATGGCGGAGCATGGATCTTATCAGCATATATATGGCATTTATGGCATTTTACGAGCATAATCAATACAATCATTTTCCATCGTCAACCAGTAATATCTTGCTCTCATGATCTGTCTTGCTATCATATGTCTACTAGTATGTGCTTCACATATTTCATCATGTACCTCTTCAATTATTTTCCTTGCTTCAGTTTTATTTACGCACTTCAATAATACTTGATCCTGGTTTTTTTTGTACAGAACATCTCCATCTAGGAAAAAGCTCATAGCCAATCTTTGGATGACTCTTTTATCATTTTTTGTTGCTTGAACTGGGTACTACTGATCCTTAATATACTGTAGAATGTTATGATACCATGGTTTTCCATCTTCTTCTTCCTCTATATTAGAGCAATAAACTGGTATGTCCTTAACATCTAACTTGATGGGTTGAATGTCGGTATTATCATTAATTCAGATCATTGCAGCCAAAGTAGCTAATGCATCAGTAATCAAATTCTCTTCTCGAAGTAAGTGGTCAAACTGGATATCTTTAAATTATTTCATCAACTCTAGAATATACTTAAGATATGGAATGAGTTTTGAATCTTTCGTCTCTCATTCCCCTTTTAATTAGTATATAACTAGAGCTGAGTCTCTGAACACTTTTAATGCTCTCACTCCTCTATCTATAACAGCCTGTAAGCCCATGACACATGCCTCATATTCAGCAACATTATTTGTGCAGTTAAAATTTAACCTTGCTGTTACAGGGTAGTATTGTTCTTCTGGAGAGATCAGAATTGCTCCAATTCCATGTTCTAAGGCATTGACAGCTCCATCAAAATACATTCTCTAGTATTTTTCTCCATGCTCTTTTTTTTTCAGTTGAGAAATAGCATTAGGTCTTCATCAGGGAATTTCAACTTCATTAGCTCATATTCTTCAGTAGTATGGTCTGCAAGAAACTTCACTATAGCCCCCCCTTTTATTGTCTTTTGGCTCACGTATATAATATCATACTCCGAGAGCATTACTTGCCATCTAACAATTTTTTCAGACAAAACAAGTTTCTCGAAGATATATTTAATTGGATCCAATTTTACTATAAGCCATGTGGTATGATAAAGCATATACTGTTTGAGTCTTTTGGCGGTCCATGCTAATGCACAATACATTTTCTCCAATGAGGAATACTTGGATTCGTACTCTGTGAACTTCTTACTCAGATAGTAAATAGTTTTCTCTTTTTAGCTAGACTCATCTTGTTGCCCCAGCACACATCCCATTGAATTTTTGCATACTGTTAAGTACAGAATTAAAGGTTTCCCTAGAACAGGTGGCACCAACACTGGAGGGTTTGACAAGTATTGCTTAATTTTATCAAACGCCTCTTAACATTCTTCATTCCATTTTTCAGGATTATTCTTACGAAGAAGCTTAAATATGGGATCACATTTGTAAGTAAACTAAGAGATAAATAAAAAAATGTAGTTCAATCTCCCCAAAAAACCTCGAACTTCCTTTGGTGTGCTAGAAGGTGACAAATTTTGAATGGCCTGTATCTTATTTAGATCGACTTCAATTCCTCTTTCACTGATCACAAAGCCTAGCAACTTCTTTGACTTTACCCCAAAGGTGCACTTGGCTGGGTTTAATTTGAGCAAAAGTTTTTTCAACCTTTCAAATAACTTTCTGAGACTGGTGACATGATCTTCATCCTCACAAGACTTTACAATCATATCATCTACATACACCTTGATTTCTTTGTGCATCATGTCATAGAAAAGTGTTACCATAGCCCTTTGATATGTTGCCCTAGCATTCTTTAACCCAAAAGGCATGACCTTGTAACAAAAAGTTCCTCACATAATCACGAAAGTGATTTTTTTCATATCATTTGCAGCCATTTTTATCTGAATATACCCTAAGAAACCATCCATAAAAGAGAAAATCGAATGCTTAGCCGTGTTATCTACCAATGTGTCGATATAAGGCAAATGAAAGTTATCTTTTAGGCTAGTTTTATTCAAGTCCCGATAGTCTACACATATTCGTACGTTTCCATCCTTCTTAGAAATTGAGACTATATTGGCTACCCAATATGGATACTTAGCCACTTGTAGAAAATCTGCATCAAATTGTTTCTTCACCTCTTCTTTAATTTTTAGTAGCATTTTGGGCTTCATCTGTCTCAGTTTCTACTGAACTGGTTTACATTCTGGCTTTAGAGGTAATCTGTGCTCCACTATCTCCGTGCTCAGCCTTGGTATATCCTGGTAAGACTAAACAAATACATCTATAAATTTTTGAAGTAGGTCTACCAATCGTTGTTTATCTCCTGATGAAAGTGAAGTGCCCATTCTGACATCTTTCTTATTCTCTTCATCTCTCAAATTCACTAAGTCAACTATCTCTTGGTGAGGCTCAATTGGCTTATTTTCTTGTTCAATCAATCTCATTAGGTCCAGAGACATAACATTTTTCTCAGAATTCTTTTCATTGTCAAGTTCATCAGTATTAATTGAATTCTCAAAGCTAACCTCTTGATTGTTATCATGATTATCTTCATGTTCATTTAAAGACTTGAAATTGGATGAAATGGGATATGTTGGCAAGATATGCTTGGAAAAATAGAAATGATGAAGACACAAGAAGAAATGAAAGAAAATACATCATTCTTATTTTTTATTAAAAATAATAAAAGATAAATGGTTGAAACAAGAAAGATCACCCCAATGCCTTAGGCAATAGCTATTGGGATGTTATAATTACATTGTTTTAGTCTCAAAAGTCACAGGCATCTTGATGGCACTCCAATTATTCAGCTCATAATCTGACGGACAAAGGCGAACCCACTTCTCTTGATTAAGCCCCACTTCATCTTCAATAGCATTAATGGTTAACTGGGCAAAAGCATTTTTCACACTTTTTCTTGAATCTGGGTACATGAATCCTCCAAGTCTGAAAGTTTCATACAGGTATGAGATAACCATTAGTCTTGTTTTCTTTTCTGCTGGCCTTCTTCTGACCTCCCATTCTATCATCTCATAGCCTAGGCCTACCCTGTCGCTATTATCTATCACCGTTGAGGGTTCTTTTATTCCCTGTAAGTTTTTTCCTAGCCTTAGTCCTGGATACCAGCCCTTGTTGATGACTTGGCTCATCATTATCTTTGAAAAATGTTAATTTTAAAATCTTTCACCTATAGAATTAACCAATTCAAAAGATCGATATGAGCATTCCAATGCTTCTTCGGTAGCCTTTACATATGAAGTGTTCAATGGTTGGGTCACTAGCATATCTTCTTCCTCAACTACCACTACTAGTTGACCTTCTACATTAAACTTGATCTTTTGATACAAGGTAAAAGGCACAGCTCCTGCCATGTGAATCCATGTTCTTCTCAATAGACAGTTGTAAGATGGAGAGATATTCATCACTTGAAACTTTACATTGAAAGTGCATGGCTCAATTTGTAAGGGCATCTCGATATCCCCCAAGACTTCTCTTCTGGTCCCATCAAAAGCTCTCACAATCATCTGACTGTCTTTCATATGAGAGTAGTCAATGGGTAGCCTTGCCAAAGTTGACATAGGCATGACATTGATAGCAGAGCCATTATCGATAAGAACCTTGGCTATGATATGGCTCTTGCACTTGACTATGATATGCAGAGCCTTGGCATTCTTTTTCCCTTCAAAGAAATCTCATCATTGCTGAACGAAATGTGATTCAACATGACTAAATTTCCAGCTAGATGGTTCACATATTTAACAAATATATTATGTGCCATATATGCCTGATTCAACACTTTCAATAGGGTATTTCGATTTGACTTTGAGTTTAGCAGCAATGATAGTAATGAGATTTGAGTTGGCATTTTATTCAACTGTTTAACAACTGAATACTCACTATGTTTTACCAGTTTCAGGAATTCACAAACCTTTTTTTCTGATATCGACTTCAGATGATTTTCTTCAAGTTTTACTTCAAGATTATTCTATCTCTCTCCTTCTTTAGCCTTCTCCCTTTTAACCTTCTCTAACATTTTTGAAGTGTAGCACCTTTCACTTCGAGTAATGCCTCTTACACCAGTTATGTTAGAAGTGTCAGCTTTGGAGACATCTTCTTCTTGCCCTTGAACTATAGTGTCACAATCATATCTCCAAGATATAACCTTATCATCCTTGTACGAGAAATGAGTTGAGACTTTAAAAGTTACTGGCCTGGGGATGAGTTTGTCTATGATTGACTTTGGCTTGTTCCCACACTGAATTGTCATTGACTTTGGAAACAGTTTTGCAAGCTTATCCGTTATGGACACCTCAACACTCTTTAAGTCTTCTCTTTCTTAATAGACCTCCATCTGATGTGAATCCAAGAGTTTTTGCACCTCTTGGTGAAACTACTCACAGGTTTCAATGGAATGGCCTATTGCCCTATTATGATACTTACAACTAGTACCGGCTATATATGCTTCATGATAGCTATGTGGACTTACTAGTTGTATCATGTCAGCTCTCCGTAAAACATCAAACAGTTGGTTGAGAGGTGTCTTAATATCTATCACTTTTTTTCTTCAAATGATGCTCCTGTTCTTCACTTAGGGCATTCACATTATGGTTTGACAAAGGATTGCCACTAACATTCGGTGCAATCACTCCTTTCGTATCAAAGCAAATCATTCTATCCTTGATCAACCGTTGCACTTTGTGTTTCAGGATGGTGCAATTTTTGATGGAATGGCCAGCAATCCCATAATGGTAGTCACAGTGGGTTGTGGGATCGTACCACTTGGGGTAAGGTAGCTTGAAGGGTTCCAATTTACTAGAAGTAATCAAATGACTGTTGTAAAGCTCCTTATATAATTCTGTATAAGTCATTGGAATTGGGTTAAACATAGGTTTCTCACGGGTAGTTCGTTGCTCCCGCGAACCACCAATGGGGTTAGTTGGGCGATTTTGGGGTCTTGGGGGTAGGCTGAGTGTTTGGACTGTACATGATATTTTGAGGCCTGTGAGGGGTTTGATATGTTTGAAGGTATGGTGATTGTACAAATGGTTGGTATGGGTAAGAAAAAGTGTTATTTACAGTAGGGTAATATGGCAGATATCTTGGTGGTGAGTAAGGTTGATAGCCCCCAAATTACTATCTATCAAAGCTCACGGCCTGAGCTTCAGCTTTTTTTTTCTTCAAGATTCTCTTACTAGATGCTTCATTTCCTTTCAGCTTATCATTCTTAATGGCACTCTCAATAATTTCTCCTGAGATTACCATATCAATAAAGTTTTTTATTGCATTCCCTATCATCTTTTCATAATATGGAGGTTTCAAAGTGCTAACAAACAGCACTGTGGTCTCTTTCTCAGTCAGTGGAAGTTATACCTGAAAAGCTATATCCCTCAATCTCTGGGCGTATTCTTTAAAAGACTCATTTGGCTTTTTCTCCAGATTCTGTAAAGACAAACGATCAAGAGCTAAATCGATAATGTGTCGATATTGATCGATGAAGTCATGAGCCATATCGCTCTAAGAATGAATACGGGTCATGTCCAACTGAATATATCACCTGACAGTGGAGCCAGTAAGGCTATCTTAGAAAACATGCATCAAGAGTTTTTCATCATGAGCATGAGCTGTCATCTTCCTACAATACATGGTGATGTGAGTTTTGGGGCACTTCATACCATCATATTTTTTAAATTTTGGTACTTTGAACTTATGAGGAATGACCACATCAGGGACTGAGCAAAGCCCAGCAGCATCAACTGAACCATAAAAATCAAATCTTTCTATGGCCCGTAGCCTTTGTTCTAGCATACTAATCTTGAAGCTTTCTTGAGTTTTCACTCTTATCTTTTCTTTCTCCTTCTCTTTCAAATCATTTAGATCAAAAATTAGTTCTACTGCCTTTTTAGTAAAGACAAGATTTACATAGCTATTATAATACCCTGGGTTGGAAGCTGACAATATTTCAGGGTATGTTGGATATGCGAAGTGTTACGGTGGAACCTCTTGAGTAAACTGGGCTTGAGGTGGGCCAAAACCTAGAGGATACAAAGGGTCAAACACTTCTTGCAATAGAAGAACTTGTTGGCTTGTATTTTCTTCAGCTTTTTTTCCTTTATTTAGCTTATTGAGAGTATCCAGAATCTTGCTCAACTCACTTTCAATCTTCTCCTATGCTTTTTCTATCTTTTCAAACCTGTGAGAACTTTTCTGCTCCATTTGTCTGGCTCTGGATCTTGTGCTGTATCGATGGGTAGGATTCTCGTTAGATGGAGCTATCCTTGAACCTTGAGTACCATATCTTAGAATTACTAAATTTGTATGACTATGATATGGTTACTTTATTAAGTGTAATGAATAAGAATGCAATGAATGAAAAATGCATGTATGCAAAGAACATTTGCCTTAAAAACGGTATTCAACTAAAAGATTTCATTTATTCCAAAAAACTTTTATCTACAATGAGTTTATCATCATAGAATTATAACCATAAAATTATTTGATTTGTTCATACTGGGCCTTGGCTTCCTCAATGAAGTTCAACAGACGCTGTCCATGTTCTTCTACTGGGGTCACCATTTGTTTCAATGCCTCTGCCTCTTCCACCATCTTTCTTGTCTTGCATACCCCTTTACAGATTTGGGTCGTTAGGTGCTCAATGTATTTCTGTCTTCCTAAGTTCTCTCTCTTACCACACCAGACTTGGTATGATACTTCTCTATGTTCCCTAACCAATGCAGCAATGTGTTCTCCTTGTTCATTTAACTTTTACCTTAACCTGCTCAAGTAACTATTTAGCATGTTATTCTTTGTCTGTACTTCGATACTTTCTTCTTCCAATTTAGCATACTCTTGCTTCAATCTTGTATTTTCCTCAGTTAGTTCAACAATGGTTATCTCTTTGGCCCTTTCTCTCACACATAACCTTTTATGCTCTTGGTGTAGCTTTGCTAGGTCTTTAATAGCTGTATCACGTTCTCTAGCAATCTTGTGAACTTTAACTTCATGACTTTCGGCTTTTTTTTCCATTGATCTTTTTCTTCTTAAAGCTTCTAGATTTCTTGCTTTAACTTACCCTTTTCAAACTCAAATTCTTTTATTCCAAGCTCTAATTCAGGGAACACCTAAGTTTAAGGGTTCCTAAAAGAATAGGTTCGGGTCTACTAACCAGAACAGGGTTCGAGAGTTTGGTTACGTGTGAGAAAGGTTATAGCACCCTCACAACGTCCATCGAAAGATGGTACCGACTTAATTTTATGTTATCCAATAAGCCTTAAAAATTTGTCAAGTAATTAGTTGTTGGAAATTGTTCTCAGTTAACTCTAATACTTTTAGCAAAAAATTGAAAAAATCCCCTCACCTCAAGAGTATGCAAGAAAACTACTGTTGCACTTGCAGAGGCTTTATCGCGGATTATTTAATATTAAAGAAAATTTAAAAGAAATAAAAAAAATGATTGCTTTTGGACAAGGAAAAATTGATACTTTAAACTTTTCCCCAAAATATTTTTTTGGAAACTTTAATTTTGAGAAAAATTGATACTTTCAACTTTTCCTCAAAAAAACTTTTTTTGAAAATTTATTTTTAAAAAAAAATTGATACTTTCAACTTTTTCCTAAAAATATATATATTTTTTGAATTCTTAATTTCGAAAAAAATTGATACTTTCAACTTTTCCTAAAAAAAAAAACCTTTTTTGAAAATTTATTCTTAAGGAAAATTGATACTTTCAACTTTTCCTCAAAAATTTTTTTTTGTTTTTTTTTTTAATTTTATTTAAAGAAAATGAAATAAATAAAAATAAAATAAGAATAAATAAAATGAAAATAGAAAGAAAAAAATAGAAAGAAAAAAATATTAAACAACCTTAATATAATAATAATAAATAAATAAAACAAATAAAATAAAATAATAAAAAGAAACGAAAAAAAAAGAAAAAAAAACAAGAGCGGCTCGGCTCGGCTTGAGGAAGAAAAATGGCTCAAATTAGTGGCTCAGAGGTGTCGGCTCGACTCGGCTAATGGCTCGATAGGGCGAGTCACGTGCGGATCGAAAAACGAGTCGACGCTCTGGTCGGGTTGGATCTTAGTAAAACGCACGAATCCTCTAGGTTACTTAACGCAGAAACAACGTCGTTTTGGAAGGGTATATAAGGCTAATTCTTTCATTTTTTTCAGTAGAACCCTTCTTTTTTTCTCTTTCTTCCCTTCTTTCTTCTCTCCCTTCTCTCTAGAAAATTGAAGAACTCCGGTTGAATGACTGCTGGATTCTGGAAATTTCACCAAAATCTGGATTTTTCACCGGAAGTTCGTCGAAAAATTAGTCAGTTTCTGAAAATTCTCATCGAAAACTGGGCAACGGTCGAAAACTTCAAACTTGGCCGAAATTGTCACCAAAAACTTCAACTTTCGTCGAAAAATTCACCGAAATCTGGAAATTTTCCAAAAATTTTCAAAAAAAAAAATTTACAGAAAAATCTTCAAAAATTTCCCCCCGAATCTTAAAGCTATTCTAATGCCTCTAAACCCCTTTTCAACTTTCATATCTCTTCTATCTACCTTTTTCTCTCAGCCAGCAACTCTTTTCTATCTTCTGTGTGTTTTTTCTTTGATCTTGAAGGTTCTTTTATAGAGATTGATCAGAAGAGTTTCTGATCAATCCCAACTCCTCTTTAGATCGGGATTCAATCATTGAATCCAATATGGGCTCTGATTGAATCTCAATCCAATCTTCAGCCGAATAAATCAGAAAAAATAAAAAAAATCAAATAAAAACATTAATGAAAATAAATCAGATAAACAAAAAAATTAACAGATATATTAAAATTAAATAATAGATAAATTATAACATATAATCAGATAAATATATATAAATATTAATAGAAAAAAATAATAATAAGGATATATATATATATTAATAAATAGTAGTAATAAATAAATAAGTAATAAATACATAAGATAAAAAAATAAAAGAAAAAATATATATAAAAAAAAATAACAATAATAAAAATGTAAATAAAAAAAAAATGAAAAACACAAAAATAAAAAAATAAAAAAAAAAAGAAAATGGGCTTACCCATTTGGACCAGGCCCAATTGATCCGGGCCTGGACCAAATTGGGTGTCTACAGAAGTCTTGGTTTTTCTAGGTTTGGTTCGTTTTTTGGGAACCTGATTTAAGTTTTTGGGTTTGATTTTCCTTTTGATGGTTTCTAAGATTTTTGTTGGAATGTTTTATTGGTTCTGAGATCTTTTGGTTTAAATTTAAAAGAAATTGGGTTTTTTCTAAAAAAAATTGGGTTTTTTTGAGTTTAGGATGAATTTTTTAGTCGAGACTTGAATTTTCAGGAGAGATTCATGACGGTTGAATTTTGGGTTCATCTGGTTTTTGGAAAAACTTGAAGTTTTTGACGGTCGTTTGAATTTCACAGTGTTAAAAATTGAGATTTTTGGCTAGAATCTGGGATACTTTGAAGTTTTCGATGGGGGCTTAGAGAGAGGTCAAAGAAATATTTTTAGAGAAAAAAGGGAATAAGCTGGCTTCTGAGGAAAGATGCAAATTTTTGGTTTATATACGACATCAAAACGATAGCGTTTTGAACAACCTTAACCCACGCATGACCTGCATGTTGGACCCAACCCGATCGCAGGTTTTTTTTTTCTTTTTTCATTTTATTTTTCATTTCCATTTTTATTTATTTTATTTATTATAGATTTTCTTATTTATTTAATTTTACTTGTTTTATTTTTTAATAAGTTTTCTACTTATTTTTTAAATTAAATGATTTAAATACTTTCATAAATTTTGTTCTTTTTTAAAAGATAATAATAATAAAATGTGTAATAAAAATGTTTTTTAAAAAATGAATTCATAATTTCTACCAAACTATTGGAGGTTTCTTCATGATTTTAAATTTATTTTATGAACTCTACAAAACTATTGGAGAATTTTATAAACTGATTGCCCAAAAAAATTATTATTAAAATATTATATATTTTTTATCCTATCAAACTATTGGAAGATTTGATTTTAAATTAAATCTTATCAAACTATTGGAAGATTTAATATATTTTCTAAAAAATAATCTTATAATAAAATTTCACCAAACTATTGAGAGGTCTGCATCAAAGTAAATTTTACCAAACTATTGGAGGATTTTACTAATTATTTTTTTAAATAAAAATATATTAATGAACCCAATGATGGAGCTTCTTTAGAGTAGGACACTAGTCTCTGTAAATACTTCTGAGATGAGAAAATTATCTTAAATTACTACCAAACTATTGGAGTAATTTTAGGATCAATTTTTAATATTTAATATTTGGTAAATCATAAACATAGTTAAGGCTTAAATAATTTGAAATCAAATCGGTACCATCTTTTGGATGCCACTGTGAGGGTGCTATAACCTTCGTCATGTGTAACCACACTCTTAATTTATACATTATGTAGTTTGGCGACTTCACTGAGGACATTAATAATTAAGCCAGTAAATGATTTCTTGTTATCCAAGCCTAACCTAATAAATTTGAGATTTTTTTTTCTTTGATTATATTTTATTTAGCTATTTATTTATTTATTTTCATATATCTATCATTCATTTGCATATGCATAACACGAGCTCTACACTCGAGTTCTATCCCTTAAGAGAGAGTCAAGTACCTATGACTTCGTGAGATTTCATATCTCCGTATAGGCTAGCGAAATACTTTCGCTCAAATTGAACTCTTTCTGCTTGTAGCCTATAATCGGCAAGGATTGGATGCCTTACTAGTTTGTAATGGACAATAATGTAAGGAATAATTTGAGAACTCTTAGACTACCAAACCTTTGAACCTAGCATATAAATAAACCCTAAGGGTCCGAACCTAGGTTAGAGCCATATCTTTTCTTGTGTTAGAAAATCCTAAATAGGACATATGACTGGATGTTTATTTTACTTGTAAGCTTATGTATTATCTTTTTTGTATATATATATATATATTACATACTAACCCTGAATGTCGGTCTTTGTATTTATATATTATTTTTTATGCCTACTAACCCTTTTCTTTTACTATGCATTCACATCATTAGATTCATCATAAGAAATTGTCACAAAATAATTTTAACAAAGAAAATCTCAATTGCATCTATGGAAAGCCTAGCAAAGTCCTCTATTAGCTTGATAAGGGAGTATAAAGAGTTGAAGCTTGCAAACAAATGGCTAAAAAGGGAAGTTCAAGCACTTGAACTGAACTTAACATAACACAGTCATCCACTAATCAAGAATTGATCCAATTTTTTTAAAAAAATAGATAGGAGCAAGCAAAGCTACAAGAAATGAATGAAATGCTCTTTGAAGCATAAAGGCATATCCAAATGCTGAAGAAGTAATGATGGAAATTAAAGCACAGATGGGGGCTGTGACCAAAGAATGTAGGCAAATAAAGGAAGCATATATGAAAAAAACATGACCAATTAGAGTTTTTGCTCAACCAAATCACTGTGGCTATTTACAAAGCTAAGGACATGGTACAAAAGATTGAAAAATGAAAGAAAATGATGCCACTAGTAGAAGCACGTGATAAAGAATTGATAGATTTTTTAAAAAAGTGCAAAGCCAGTATCGACGAGTTATGAATTTCTTTTCTCAGTAAGTTTTACACTTTTCATAGATGTAATATTGGATTTGGTTAAAAATACTTTTAATTCAATAAAGATTTTTTTTATAACAATTGTTATGTAGTAAGTTCTTCTTATTGCATTCATGTATTTTGTTTTTGCATTCATTTTTATGCATAATTTGATGGTTCCATAAATATCATTCTAAATTAGCACATTATGGGAAATTAAAACTCGGGGCCCTCCGTGCCTCGCCTTCTTCAGCCTTAGACTGGGAATGAACTCCGTATGCCTAAGTCAACCTATGAAACAAGCATGCTGGCATTACACCAGTTAGAGAGGCAAAATGAATAAGCTACAAATCAATTGGGTCCTCTTTTATGTGCTGCAGATCCTAGAGGCTTTTTATATAGTTCTGGTTTGACCCCACTCTTTAGAACCACCTGGATGCGATGCGGGCATGTTGTGGGCCTGGTCTTAGTGTTACGAATAGGTCATACTTACAGGCAGGAGGTCTAGATGCTTCTACCATGACTATTGCTGGAACCCCCGCCTCTGCGTACGTGTTCGAGCCTTGATCACTAGTGCGTGGGCTTCAACTTTTAGTGCGCATGCCCAAGGCGTGACATTGGCACTTGGTATGGGCTACTGCCTCGAACGCTCCTGGGTCTAAGTGTGTGCTAGTACCTCAATATCAATGCCCGTACCTGGGTCTAACTGTGTGCCTATGCATCACTTACCAACACATGCACCTGGGCCTAACTTAATTTTTATTGAACCTGAACACCATGTCTGAGCCTTTGGAGTCCTGATCACTACTCGTACCATTATTCCTGTCTAGTTCCTTATGACCTATGCCTCGAGTAGGCCTCAAGGCCTAGTCCTCTCGACTGTCGAACCTTATCCTGTTAGAACCCTAGGGCCAGTCCCAATGTCATGGTCAGGCTTTGGTATGCTTTGGTACTGTCATGACTGACCCTAAGCTGAGCAGCAGTCAAGACCAAGCTGATGGGAAAATGGTCCTAAGGAATGCTGGTGTGCAGTTTGAGCACTGAAACATGTTACAAATATGTTATGCGAGTAGTGGGAGCCCTAGACCATAAGATATGCGGGTAAGCTTGAGCTAGTGGTCAGGTATCCTGGAGCCGATTAGCCAATCAGGTGCCATCAGTTAAAGTGTGTGCAGGCATTTTGAGCATGAAATATGTTGTAGACATTATGTGTGGATAGTGTGAGCCCTAAACCCCAAGATACGCAAGTAAGTGTGAGGCAGTGCACCGGTGCCCTAGGGCTAACTAGCTTGTCAAATACTATCGGTCGAAGCCATGTGCGGGCACCTTCGAGTGGGTTGATGGAATGACAAGTAGAATAAGAGAATTATGATAACCAAGATGAGGGTTACGGGGCTAAGGAGAAAAATGTCCCCATTTCAAATAGTTTTATGGTTCATGGTAGGAGACTGAGAAAATCTTTTAGCTCTTTATAGGGGGATGACTGGTGTTAGCTTTCCACCACCCTCTTAGCTAGCGGGTAGGTAAGGGCCTGGCTAGTCTGAAATGAGCTATTTCTAGGCACTAGTGGTATCTAGGTGGGTGGGCATCATAGGGTCACGAGTGTGGCATGATGTCTCATTGGGTCATGGTAACCCGAGGATGGTTGGGTTGGCAGGCCCCTTGTATCGTGCCTTCGCATTAAGCGATATGGTTACACGATAAAGTTCACTATGCCCATCGGTTTCCTCTCTTTGAGCCAAAAGGATCATGAGACGGTGTTTACGCAGGAGGGGCACCATCAAGCCTGAAGGATGAGTAGGCTAGTGGTAGTTACGTTGTTAGACCCTTATGACCAATCGATAGAGGTGTGCTGTAGCTAGGGCAGCACCTTCAAGTTCCCTTGCGGGACTAGCATAATGTTAGGTGTCAATCATGCGTGCGAGCAGCCTAAATTGAGGCTAAGGGCCTAAGCTCTAAAAATTGAATCTAATGGGATTAGATGAGCCTAGAGGCTCTGAGTTGGTTGTTGACCAGTATAAGTGTTGTGCTTGCAAGATCTTGATATGAGAGCTTGCATATGATATGGACGGGCATGTTGTTGGGTTCTCACCATGACAGGAAGTAATAATATCAGAAGAATCGAGGCTATATGCCTCTATGAGAATTTGAGGATCGGTGCTCGAAACCTTAAGCCTTAGCATAGATGGGTGCTTGGGACGACTTTGAAAATCGTGAGCTAATGAATGATGGGAGTTGGGTTCCTCTCTATAGAGTTTAAAATGAGCAACCCTATAGGGTCAAAGCCAGAAAAAGCTCATAAGTATGTGGATTGAAGGATCAAACTTGAGCTGTCCAAGGGAAAATAGACTCAAAGGAAGGCTAACCTCTACTACGAGTAGTCTTGGTGCTGCACAAATACATGGTCTTAGAATTAGAAACCTACTGCCCGTGACATTGTGGTATCAGAGCTTAGTTTGGCTCAGTAGTGGGATTAATTTAATCTCAGTTATGGGAATGATAATATGAAATTGAGGCAGTGTAAAGCTTAAAGAGAGTTATCAAGATGTGAATGCAGTTTTATGGCTATGAGGGCTCGGAGATGAGCCAATGTGGTATGTTGTGGGAAAATTTAACCTATATAGAAGGCTCTTAAATAGGATTTTGATGCCAAGCAAAAGGGCATGAGAGTCTAGCCTCACCTAGCAAAAAGTGTTGGCATGTTTTAGCATATGATGCCTTTACGGTGGAAAAAATCGTAGTGAGACTAAAATACAAAAGGAGCAAACACCATGAAATGGTGTTGAGTAAGGCCATGTGGGCCAAGTGAGTTTTATCCTGAGGGACACAAGGCATGCATATTAAGATTAATTACTAATGTATACACTTTTTGTATGGTACAAGTGCCCTAATGAAGGTACAAACTAAGAATTTAGGTTCAAGCATAGAGCCATTCAGTAGAGGTAGAAGAGTTTGAGTTGGCTAAAGATAGAAGCCATAAGTTGTGATGGTTGGTAGACTGTGAGTTCTTAGGGTCAGAGGATTATGAGAGTGTGCGAGTCCGTGGACTGTGTTTTATGCTGGCTGAGAGGGAAGGCCTTATGAGTAGTGGTGATCAGTTGGACGACAATAGAGTATAATTCAATGGAACAAGCAAGTGAGAATTGGCCAGTTGACAAGGCCTTATGAGTTGTGTGGGTCAGAGGACCTATTAAGTTGAAGATGGCAAGAGTATAGGCATTTGAGTTGTGCTTTTAGTTAACAGATTGAATGAGTTAAGCATGGCAAAGGACAAGCTAATTGAGAGTAAACGAAAAATTAGCCTAAGGAAAGGCCTTGAGTTCGAGTGGGTTAGTGGGCCTTAAGTATTGAGTGGGCTTTGAAATACCCTATGTGCTATGCCAAGTAAAGGCAATCAAGTGGGAAATTAAAGTTTAAGGATAGCTCGACTAACTCACCATAAGTACAATACCCAGGCTCAAGCTAGAAGAATGGAATAAGATAATGCAATCCATATTGAAAAGTTGGAGAGGGCCTAAGAAAAGAGAAGTTGAGCAATATTTTAGAAGAACTAAGCAAGTTGAACAAAGGGAACACTATAGAAGAAAGGGTTAGACCTAAAGACCATTCGTTACAGGATATTATTGACCCTCCGTATCTTTCAGCTATAGCCCATATTAGGCCTAATCTATTCAAGGTACATCACCATAGCAGTTCACATTCTCTACAATGTACACTTGCATAGGAATGCCATTTGCCTCAATTTAAAAGCAATTTCAAAGTTTTGCTAATCATGTCTTTACTGAAAAATAGTGAACTAGTCACATTCCCTAACTTGGATGACCTCAAAAAGAATGAAAAGCTAAAATTAAATATGGTTGAAAATTTAAAGGACTCAAGGTCTAAACATAAGATGAACTTGCTAGATGAGAGATTATAAGCCATCAAAGGTATATACTTTTATAGCTTCATAGATACAACTAGCCTCTGATTGGTCCCAAATGTTGTAATCCCACCAAAGTTCAAGGTCTCTGAGTTTGAATAGTATAAAAGTACAAAGTGCCCAATCACACATGTCACTATGTATTATCAAAAAATGGCTACCCACATTAGTGACAAAAAGTTACTCATGCATGTGTTCCAAGATAACCTTGCTGGGTCTGTTACAAAATGATATGTCCAGTTATACAATACCAATATTTGAACATGGAAGGACTTGATCCACTCATTTATTAATTAGTACCATCACATTATAGACTTGCCCTTGATTGCCTTTTTTTACAAAGCATAAAGAAAAAGGTAATAGAGTCTTTCAAAGAATATGCCCAATAATGGAGTGATATGGTTATTTAAATTCAACTCCTTTTGACTGAGGAAAAAAACAATCATATTATTCATTAGCACTTTAAAAGCACCTTATTATGAGAAGATGATAGAAAATACAATAAAAAATTTTACTGATATAGTGATCTCAGGGGAGATTATTGAAAATTCCATCAAGAGTGACAAGCTTAAACAAGAAAAAGCCATCAGTGCCAAAAAGGTAAGGTACCTAAAAAAAAAAGATAAAGCCCAAGTAGTGAGTTTTAAAGGGCAACAATCCAAAAGTTATGCTCTATATTCATCATATGTTCATCCTATTTACTACCTAGCAGCCAATAATATTACACAACTCTTTTACCAACCTCATTGCCTAGCCGTGAACAATATTGCTCTATGTCCCTATCAATCAACTTTTTAAACACTTGCATATGGGCCTAGTTTTGTTAATACACCAGATTCATGACATTACAATCAAGTAAGTAGTTTGGGAAGATCTAAAGGTAATCAAGAGAGAGCTCATATTGTTCCCATCCCCATAACCTATACTAAGCTATTTCCAAAATTGATCAAGAAAGACCTAGTATCCCTAGTCCTTTTAGAACCATTGAAACCACCCTATCCCAAATAGTTCAATGTTAATGCCACATGTAACTACCATAATGTGAATGTGGGTCACTCTATAAAAACATGCCATGCTATCAAGCACAAGGTGCAAAGTTTGATCCGAGTAGGTTTGATGAGCTTTAACGAATAAAAAAAATTGAATGTCAATAAAGACTTCTTGCCCGATCATCAAGGGGTATGATTTTGGAAAGACTGATTGAAATTGCTTATCATCTTAAGATTTTTTAAAAATATGGATCTCTTTTATATATTTGAATTTTATCTTATTTTTCAACATTTTAATAAAAGTGATATATTTGATGCATTTTTATAACATTTTCTCTTTTATGGACTACAATTATATACTTTTACCTTCTCACATCTTTTCACTATATCCATTCTTTGATTCTGAATAATGAATGTTCAGACAGTCATGACAATAATTTAGATTCGATTTTAAAAATATCATTCATGATGATTCCATTGATAAGTTGAGATTATTGATTCATTGGGACTACTAAATAAAAAGAAGATAAATTTGATAAAAAATTTTGAAATTGATGTAAGACATGATTTTTGTAATTGTTTATTTCAAGTCTGCTCTCAATCAATAAATGTTTTTCATTAAGAGTATTTATGTTCGAAATGAGAAATTGTCATCTTTCTTTTATCCTAAAAGAAAAAAGTAAAATTATCCTTTGCTACCACATTTGAGCCTGTTAAAAAAATTTTTTAAGGAACCCTAACCAAGGATCACCCTTATATTAGGGACAAAGTTTGAGAAGCTTGTTTATCCTTAGTGATTTTAGGGGCAAAGCTTTGTAATGTTCAAATTTTTCTTGAAAAAGGATAAAAAGAAAAAAGGAAAAAAGAGAAGAGAAAAGAAAAAGAAAAAAGAAAAAGAAAAAAAAGGAAAAAAAATTGATGAGGTAAAATATCAAGGTACTCTACATGAAAAATAATCCTTGGTTTGATTACCTTTTAAATACAATTTAGGTTTGTTTCATCTATTTCTTTCATAACCCTTTACACAGCCTATATTATGTCCCTTAAAAGTCCATTTGGATCGAATGTGAATACTCAAATTGGAGAATTATAAATTGAACTAAGGTAGATTTGTCATTGGATTGTTTGAGATTTTGATTGAATTATCATTGATGGGTCAAAAAAAAAAGAAATGAGAAGAAAATGTGAGAAAGAGGTATGAAAAAAAAAGATGAAAATGAAAAAAAATAAAACAAAAAAAGCAAAAAAAAATGAAAAAAAAATAAAAGACTTAAATTGAAAACCTAAAAAGATGATCTAAGTAAATATAGAAACTTAGAAAAATAATTTCATGTGAGGGTCCCGGGAATGAGAATGATTAGCTCAAAGACCAAGGATATTTATGAAATATATTTTTCAAAAAAAATTTTTAGTTGGAGTTCAAAATTGTCTGAACAATCATTATTTTGGATATTGCTATCCTATTTGAATAGTCACAATATTTTGCTTTTATTCACTTTTGATTTGTTATTGACCATATTTCTTTTCGATAATAAAAGCCCATTTTTCTTATTCTTTACCTAATATACATCCCTTAAATGAATAAAAAAAATGTATCATTTTTTTCATGAATTAAAATGATGGTAAATATATGAATGACAATGTTCATAAAGATTTTTCATTCTTTTGAAAGAAATTTAAGATGAAAAAGTGAAAAAAACCAGAGAAAATGATTTTAAAAGGGCAAACAAGGTGACCGAGTGATGAATTTAGTAATAGATTAATTGACATATCTATTGATGTACCAGATAAAGATAATTGAATATTGACATAATTATTTGGAACTTCTTAGTACTGAAAAAAAGAAAATGTTAAACTTTGTTAACTTATTCATAGAATTTTAGACATTTTTGTAGAAGAAAATTTTCAAACTTTTAGATTCTCATAAAAGACCTTTCGTATTTTTTAGACAAGTAAAATTTCCAACTTCTAAAGTTTAGAGTTAGTTAAAGACTTTTTGAATTGAATCCAAAAAATTTTAATTGAGAAATTTGAATTTATCTCTTTTGTAGGTGAATTTTAAAATTTTTAATTAGGAATCTCTAAGTTTTTCGAATAAAAATCTTTGATTGTTGAATGAGAATCTTTAAAATTTTTGAATTTTTAAATTTGGGAGGTGAGCCTCGAAACTTTTGTTGTGAATCTATGAATTTATTTAAATCTTTTGAATGCAAATTTATCAGTACAGTTTGTGAATCTTTATAATGATGAAAATTCTTATGAACCTAAAACTCTGTAAAACTTAGAATTCTTGCAAACCTTTATGAATCTTGACTTGTTGCAAATTTTGAAATCATTGTGAATTTTTTTCGAAACATAGAATATTGGGATCTTTCAACTTTGGTTACGAAACCTTGCAAATCTTTGAATTTTCAAATTGTAAATATTTGGATTTCAAGTTAAAAAAGTTAGAATTTTATTTTTTAACGTGTGGTTCAATCTCAATCACTCATTTCGATCTTAACTGAGTCTAGATCATTTTATTTTCAAACCTGCGGTTCAATCCCGATCACTCATTTTGATTTTGGCTTAGTCCAGATCATTTTATTTTTAGACCTACAGTTTAATCTTGGTTACTGATTTCGATCTCGACTTAGTCCAGATCATTTTATGTTTCTAACTTGTGGTTCAATCCCAGTTACTTGTTTTGATCTCGGTTCAGTTTAGATCATTTTTTTTCAAACCTATGGTTTAATCCCGATCACTCATTTCAATCTTGACTTAGTCCAGATCATTTTATGTTTCTAACTTGCAATTCAATCCCAGTCACCTGTTTTTACCCTAACTCATTCCAGATCATTTTATTTTCAAACTTGTGCTTTAATCTTGATCACTTGTTTTTATCTTGGCTCAATCCAGGTCATTTATTTTTAGACCTGCGATTCAATCTCGATCACTTATTTCGATCTCAGTTTAGTTCAGATCATTTTATTTTTAGACTTGTGGTTTAATTTCGATCACTCGTTTTGATCTCAGCTCAGTCCAAATCATTTTATTTTCAGGCCTACGATTTAATCTCAATCACTCATTTAGATCTAAGTTTGGTCTAGATCATTTTATTTTCAAACCTGCGGTTCAATCCCAATCACCTATTTTATTCTTAGCTCGGTCTATATCATTTTATTTTTCTAACTTGTGGTTTGATGCCGGTCACTCATTTCGATCTCGGCTCGATCCAAATCATTTTTATTTTTTTGACTTGCGATTCAATCTTGGTCGCTTAGTTTTGATCTTATCTTAGTCTGAAACATTTTATTTGTCTGACTCATGATTCGATCTTAGTCACTTATTCCTAATCTTGTTCAATCTAGATCATTTTAATTTTATCATTTTAATTTTCTAACTCGCGGCTTGGTTCCAATCATCTTCATCGCTATATTTTGACACACCTCGATTGCTTTCGACTTTGACATAGTTCAACTATTCTTACATCCTGATTCAACTTCAATTTCCAAGCCCAGACAAAATGGTTGTCTAGATTTTTACATCATTCCTGTTTCATAGGGATGTGCAAAGAGGAGCAGTTGTAGACACCTATTTTTGTTCGAGGTGTGATCAATTTCTCGATTCAAGTCTTTTCGAGATCGACAAGCATTTACTATTGTTATTATTATTATTATTATTATTATTATTATTATTATTATTATTATTATTATTACTTGTTAAAAAAAGGTTAGAAATCTCAAAAAAAAAAAAGATCTTTGAAATCAATCCTGAAATCCTGTTTGCATGAAATTGGAAATGAAATCAAGGCATTGATCAGAATCATTTTTAAAACCTAATATTAGAGGATCAAATTGGTGATTGAAAGTGAATTAATGCTTGCTAAATTAAAGGGAATAAAATCCTTTTATAAACTGGAATTGATTAACACATAGGGGGCTTGGGATTCATCCTAGGTTACTTTCTTTTGGATTCGTGTTGTTTGAATATTTTTTGGTGATTATAGGAAGTTCTTTGGATTTTGGTTATGGAGTTTTGGTTTTTCTGGGTTTGGTTTGTTTTCTGGGAACCTGATTTGAGTTTCTGGGTTTAATTTCCCTTTCTGTTTGTTTCTAATATTTCTTTTGGAATGTTTTATTATTTCTTAGATCTTTTGGTTTAAATTTGAAAAAAACTGGGTTTTTTGGAAAAAAATTGAGTTTTTTTGGGTTTATGATGAATTTTTCTACCGTGGTTTGAATTTTTAGGTAAAATTCATAATGGTCAGATTTTGGGTTCATCTGGTTTTTGAAAAAGCATGAAGTTTGTGGTAGCCATTTGAATTTTTCGATGTCGAAAATTGAGATTTTTTTGCCAGAATCTGGGATACTTTGAAGTTTCCAATAAGGGGTTTAGAGAGGGGTCAAAGAAATATTTTTAAAGAGATGAGGGAATAGGCTAGCTTCTGAGGAAAAGAATAGAATTTTGGTTTTTATATGACATTAAAACGACAATGTTTTGAACAAACCTGACCCATACATGAACCCGCTGACCCAGGCATAACATGCGTGTTGTACTCGACTCGATCGTAGATTTATTTTATTTTATTTTTCACATTTTATTTATTTTATTTATTTTATAGATTTTCTTATTTATATCATTTTACTTGTTTTATTTTTTAATTAAGTATTCCACTTATTTTTTAAATTAAATGATTTAAATATTTTCATAAATTTTGTTTTTTAAAAATAATAATAATAAAATAATGTGTAATAAAAAATATTTTTAAAAAATGAATTCATGAATCCTACTAAACTATTGGAAGTTTCTTTAAGAATTTAAATTTTTTATAAATTCTACTAAACTATTAGAGAATTTCATAAATTGATTGTACAAAAAAATTATTATTAAAATATTTTGTATTTTTTTATCCTACCAAACTATTAGAGAATTTACATCATAAATTAAATCTTACCAAAGTATTAGAAGATTTAATATATTTTCTAAAAAAATAATCTCATAATAAAATCTCACAAAACTATTAGGAGATCTGCATCAAAATAAATCTTACCAAATTATTGGATGATTTTACTAACTATTTTCTTAAATAAAAATATATTAATGAACTTAACAATAGAGCCTCTTCAGAGTGGAATATTAGTCTCTATAAATACTTTTGAGGTGAGAGAATTATCTTAAATTGTTACTAAACTATTGAAGTAATTTTAGGATCAGTTTTCAATATTTAATATTTTGGTAAATCATAAACATAGTTAAGGTTTGGATAATTTGAAATCAAACTAGTACCATCATTTGGATAGGCACTATGAGAGTGCTATAACTTTTTTCTTGTATGACCACACTCTCGAATCTAAAATTTGATTTCATGGATTAAAATATATTATTTAAAAGATATCTAAGTCAATCTTGAGACTCTTTTTTTAAATAGAACAGATTCAATCAGCTACCAATTATACCTTATAAAAAAAATTGATAGCAACTCTTTTAGTTTATGTTTAACGATAAATTCACAAATTTATATGTTATGATATAAGTAATTAAACAGGTGCCATAATCTTATTAGGGAATTCAAGAAAAAACAACTAAAGGACTTTACGTAAGTTCTTCCCATTTATATTCTAGTTAAAGTGTAGACACCTAATTTGGTCCAGGCTCGAATCAATTGGGCCTGGTCCAAATGGGTAAGCCCAATTTTACTTTTATTTTGTATTTTATATTTTTTTTTATTATTATTATTATTTTATATTTTTTCCTTTGTACCTTATGTATTTATTATTTATTTATTTATTATTACTATGTATTAATATATGTATATCTTTATTATTTTTTTTCTTTTTCTTTCTTTTCTGTTAATATTTATATATGTATTTTATTTATCTAGTTATATATTTTATTATTATTTATTCATTTATATATTATAATTTATCTTGTGATATTTTTTATTTATCTTATTATTTTTTTTCTAATTATCTATTAATATTTTTTTATTTATCTGATTTTCTTTTTTTTTTTTGGGCTGAAATTGATTTTTTTTTAAGAATCCTACCGTGAATGGGGATTCAATTAGAATCCAGATTGGATTCAAAGATTGAATCCCCATCCAAAAAGTAATAGGGATTGATCAGAAACTCTTCTGACCAATCCCTATAAATAGGTACTGAAACAAAAGGAAGAGAACACAAAAAACAGAAAGGAGTTGCTGACTGAGAGAAAAAAGGCAGACAGAAGAGATTTGAAAGTTGAAAAGGGGTTTAGAGGCATTAGAATAGCTTTAGGAATCGGAGGAAATTTTTAGAGATTTTTTTGTGAATTTTTTTTTGGAAATTTCTGGAAAATTTCCAGATTCTGGTGAATTTTTCGATGAAATTTGAATTTTTCGACGACAATTTCGGCCAAGTTTGAACTTTCCAGCTAGCTGCCCAGTTTCTGATGAGAATTTCTAGAAACCAACCAATTTTTCGATGAACTTTTAGTGAAAAACCCAGATTTCGATGAAATTTCTAGAATCTGACAATCATTCAATCGGAGTTTTTCCATTTTCTAGAGAAAAGAGAGAGAAGAAAGAAGGGAGGAGAGAGAGGAGAAGAAGGGTTCTGCTAAAAAAATGAAGGAATCAGCCTTATATACCCTTCCAAAATGATGCCATTTCTACGTTAAGTAACCCAGAGGATCCGCGTGTTTTACCAAGATCCGACCCGACCCGAGCGTCGACCCGTTTTTCGACCCGCGCGTGACTCGCCCTTTCGAGCCATTAGTCGAGTCGAGCCGACACCTCTGAGCCGCTGATCCGAGCCATTTTTCTTCCTCAAGTCGAGTCAAGTCGAGCCTCAAGCCGAGCCGCTCCAGGTTTTTTTTTCTTTTTTTTTCGTTTCTTTTTATTATTTTATTTATTTATTTATTTATTATTATATTAGGGTTGTTTAATATTTTTTTTCTTTCTATTATTTTATTTTATTTTCATTTTATTTATTTTTTATTTTCATTTTATTTTTATTTATTTCATTTTCTTTAAATAAAATTCAAAAACAAAAAAACATTTTTGAGGAAAAGTTGAAAGTATCAATTTTCCTCGAAATTAAAGTTTTCAAAAAATATTTTTGGGGAAAAGTTGAAAGTATCAATTTTCTTCAAAATTAAAGTTTCCAAAAAATATTTTGGGAAAAACTTAAAAGTATCAATTTTTTCTTGTACAAAAGCAATCATTTTTTTCTTTTTTATTTCTTTTGAATTTTTTTTATTTTAAATAATCCGACGATGGAGCCTCTGCAAGTGAAACAGTAGTTTTCTTGTATACTCTTGAGGTGAGGAAATTTTTTCAATTTTTTGCTAAAAGTATTAGAGTCAATTGAGAATAATTTCCAACAACTAATTACTTGGTAAATTTTTAAAGCTTATTGGATAACACAAAATTAAGCTGGTACCATCTTTTGATGGGTGTTGCGAGGGTGCTATAACCTTCCTCACACGTAACCGAACTCTCGAACCCTGTTTTGGTTAGTAGACCCGAACCTATTCTTTTAGGAACCTTTAAACTTAGGTGTTCCCTGAAAGGACAGATTTCTTAGGTGGCTAATCACACCTAGATAAAAAAAAATTGGCGACGACTCCTTCAAACCAATGTCTAGCGATAGATCCCTAGATCTAGACGTTATGATAGCTTGGCGACTCCACTGGGGAATCTGAGAGTCAGGCCAGCAAATAATTTATGTTATCCAAAAGCCTAATAAAATTGAACCTTTTTGTATATATGTGTTATTATTCATTCATGTTTATTTATTTTATTAATTATGTCATTCATATGCATGTGCATAACATGAGCTCTATACCTGAGCTCCGTCCCTCTAAGAGGGAGTAAAGTACCTATTGCTTTCGTGAGGTCTAATGCCTCTGCAGTGGCTAGCGAAATACTCCTACTCAAATTGAACCTTTTTCGCTTGTAGCCTGTAATGGGTGAGGATTAGGGTGCCTTACTAGTTTGTGATGGACAATGATGTAAGAAACAATTTGGGAACCTTTAGATTTTGACCTTAAACCACATATAGTGAACCTTAGAAGTGTCTAACCTATAGATAGAGCCACTATTCTTCCCTTTTAGATTTGATCAGAAATATAGGGTTTATTCCTCTTTTTCTATGTGATGTTTAAATTTACTTAGTTTTTTATTTTTTTTGGGTGTACTAACCTTTTCTCCCATTCTTCTGTATTGGTTCATACTCATATCATATAATTGCATAAAGAACATTTGCTTAAAAGATGATCTTCAAAAATTTTTTTCATGGACTCCAATGAACGACTAGTTTGCTCTTCATCCGTATTAACGCTTTATGAGACACCCAACGAAGTAAGGGCCCAGTTAGAAAAGATTCAACTGAAGATGAGGGATTATTTACTAATCGAATATGATTCTACTCTATCTCAAGAAACATCTATCCTCCTCAAACAAAATAATCTAGAGGATTTGGTTGATATTTGAAAGAAGATGAGTCCGTCAAGACAAGAGCGATTTTGCTAGAGACACGGTCATGTAGCACACCTTCAAGCAGTAGTTGTTGATGATCAACTAATCAGAGCTGCAGCACAATTCTGGGATCTTCTATACAAGTGTTTCATCTTTAATGAAATTGATATGACTTTCACTAATGAAGAATATTCTATTTGCTGGGTTTGCACCTCAAGGCTCCTAACAAGATATATGTCAAAAAATACAAGTCAAAATTTTGTAAAGGTTTGGCTCAACTCATGAGGATAGACAAAAAAGTTATGGATTCTCATACAAAGAAGAAACAAGAACAGGTTTGCCTACCCTGGAAGTTCTTTCATGAGTTTCTGGTGCAACATGCCAATAAAGAACGGGGGTTAGATATATTTACCTTGGCTGTATACAGAATGGTGATCTTTCCAAAGGTTTTGGGTTATATTGAGATAGCGGCGGTGGACTTCTTCGAGAGTGTGATCAATGGCTGTAATCCCTCAACGGTAATATTAGCAGAGACTATCAGATCTTTGAGTTATTATCGTCGGAATAGAGGACGTTTCATAGGTTGCATACACTTATTATACTTATGGATAAAAAGTCATTTTGAATAGGGAAATGGTGCTTTCTCGAAGCTTTATATTCCTAATCGTGCTCCGATCAAGGAATTCTGTGAAAGTGGGTGGTCAGAACGAAAGTCTAAAAAGGAATGGATAACTTTCCTTCAAAGGTTGACCAGCATCAAGGTGAGATGGTTGGCCCCATGGATGAATCGTGAGCCTATGTTGTATCAATGTAGGGATAGTATAGTGGTCCCACTTCTGGGTTTATGAGGAGCGATAAATTATTCACCACTCCTAGTGAGAAGGTAATTTGGGGGAGAACAGTTCATTCCTATGACTTATGGGCTTCATCAGTTAGATTTCTCTTACAGTGAGCCTAAAGCATTTCAGAGGATGAATAAGATGATTAAAGCATGAAAAAATCTCTTAAGAGTGAATCCTGGACCATTTACTAATAAAGTCACTCCAGGATACTTAGTTTGGAGAGCAAAACAAAGATAGGAAATGGTATTCACTTATGAAAGCTTTCAACCACCAACAGAAGAAAAACTTGAAAAGACACCATCGAAATTAGAGCTTGCAACAAAAGAATTTAAGTCTGAAAAGGGTAAGTTAAAGCAAAAAATCTAGAAGCATCAAGAAGAAAAAGATCAATGGAAAAATAGAGCCGAAAGTCACGAAGTTAAAATTCACAAGATTGCTAGAGAACGTGATACAACTATTGAAAACCTAGCAAAGCTACACCAAGAGCATAAAAGGTTATGTGTGAAAGAAAGGGCTAAAAAGATAACCATTGTTGAGCTGACTGAGGAAAATACAAGAATGAAGCAAGAGTATGTTGAATTGGAAGAAAAAAGTATCAAAGTACAGACAGAGAATAACATGCTAAACAGTTACTTGAGTAGGCTAAGGCAAAAATTGAATGACAAAAGAGATCGTATTGCTGTATTGGTTAGAAAGCATAGAGAATTATCATACCAAGTCTGGTGTGGTAAGAGAGAGAACTTAAGAAGACAGAAATACATTGAGCACCTAACAACCCAAATTTGTAAAGGGGTATGCAAGGTAAGAGAAATGGTGGAAGAGGCAGAGGCATTAAAACAAGTGGTAACTCCAGTAGGAGAACATGGACAGTGTCTGTTGAACTTCATCGAAGAAGCCAAGGCCCAATATGAACAGATCAAACAATTTTATGGCTATAATTCTAGGATGATAAGCTCAATGTAGATAAAGTTTTTTTGGAATAAATGAAATCTTTTAGAATACCGTCTTTAAGGCAAATATTCTTTGCATACATGTATTTCTCATTCATTGCATTCTCATTCATTACACTTAATAAAGTAACCGTGTGATAGTTATACGAATGTACTAATCCTAAGATATGGTACTCAAGATTCAATGATAGCTCCATCTAGCAAGAACCCTGTCTATCGATACAACACAAGGTCTAGAGCTAGAGAAATGGAGTAGAAAAATTTTCACATATTTGAAAAGATAAAAAAAGCATAGAAAAAGATTGAAAGTGAGTTGAGCAAGGTTCTGATGCTCTTAATAACCTGAATAAAGGAAAAAGAGTTGAAGAAAATGCAAGCCAACAAGTTCTCTTGTTGCAAGAAGTGGCTGACCCTTTGTATCCTCCAGGTTTTGACCCACCTCAAGCCCAGTCTACTCAAGAGGTTCCACCACAACACTTCGCATATCCAACATACCCTGGAATACCGTCAGCTTCTAACCCAGGGTATTACAATAGCTATGTAAATTCTATCTTTACTGAAAAGGTAGTAGAACCAATTCTTGATCTAAATGATTTGAAAGAGAAGGAGAAAAAAAAGATAAGAGTGAAAACTTAAGAAAGCTCCAATATTAGTATGCTAGAACAAAGGCTACGGGCTGTAGAAGGATTTGGTTTTTATGGTTCAGTTGATGCTGTTAGGCTTTGCTTAGTCCTTGATGTGGTCATTCCTCATAAGTTCAAAGTACCAAAATTTAAAAAATATGATGGTACGAAGTGCCCTAAAACCCACATCATCATGTATTATAGGAAGATGGCAACTCATGCTCACGATGAAAAATTTTTGATGCATGTTTTCCAAGATAGCCTTACTGGCTCTGCTGTCAGGTGGTATGTTCAACTAGACAGGACCCGCATTCACTCTTGGAGTGATATGGCTTATGACTTAATCGATCAATATCGACACATTATCGATTTAGCTCCCGATCGTTTGTCTTTACAGAATCTGGAAAAAAAGGCAAATGAGTCTTTTAAAGAATACGCCCAGAGATGGAGAGATATAGCTTCTCAGGTACAACCTCCATTGACTGAGAAAGAGACCACAGTGCTATTTGTTAGCACTTTGAAACCTCCCTATTATGAAAAGATGATAGGGAATACAACAAAAAACTTTGTTGATATAGTAATCTCAGGAGAAATTATTAAGAGTGCTTTCAAAAATGGTAAGCTGAAAAGAAATGAAGCATCTAATAAGAGAATCCCGAAGAAGAAAGAAGCTGAAGCTCAGGCCGTGAGCTTTGATAGACAGTAATTTGGGGGCTATCAATCTTACTCACCACCAAGATACTTGCCATATTATCCTACTGTAAATAACACTTCCTCTTACCCATATCAACCATTTGTACAGTCATCTTGCCCCCAAACATATCAAACCCCTCATAGGCCTCAAAATACCACATACATTCCTAACAATCAACCTACCCCAAGACCCTAAACTCGCCCAACTAACCTCATGGGTGGTTCACGAGAGCAACAAACTACTCGTGAGAAATCGATGTTTGACCCAATTCCAATGACTTATACAAAATTATATAAGGAGCTTTACAATAGTCATTTGATTGCTCATAGTAAATTGGAACCCCTCAAGCCACCTTACCCCAAGTGGTATGATTCCACAGCCCACTGTGATTACCATTATAGGATTGCTGGCCATTTCACTGAAAATTACACCACCCTGAAACACAAAGTGCAACGATTAATCAAGGATGGAATGATTTGCTTTGATACGGGATGAGTGACTGCACCAAATGTTAGTGACAATCCCTTGTCGAACCATAATATGAATGCCTTAAGTGAAGAACAGAAGCATCATTTGAAGAAAGAAGTAACAGATATTAAGACACCTCTTAGCCAACTGTTCGATCTTTTACGAAGAGCTGACATGATACAACTAGTAAGTTCACATAGCTATCATGGAGCATTTATAACTGGTACTAGTTGTAAGTATCATAATAGAGCAATAGGACATTCCATTGAAACTTGTGAATAGTTTCACCAAGAGGTGCAAAAACTCTTGGATTTACATCAGATGGAGGTCTATGAAAGAAGAGAAGACTTAAAGAGTGTTGAGGTGTCCATGATAAATAAGCCTATAAAACTGTTTCCAAAGCCAGTGACAATTCAGTGTGGGAACAAGCTAAAGTCAATCATAGACAAACTCATCCCCAGGCCAGTAACTTTTAAAGTCTCAACTTCTTTCCCGTACAAGGATGATAAGGCTATACCTTGGAGATATAGCTGTGACACTGTAGTTCAGGGACAAGAAGAAGATGTCTCCAAAGCTTACGCTTTTAACATAACTAAGGTAGGAGGCATTACCCGAAGTGGAAGGTGCTACACTCCAAAAATGTTAAAAAAGGCTAGAAGGGAAAAGACTAAATAAGGAGAGGGATGAAATAATCTTGAAGTAGAACCTGAAAAAAATCATCTGAAGCTGATATCAGAAAGAGAGATTTATGAATTCCTGAAGCTGGTAAAACATAGTGAGTATTCAGTTGTTGAATAGTTGAATAAAATGTCAGCCCAAATCTCATT
This sequence comes from Durio zibethinus, assembly GCF_002303985.1. The sequence continues at coordinate 8,349,469 of NW_019167827.1, forward strand.
ACTATCACTGCTGCTAAACTCAGAGCCACACTGAAATGCCCTGTTGAAAGTATTGAATTAGGCATACGTGGCACATAATGTATATGTTGAATATGTGAACCACCTGGCTGGAAATTTAGTCATGTCGAATCATATTTTGTTCAGCAATGATGAGATTCCTTTAAAGGGAAAAGGAAATGCCAAGACTCTGTATATTACAGTCAAGTGCAAGAGCCATATCATAGTCAAAGTCCTTATCGATAATGGCTCTGCTATCAATGTCATACCTATGTCAACTTTGGCAAGGCTACCCATTGACTACTCTCATATGAAAGACAATCAGATGATTGTGAGAGCCTTTGATAGGACCAGAAGAGAAGTCTTGAGGGATATCGAGATGCCCTTACAAATTAGGCCATGCACTTTCAATATAAAGTTTCAAGTGATGGATATCTCTCTATCTTACAACTGTCTATTGGAAAGACCATGGATTCACATAGCAGGAGCTGTGTCCTCTACCTTGGATCAAAAGATCAAGTTTAATATAGAAGGTCAACTAATAGTGGTAGTTAGAGAGGAAGACATGCCAGTGACCCAACCATTGAACACTCCATATGTAGAGGCTACCGAAGAAGTATTGGAATGCTCCTATCGATCTTTTGAATTGATTAATTCTGTAGGTGAAAGATTTTAAAATCAACATTTTTCAAGGATAGTGATGAGCCAAGTCATCAATAAGGGTTGATATCCAGGACTAAGGCTGGGCAAGAACTTGAAGGGAATAAAAGAACCCCCGACGGTGATAGACAATAACGATATGATAGGCCTAAGCTATGAGATGGCAGAATGGGAGGTCAGAAGAAAGCCAGTAAGAAAGACAGCAAGACTAATGGTTATCTCATACCTATATGAAACTTTCAGACCTGGAGGATTTATGTACCCAGATTCAGGAAAAAGTATGGAAAATGCTTTTGCCCAGTTAACCATTAATGCTATTGAAGATGAAGTGAGGCTTAATCAAGAGGAGTGGGTTCGCCTTTATCCGTCAGATTATGAGCTAAATAATTAGAGTGCCATCGAGATGCCTGTGACTTTTGAGACTAAAATAATGTAATTGTAACATCCCAATAGCTATTGTCCAAGGCATTGAGGTGATCTTTCTTGTTTGGGTCATTTATCTTTTATTATTTTTAATAAAAAATAAAAAAGATACATTTTCATTCATTTTTTCTTGTGTCTTCATCATTTCCATCTTTCCAAGCACATCTTACCAACATATCCCATTTCATCCAATTTCAAGTCTTTAAATGAACATGAAGATAATCATGATAACAATCAAGAGGTTAGCTTTGAGAATTCAATTAACACTGATGAACTTGACAATGAAAAGAATTATGAGGAATATGTTATACCTTCAGACCTAATAAGATTGATTGAACAAGAAAATAAGTCAATTGAGCCTCATCAGGAGATAATGGACTTAGTAAATTTAGAAGATGAAGAGAATAAAAAAGAGGTCAGAATGGGCACTTCACTTTCATCAAGAGATAGACAACGATTGGCAGACTTACTTTGAGAATTCGTAGATGTATTTGCTTGATCTTACCAAGATATGTCAGAGCTAAGCACAGAGATAGTAGAGCACAGATTACCCTTAAAGCCAAAATGTAAGCTAGTTTAACAGAAACTGAGATAGATGAAGCCTGAAATGCTACTAAAAATTAAAAAAGAGGTGAAGAAATAATTTGATGTAGGTTTTCTACAAGTGGCTAAGTATCCAGAGTGGGTAGCCAATATAGTCTCAGTTTCTAAGAAGGATGGAAAGGTATAAATGTGTGTAGACTATCGAGAACTTAAATAAGACTAGCCCAAAAGATAACATTCTTTTACCTCATATTGACACACTGGTAGATAACACGACTAAACCTTCGATTTTCTCTTTTATGGATGGTTTCTCAGGGTATAATCAGATAAAAATGGCTGCAGATGATATGGAAAAGACCACTTTCGTGACTATGTGGGAAACTTTTTGTTACAAGGTCATGCCTTTTGGGTTAAAGAATGCTAGGACAACATATCAAAGGGCCATGGTAATACTCTTCCATGACATGATACACAAAGAGATCGAGGTGTATGTAGACAATATGATTGCAAAGTATTGTAAGGATGAAGATCATGTCACCAACCTCAAAAAGTTATTTGAGAGGTTGAGAAAATTTCAGCTCAAATTAAACCCAGCCAAGTGCACCTTTGGGGTAAAGTCAGGGAAGTTGCTAGGCTTTGTGATCAGTGAAAGAAGAATTGAAGTCGATCCAGATAAGATACGGGCCATTCAGAATTTGTCACCTCAGCACACCAAAAGAAGTTCAAGGTTTTCTGGGAAGATTGAACTACATTTATCGATTTATCTCTCAGCTTACTTACAAATGTGATCTCATATTTAAGCTTCTTCACAAGAATAATCTTGAAAAATGGAATGAAGAATGTCAAGAGACGTTTGATAAAATTAAGTAATACTTGTCAAACCCTCAGTGTTGGTGCCACTTGTTCCAGAAAAACCTTTAATTATGTACTTAACAGTATGCAAAAATTCAATGGGATGTGTGTTGAGACAACAAGACGAGTCTAACCGAAAAGAGAGAGCTATTTACTATCTGAGTAAAAAGTTCACGGAGTACAAATCCAAGTATTCTTTATTGGAGAAAATATGTTGTGCATTAGCGTGAACTACCAAAAGACTCAGACAGTATATGCTCTATCATACCACATGGCTCATAGCAAAATTGGATCCAATTAAGTATATCTTTAAGAAGCTTTCTTTGTCTGAAAGAATTGCTAGATGGTAACTAATACTCTCGGAATATGATATTATATACGTGAGCCAAAAAGTAATAAAAGGGGACGTTATAACAAAATTTCTTACAGACTGTACTACTGAAGATATGAGCCAATGAAGTTAAAATTCCCTGATGAAGACCTAATGACTATTTCTCAACTGGAGAAAGAATAGCATGGAGAAAAATCTTAGAGAATGTATTTTGATGGAGCTGCCAATGCCTTAGGACACGAAATTGGAGCAATTCAGATCTCTCCAGAAGAACAATACTACCCTATAACAACAAGGTTAAATTTTAACTGTACAAATAATGTTGCTGAATATGTGGCATGTGTTATGGGCTTGCAGGCTGCTATAGATAGAGGAGTGAGAGCATTAAAAGTGTTCAGAGACTCAGCTCTAATTATATACCAATTGAAAGGAGAATGGGAGACAAGAGACTCAAAACTCGTTTCATATCATAAGTATATTCTAGAATTGATGAAACAATTTGAAGATATTCAGTTTGACCATTTACCTCGAGAAGAGAATTTGATTGCTAATGCATTGGCTACTCTGGCTGTAATGATTTGAATTAATAATAATACCGATATTCAGCCTATCAAGTTAGATGTTAAGGACATACCAGCTTATGGCTCTAATGTAGAGGAAGAAAAAGATGGAAAGCCCTGGTATCATGACATTCTACAGTATATTAAGGATCAGCAGTACCCAATTCAAGCAACAAAAAATGATAAAAGGGTCATCCGAAGATTAGCTATGAGTTTTTTCCTAAATGGGGATGTTCTGTATAAAAGAAGTCGGGATCAAGTATTATTGAGGTACAGAAGTAAGACTGAAGTGAGAAAAATCATTGAAAAAGTGCATGACGAAATATGTGGGGCACATACTAGTGGACATATGATGGTGAGACAGATCATGAGAGCAGGATATTACTGGTTGATGATGAAGAGTGATTGTATTGACTATGCTCATAAATGCCATAAATGCCAGATATATGCTGATAAGATTCATGCTCTGCCTTCTGTTTTACATGTTATGACACCACCATGGCCATTCTCAATGTGGGGCATGGATGTCATTGGTCTAATCACCCCAAAGGCTTCTAACGGGCATAAATTCATTTTTATGATGATAGATTACTTCACAAAATGGGTAAAGGCAGCATTATATACAAGTGTGATACGATCTGTGGTTTGCAAGTTCATAAAGAGAGAGATCATCTGTAGATATGAGCTTTCAGAAAGAATTATTCAGACAATGCCAAGAATCTAAATAGTAAGATGATGCAAAAAATATGTGCCCAATACAAGATCAGGCATCATAACTCGGCATCATACCATCCGAAAATGAATAGGGCAGTTGAGGCAGCCAATAAGAACATAAAAAAGATTTTGGAAAAAATGATTGAGACTTACAAAGATTGGCATGAGAAGTTACCATTTGCATTGCATGCATATCGAACGTCAGTTCACACCTCTATTGGGGTAATCCCATTTTTTTTTATTTATGGAATGGAAGCTGTACTACTAGTAGAAGTAGAGATTCCCACCCTGAGGGTTCTAAAAGAAGTTAAGTTGAAAGAAGCTGAATGGATTCGAGAACACTATGAATAGTTAAATTTCATAAAAGAAAAGAGATTGACTACATTGTGCCATTGTCAGCTATATCAAAGAAGAATGATGAGAACTCATGATAAGAACATTCGACCCCATTACTTTCGAGAAGAAGAGTTAGTTTTGAAAAGAATCCTTTCAATCCAGCACGATAGTAGAGGAAAATAGACTTCGAATTGAGAAGGACCGTATGTGGTGAGACGGGCTTTTTCGGGTGGAGCGCTGATACTGACTGAGATGGATGGAAATAATTTACCTCATCGTATAAATTCTGATGCTGTGAAGAAATACTATGCTTGAAGAAAAAAAATGAAAAAATGAAAATTGAAAAAAAAAAGTGAATGAAAAAGGAAGACTCAAGGCGAGAACCCTAAAAGGGCGGTTTGAGTCATAGGGGGTTTGTCTAAGTTGAAAACCTAAAAAGGTAGCTTAGATAAGGAGAATATGGCATTGAATTTGAAAGTTCGTTGGCATGGAGACTAGCAAATTCGGAGGAGCTCTAAGTTGTTAAATACATCAGAGGGTTAGGTTTTCAGAAAAACCTTGAGATATGTTATCATGATCATCCGATTGTTCATTTTTGGGCTTTGTCCTCACACTTATCCTTGTAATTCTTTCTTGGCCAAAGTTTGCCAACATTTTGCTAATAAAAGACATTCTATTTCACTCTTTATGTCTTTTTTCTGGTGATTATTTCTCAACCATTCATATTCTTTGCTTCTTAATACCCTACAATGGAAGAAATGTGCAAATGCATTCTTACTTTTTGAGTTTGAAATAATGATTGATAAATGAATAACAGCATGAAAGATTTTTGCATTACATTGAATAAGTCAAAAGTGATAAATGCAGAATCGAGATGTTCAGTTCCCGATAAGGACATTGAATTTGGAAGGAAATTTTTTTACAGAAAGAATACGAGCGGAAGAGATGATTGAGAGCTACACTGGCTTAATCTTAGAAAAGTAGCATAATCCAGTTTTTGAAGAATCAAAGGGTTCAGGGCCCAAGAAAAGAGTTTAAAAAGCTTGACTACCACAAACTAAATAGGAGTTAATTAGCCAACATTTGCATAACATGCATGGAATTTCATATACATTGCATAGCATATACTACATAAATTCAAGAAGCAGGGGTATTCCAAAATCTCACATAGAGGAGATAGATGTGAAGACATTTTCAAAATTGAAAAAAAAAAAGCTTGTCAGGTAAGTTCCTAATCTTTGAAATAGGATGTCTTTTGGTATCGGGGTTGATTTATAAGGCCTTTGGGCATAATCTCCTGAAATTCCTTCAAACACAATTTTCAACTCCTTTGGACATGATTGTCAAGGAGCAATTTACTTTTCAAAGTTGTGGTGCCTCTGTTTAGTGGAGCAATTTACTTTTCAAAGTCGTGGTGCCTCTGTTTAGAGGAGCAATTTACTTTCCAAAGTCATGGTGCCTCTGTTTAGAGGAGTAATTTATTTTTCAAAGTCATGATTGCCTCTATTTAGAGGAGCAATTTACTTTTCAAAGTCATAGTACCTCTGTTTAAAGGAGCAATTTACTTTTCAAAGTCATGATTGCCTTTATTTAGAGGAGCAATTTACTTTTCGTAGTGCCTCTGTTTAGAGGAGTAATTTACTTTTCAAAGTCATGGTGTCTCTGTTTAGAGGAGCCATTTATTTTTCTAAAAGTCGTTGAGCCTCTGATTAGAGGAGCCATTTATATTTCTCAAAGTCGTTAAGCCTCTGCTTAGAGGAGCTTTAATCAAATTAAAAAAAAAACAAAAAAGGTAAAAAAAAATTGCCTCTGTTTAGAGGAGCTTTGTTTATTTTCCAAAGTCGTTGAGCCTCTGACCAGAGGAGCTTTATTTATTTTTCAAAGTCGTTAAGCTTCTGAATAGGGGAGCTTTATTCATTTTCAAAGTCGTTGAGCCTCTGATTAGAGGAGCTTTGTTTATGTTTTTCGAAGTAGTTGAGCCTCTGCTTAGAGGAGTTTTGATCAAATCTTAAAAAAATAAAAAGTGTCGAGTTTAGTCTTGATTGGGTGTCTACGTCTTTGCGTAATTTTTGTTTAACAGAAAATGTACAAAGAGGGGCAGCTGTAGACACCCAATTTAGTCTAGGCCCGGATCAATTGAGCCTGGTCCAAATGGGTAAACCCAATTTTGTTTTTGTTTTTATTTTGTATTTTATATTTTTTTCCTTTGTATCTTATGTATTTATTATTTATTTATTTATTATTACTATGTATTAATATATGTATATCTTTATTTTTTTTCCTTTTTTTCTTTTTCTTTCTTTTCTGTTAATATTTATATATGTATTTTATTTATCTAGTTATATATTTATTATTATTTATTCATTTATATAATATAATTTATCTGTTATTATTATTTTTTATTTATCTTGTAATATTTTTTATTTATCTTATTATTTTTTTTCTAATTATCTATGAACATTTTTTTATTTATCTGATTTTTTTTTGGGCTGAGATTGAATTTTTTTTAAGAATCCTACCGTGAATGGGGATTCAATTAGAATCCAGATTGGATTCAAAGATTGAATCCCTGTCCAAAAAGGAATAGGGATTGATCAGAAACTCTTTTAATTAATCCTTATAAATAGGTACTGGAACATAAGGAAAAACACAAAAAATAAAAGACAGAAAAGAGTTGCTGGCTAAGAGAAAAAGGTAGATAGAAGAGATTTGAATGCTGAAAAGGGGTTTAGAGGCGTTAGAATAGCTTTAGGAATCGGGAGGAAATTTTTGCAGATTTTTCTACGAATTTTTTTCTGAAAATTTTTGGAAAATTTCCAGATTTCGATGAATTTTTCGACGAAAGTTGAAGTTTTCGACGACAATTTTGACCAAGTTTGAAGTTTCCAGCCAGCTGCTCAATTTTCGGTGAGAATTTTTAGAAATCGACTAACTTTTCGATGAACTTTCGATGAAAAACCCAGATTCTGATGAAATTTTCAGAATCCGACAGTCATTCAATCGAAGTTTTTCGATCTTCTAGAGAGAAGAGAAGAAAGGTTCTGCTGAAAAAAATGAAGGAATCAGCCATATATACCCTTCCAAAATGACGTCGTTTCTGCGTTAAGTAACCCAGAGGATCCGTGCATTTTACCAAGATCCGACCCGACCCGAGTGTCGACCCACTTTTCGACCCACGCGTGACTCGCCCTTCCGAGCCGTTAGCTGAGCCGACACCTCTGAGCCACTGATCCGAGCCATTTTTCTTCCTCAAGCCGAGTCGAGTCGAGCTTCAAGCCGAGCCACTCCATTTTTTTTTTCTTTTTTTTATTTTTTTTATTTATTATTATTATATTAGGGTTGTTTAATATTTTTTTCTTTCTATTTTTTTATTTTATTTTCATTTTATTTATTTTATTTATTTCATTTTCTTTAAATAAAATTCAAGAAAAAAACAAAAAAAACATTTTTAAGGAAAAGATGAAAGTATCAATTTTCCTCGAAATTAAGAATTCAAAAAAATATATATTTTTAGAGAAAAGTTGAAAGTATCAATTTTCTTTAAAAATAAATTTTCAAACAAAGTTTTTTTGAGAAAAAGTTAAAAGTATCAATTTTCCTCAAAATTAAAGTTTCCAAAAAATATTTTTGGGAAAAAGTTGAAAGTATCAATTTTTTTCAAAATTAAAGTTTCCAAAAAATATTTTGGGAAAAAGTTGAAAGTATTAATTTTTCCTTGTACAAAAGCAATCATTTTTTTCCTTTTTTATTTCTTTTGAATTTTTTTTAATGTTAAGTAATCCGATGATGGAGCCTCTGTGAGTGAAACAGTAGTTTTCTTGCATACTCTTGAGGTGAGGGAATTTTTTCAATTTTTTACTAAAATATTAGAGTCAATGGAGAATAATTCTTCCAACAACTAATTACTTTGATAAATTTTAAAGCTTATGGATAACACAAAATAAGCGGTACCATCTTTTGATGCGGCGTTGTGAGGGTGGCTATAACCTTCCTCACACGTAATAAACTCTCGAACCCTGTTCTGGTTAGTAGACCCGAACCTATTCTTTTAGGAACCTTTAAACTTAGGTGTTCTGAAAAGTATTAGATTTTAGGTGGCCAATACAAATAAAAAAAATTGGTCGACTCCTTCAACCATGTTTAACGATCTACCCCTTAGACATATACATTAAAGGAGCATAATATTAATAATTATTATTATTAATTATGTGTTAAAAATTTTACCATGTTTCTTCGGTTTTAAGTATATAATAGATGATAGATATTGTAAGTATATTTTAGAGAAGTAACTATTATTCATTAATTTATTTAAAGATAGAAGGCAACATTAACCATTTAAATTTGTAAAAATTAGTTTCAAAATTTTAAAAAATATACATAATCAATTTTATAAATTTTAATATATATACATACATACATATATATATATAACTAGCTGGATATGATGAATAATTAATTGAAAGAAAAAAAATTCATAAGGCAAATACATGCATGCCTTTGAGACCTATCTCTCTTGTTAAATGTTTTTTCAGTGAAACTTGCATAAAAAAAGTCATACAGGAATCGATGTATATTTTTCTTTTGGATTATTTATTTGATTTGAAAGCAAAGACCCAAATACATATTAATAAGGTAGCTAACTTTCTCCTGGTTACAAACTTCTTTCACTTTCTTTTTTGCACATGATTTTGAGTTTCACAATAAGATTTATTAATGCTCTCCTTCTTATAAACCTTATTCATTTCATCTCAAAATTTGAGTTTGAAATCCTTTTGTCTTTTCGATTAAAATGTTGAGAATATTAACTCAAATCCCATAAGAGATTTGTTAGAGATTTGTTTGAGATTTGTTAGATATTGCTTGATGGACAAGAAGACTTGCAAAAGAAGAATTCTAAGAGAAAAGAGATTCTTAATAGGTAAGTTTGACTTGTAAGAGAATAATTCTAAGAGAAAAGGGATTTTTAATACACAAATTTGACTTACAGGAGAATAATTCTAAGAGGAGAGGGATTCTTAATGGGTAAGTTTGTATGATTATAAATATATGAAGTCTTTACAAGGTTAGGTATAAGAAAAATATGTAAGAGAGTTGTAAGATTTTGTGGGATAGATATCCCATAGGAGTATTGGGGTTGTACGTCTTATGGGTGTGTAAATTTTTTTTGTGAGTAGACTAGAGAAGACTGAAAATGTTCACATAGGTATGATGTATAGGAGCATATGGGTATGTGTTTAATTATGTTGAAATAGTGCACAAGGGTTTGGGTTTGGGTTTGTGTTTGTTTGGATTAAGAATACTTGATAGAACTAGAGAAGATTGAGAGTGTCTTATGAATATTGATTGTTGAGTGAGGTTATGGGTATGTGTTTGATTATGTTGAAATGGTGCACAAGAGTTTAGATTTGTGTTTGTTTGGATTGAAAATATATAATAAGACTAAAAAAAATGGAGTGTCTTATGAGTATTAATTGTTGAGTGAAGTTAATGATTTGATATATGTTTGTAATTCTCTACAACTAATGAATCTTGTTTTTCATCCATGAACGTAAGTTGATTGGACCGCAACAAACTCACGTAGATATAAAAAATTTATATTTTTATATACACGCATGAACTGTAATGTAATTGTTTAACACTGTTTGCACTACCAAATTTTCTTTGCTTTTCACTTACACAGTTCCATGCCTGTTCTTTTTTACTATTTGTGTGTACTTGCGTGTACAGCAACTTTTTTCTTTATTGTACAAAAGATTTTTTTATAATTGATTTTGAGTGTATTTGAAAGTCATCAGTACAATTATCAAATAATGTCGGATTACAAGCAGCCCTACAGAAAAAGGACCCCATTAAACAACTGCTGGCTGTTTTCTTCGCCAAGACTGTTTAGCAAATTATTTAAACAGTATCTTCCGTTTTTTGTCCAGTGACCACAAAAATTTTTATGTAGATATAAAAATTTGATTTCAAGCTAAATCTCTTTCCTTCTAATAAAATTTTGTCCCCTCTTGAAAAGAAAATATTTAAACAGTGCTGCCCACATAATTCAGAATCCAAAACATCCCATGCCATCATACTGAACTGACATTAAGCCTACGACACATCCCAAATGGTACCTATGCAAAGCTCGATAACGATTCAGGATTCTTTCTTTTCTCTTTCTCTGCTATCCAAGGTCTTTGTTATTTTATTGAACAAACCCAAGAAAGATAAAAAAAAAAAATTATAATGTGTGGTTATAGCAATCTGGTAATGCAAAAGCAAAAAAGAGGAATCACTTTGTTGGTGAGTGGAGGAACTTGGTTAAAGGTGAATCAAATAGTGCAGAAAGATGAGCGCAGTCCAGTAAGAAGATTTAAGAATCAAAGGCCTGGCCATCAAAATTGTTAATGTTTTTATAAGGCTAGAAAAGAATAGACATAGTTCCCTAAATAGGGTTTTATAGACAAAAATTAAATGAAAAGGTTCTGATACTATGAAAAAATAAATAAATTCTTCCTTCACTAACATGAGAAAAGGTTATAGAAATATCTAATTTATATATAAAGGATTCTTATTAATTAAAATGGTTTTTATTAATTAAAAGGAGAGACACCACCATTATGTGGATAAGATATCGTCATCATATTATAATTTTTATTGTTTTAATTATAATATCATAATTCTTAATATTATTATGTTTGATTATATAATTACATTAATATTAAGTCAACACATTATATTATTTTCAAAAATGTGAAATGAAACCCAGTTAAGATGCTAATTGTATCTTTTATCTCTTGGATAGTTGCAGTTGCTAATATGAAAACTTTTGGTTGCAAAATAACATTTCTTGTTCATACTATCTGGTAGGGAAAAAGCAATTAGCTTAAGAATCAAGCTACACCTATTGGCCAAAAAAAAAAAAAAAATCAAGCTACACTTACTTATGAAGGAGGATTTCGCTTATTATACTGTCAGTCATTTCAATTTTTGATTGAGATAAGAAATTCGAAAATCTAACTCTATGTAAGATAAAGACAACCAAACCAAGTGCTCTAGTGTAATACTTATTATTGAAGTGGGAAAATCAAAATATGACTGAATTAGAAACAGTTGAGAAACCATATTGTAGTTTTTTTTTAATCATTTTTGTTTTTTGAAGTTTCCTAAGTATGTTGTTTTAATGGGTTGCTGGACCAATGCCTTTGTAGACTTGTATTTGTAGTTGTGTGGTCCAAATGAGCACAATTCAAATTTAATTCTGGGCGAATCAACTTTGCTCGCTAGATGCATAGAGCCCAACGGCACAAATCATTGCTTACTCCACAGCCTCTGGCACTTTGAGTAAAACTTTACAGGTTTCCTCTTTAAATTATTATTATTATTATTGTTATTATCTGTTGACTTTTTGTTTTGCTGTCAACGCTGTTTTTTACCTTGATTATTTTATCAAATACATAATTTTTTTAATTTCTTATAAATTAAAAAATTATATAAAAATATTCTTTATATAAAAGTTTAAGGTTTAGTAGAAGCTCTCCTATTTCAAGATAAGAGTAAAAGGTAAGTTTATAAAAAATTTAAATTGAATTTATAAGTCACTTAAAAAATTATTAATAATTATATTCAAACTTAAATTTTATAAACTAAATATTCAATTTTTACTAATTTAATCTATTCTTATTAACTTTGTATAAAAACATTTAAAAGAAAAGAAAAGTAAAAATATAATAAGGGTTTTGATTTTTTTAATGTCTTTTATTTCTTTTCTATTTATTATTATATTTGTTAGCTCGAATATAAATATCTAATTTAAAAAGAGAGGAATTAGATTGATTTCAAATTATCTAAAATAATATATAAAAAATAAGAGAAAAAAAATCATTTATTGACTGCTACAAACAACCAATACGGTCTATTTAAATCGATATGAACGGATGCAAGGTGGTTCAAAAGACCAAACGACACGACAATGTTTGGTGTACCGGCTTTCTTCAAAACTGGTACGTTCTGGTCAGTACGACCGAGAGACTCTTTAGTCTGTTCACAACCACTTTTACTACTTTTTATTTGGAGAACTTGAAACCTTAATCTATGTTAAAGATATAACAGATTTTACTAAGGTACTGGTAAAATCTCTTTTGGTTGGAGGTACCAAAACTTTTTATTTTTAAATAAATCAATAAAAATTTCTATTTAATAAATTTTAAAAATAATTATTATAAATTATAACTATTTTCAAAAATAATATATTTCAAAATTTTTCTCATTTAATTTCTATTTTTCTTTTTTAGATGGCTTCTCTGTTTGTCTTCTTTCGTTAAAAGATTGAACTTTTTATTTTATTTTAAAATATTAAAATTATATAAGTAATGTATATATCGGATAACATTTTTTTACATAGAAAAAATAACATTTTTGTTAAAAAAAATTAAGAATAAATGCCAAAAAGAAAAAAAGAAAAGAAAAAACAATACATGAAATTCACACAAAAAAAAAGTAAAAGCTATTTTTATATATGAAAAGACCTAAATTTATATTAACCCAAAAAAATCAATTTTATGTGTAAAGTCCAAATGCCTAAAACCTAAAGAAAAAAAAAATCAGGTTATGGCTTCTCATGCAAAGTTAGTTACAGCTAACTTTCGTTTAATACTAAATGTTCAATTGATCAAATTGATTGATAGGGTTTTAATTATTAGGCTCAATTTTGTTTTTCTTAATTTCTTTCTTTCTTTTTTAAATTTCTTTACAAGAGCTTCTTCCTATTGATCAAAATGAAAATTCATTTAATAAACTTCATAATTTCATGATGTTTTATTCTTTAAGAAGATTTAATATTGCGATCTAAACTCTGACACATACAGAGAACATAGCTCATAAAAAAGAAAAATCATTGCATTCAAATCATACATAATTCAGATTTCTTTTTTTTTCTTAAAAAAAAAAAAAAAAACCAAATCTTTATACTAACATAATAATATATAAAAATAATCAGATAAAAACTACTAAAAATATAATTAGTTTTTCTCAAGTATAATCACCATATTACAACGTCATAATCAGCAAAAGCTTCATGAAAAGAAAAGAAAAAAGTCCAAGAAACCTTGATAAGGAATTAAGCTTCCCCCGTTGCCAGCGGTTTCAAGATCAGCTACTTGGATTCTCCAACTCCTCCTCCTCCTCTGGCTCTATGTTCAAGTCCAAAACGCCATTTTCCTCCACGCCTTCCCTTCTCTTCTCATTATCAATACCATCCTTGGCATCGTCATCGGCCACCACGATCGTCTCCACCGCCGCCCTCCAACCTTCTCCGGCTTCACCTTTCTCGAAATATTTAACCACCGCCCTCATCCTCCTCAATATTGCAAAAAATTCCTCCACCTCTTCCTCGCTTGCTTCCTCTTCCTTCCTTACCTTATTCTTCTCCACTACTACTCCCTCCTTGCTTTCCTTCTCACTCCTTTTCCTCTTCTCCTTCTCCATGCCCCTATAACTTTCACCAACAATTTTCTTCTTAATTTCTAGTGCATCAATAAATTCACTCCAATTGTAATCTTAAGCAAACCAACACAAAAAAAAAAAAAAAAGCAAGGATTTTTTTTTGTTCAAGCAAAACCAAGGAATTTGATCTGATTTTGATGGTGAGTGGGTGATTGATCTTTTCTATTGAAATCGGTGTCTAAACGCCATGACGCACATAACTCAAGTCATACTTTATTATACTTTTACTTCTTTCTCCTTTTTTTTTTTTTTTTTAAATTTAATTAATTAATTGATTTGATTGTTTTTTACATGGATCTTATTCGCGGCGTTGATGACTCGTGTACGATAGTATGTATCATCATCATCGTCATCATAGACGCAGTTAAATATTTTAATTAAAAAATATTTATGTATTGCATTTTAAAAAAATTTTCATTTGTGAGAGGTAAAATTTTTAAATTTTATAATTGGGATTAATTTTTTATCAAACATAAATGGAATTAATTAAATTATTATATTTTTGTATATATTTAAAAATAAAAAATTCATTAAAAATAAAAAAAAATGTCAATGTTTTATTCAATTTATGAAATTAAAAAATTATATTAACAGAATCTTAAATACTCTGGCCCCAAAAAATACCAAATACTAATTTTATATTTTTTAAGAAGATTCACACTGGTTGAAGTTTCATATTCCTAGGTTCATTGTACGTTAAGACATTTATTTGTTATTAATATAATGAATTTCATGCTTTGTTATTTTTCGTACGTGTGAATCAAATATGGACTGACGGTCTATTTTAGCCGTTGGATTTTGGGGACTCTAAATAAATGACGTCATTCGCATTAGGTAAGCACACTTACTGAGTGGGTATCATGAGATGCTTGAAAACGATGAGGTTGTTAAATCACGCGCTTAGTAGGTGATATCTTCGGGGAAATAATGATGGGCCCAATAGAATAGTGGTGCCGTTGATGCGCGAAAGGGGATCCGCAAGGGTGAGATATGGTAAGGTCGCGAAGAATAGCAATTCGTGTTTTTCCATTTCTGCGATGGTTCGAGGAGACCAGACCAAAGAAGGTCAACATTTTTGAAGGTGAAAGCTTGGAAATGATAAGGTGTAGTCTAGATAAAGCTCATGAGATTGACCTGTTACCTCACGAGCCGCATGATTAAAGTTAAACGACACTGATTGAAAATTTGGGACTAATATTTAAGTATTGTTCGTATCATTATATATACCATACCAGCAATCTTTAGTAATTATGTTAATCTTCTTTAATTATGACATAATAGATACGCGATAATTTTATAGAGCTCTTTATGAAGCCCTTTTTTTTTTTTGGCCGAAAACCTACTTATGAAGTTTAAAAATTTTTTTATTGTTGAACGAAATAATTTTTTAATATTTAATAAAAAATTATTTTATTCCTAACTTTTCGGGAGCTTTAAACTCTTAAGTGTGGATTTATGTTGTACCATGTCAATTATGTTATTTTTAAGAAAAATTAATATAACTAATTAAATAGGTATATGATAATTTAATAATAATCTAATTAAATAGGTAAGTCTGCTTAGGTGCAAGAATAATAATCTTTTAATATTTTAATATTAAAACTTCAACATGAAAGCTTCGAATTTGAATCAACAACGGAATTCATGATATATGAGCAAAAGTAATCATAAGTTGGATTATGTTTGGTTGATGCTTTCAAAACTTTAGCTAAGATTCGACTGGACTAATCCATTGAGGTTATTTTGATATTATACTACTTTAAATATATTTAAAGATTAATATTAAATAAAAAATTATTTTTATTAATTTAACAATATTTCAGATCAAACCAAGTATGGGCTTGAAAATTGTTATCCAAATTAAAGTTCGACTCAAGTCGAGCGAGACCTATGAATAGTTTAGAGAGATAAAATATCTTCTTTTATATTACTAAGAACCTAATGAGTCTTAGTATCATGTTTTAATTAAAACAAATCATTCAACCATTTTGAGATTGTTATTTTTTTGGAACACTTAAATTTTTATAGTTATTTACATTTTAAATTGTTTTTTTTTTTAAGATTTTAATATAATCTTTATACTTTGGTTATAATATCATTTTATCCCTTTAAATTTATAGTAAAATTAAGTTTTTTTTTTTTTTTTGGGTACTTATACCCCATAAGTTGTAGAGGTTACTTAATTTCATACCATAAAATATTCTAGTTTGTACATAGATTTATAGTAATATACAAACACGTAAAAGCATGACTTTCATTCCAAATCAACATGGCAACACATTAATAATGGCAAAAACTAATCTAATTTTTAAATTGTGCAAATTCTATAAATTCAAAATTCCTTTTCTAAATTTAAAATAACTAATTGATACTCTTGTTTTACGTTCTATTTCCTTCTCAACATCTATAAAAACTACTATTGCTTTTCAATTTTTAGTTTTTTTTTACATTTTTTCCTTGTTTTTATTATTATCACCATAATTCCTTGATTCCAAATAGGTAAACTTCTTAATATTCTTACCACATCGTAAACTTTAATCACTTTAGTCTTTAAATGTTGTTCAAATTAATCTATTATTTAATGAAGAGAGATTAATTTATACAGTATAAAACATTTTTAATTTTATATTTTTTTAATTATTGATTTTAATAGATCTAAAAAATAAAATAAAATTATTTTTTTATTTTTACTTGTCTCTCTCATCTCTATATTTATAAAATTAGGGATTAAAAAAAGTATAAATTAAAAAAATTTACAATATGTAAATTGATCCTTCTTCTTATTTGATTATTAATAATTTATACTTGTTATGGTCTTATTAAGGTAAAGCAGGTTTTGAATTCAATTATGCAACGTATAAGAAGTGTTTGTAAGTGAAAAGTCAAATAATTAACTAAGTTAGGTGGTGAATTTAGGTTTCCATATGATTCTTTATGAAAAACGATATTCTTTTATGCTTATTAATCACTTTTTGTAATTCATTTTGATTTAGATAGATCACCCTTTTTTTAAACATGTGCTTTAAGAAATCAAGATTGAAATATATTAGAGATCATACCATGAAGTAAATGGTAAAATTGGTGTTCAGTTATATATAGGGAATTTTAGGTAAATGTGCGTTATATGGAGGGTTGGAAGATGAGCTGGATGAGAATTGAACTTGTGGCAAATATAGGGTTGTTAGAAGGCGTTGGAATTTAGTTTTTGGGGCACGGTTCGAAATTCAAATCAGTCAAATCTAAGAAATTAGGGTTAAAGAACAAAAGGATGAATTACAAAGAATAATAGAGTGTTTAAGGAGAATGTCCATAATAGTGTATTTGGATTTTTTTTTTTTTTACTTTATATATAAAATATGAGCGGTGATGGAACGTAAGCATTTGACAGGTGATAAAAAGTTCTTATAAAATTTGAGAAAAAATTACATAGATTAACATTTAATGATATCAAATAAATTGAATTGATGTGAAATAATTCATTAATGGGACTTGTTGACTTGATAAATATGAAATCGACCAAACAATTAAGAATGATTGGAAGATTCGTCGTATCTGTAAGTTATATCGGTAAGGAATATTGTAGCTTTAAGAAATATTTATGTTTTGAAGAGAATATTATCGTGGGTAAAACTTTGAGAATTCAACTTGAAGGTTTCACGTCAGAATATTTGGTATGAGATGTGTGAAGATTTATGTGATAGCCAAAGCTTAATTATTCATGTATAACCCATTTATGAATTAAAAAAAAAAGCATAATTACTGTATGAAATAATTAAAAAGTAATTATAATGGCATATATTGAATTGAATAATTATGATTTTGTTTAATAGTTTTTATTTCAACAAAAAGTTACAATTGTCCCATCAATATTATATATATTTTAAATTTAAAATATATAAATTATTCAATCTTTTAAATTAAAATAAAATATATTATATATGATAATTTAAAATAAATGATTATAAATTATATATTTAAAATAATTTTAATAAATAATCACTGATAATATTCGAATATAAAATTTTTTATCAAAACAAATAAATTTTAATTAATTAAATCAACTACTTATTAATATATTAATATTCTATTCTTATCCTCGTCGAAGAATTTTTATTTTCTGAAGGCTGTACATTCATCTAGCACCATTAACCTCGCAAAGGACAAAAACAAGATAAAGAAAAAAAAAAAAAACAGGATTAGGATGCCACTTAATTTGGGATGCTTAGCTTTTAAAATTATTTTTTTTAGTGGAATTTTTAAAATTTACAAGATGAAATTAAAATATTATATTATGTACTTTTATTTATTATATATTATTAACTTTTTCAAATATATTTTAATAAGATATACATAATCTTTTAATTTTGTTGATGAAATTTAAAAATTTTATCAATAATATATTGCTTCTTTCATCTTAAATTATTTGAATGAAATTACTTTTCACGAAATTTTAAAAAAAAATTAGATTTTAATATATTTAATATTAAAATTAAAATTAAAATTTCAAAAATTTTAACATAAAAAAATAAAAAATTTATTAAAATATAATTTTAAAATATAAAAAATTTTAAATATTAAAAAAATAATTTTGAGACAAAAACAAATTGACAAAAAAAGTGAGATAAGGAGTTTATTTTTTATTTTTTTATTCATAATCACTTAGTCATAGAAGATGAACTGGTGGTTGGTGGGCGCCACCAGAGTCTTGTCATGAGGACAAAAGATGAGACATTCGGCCCACCACAGAACAAGTGGCCTTCAATCAGTTTCTATGTTAGATGGACCCGTTTTTGTAGCTTTCTTTGACCATAAACTCTCAATTTCCAAATTTCTTTTGTTCAATATTATATATATATATATATAATATAATATAAATCCAGTATTACAATAAAAGTGAAATTACAATTATCTACTGTAAGCTTTCTTGTCTCACACTTTACTTTCTTAAAATATTTAATTACGAAATTGTTTATTTTTCTTTTAGGAATTGTGAAAGTAAAAAAGAGGGGATAAAGTAAAGTTTAAATTACAAAATAATCCCATGTGAAATAGAATTGTTTAATTATCAATTATTGATGGTGTAGTTCACCGAAAAAAATATTTATGTATTTATATTATTTTAAACAAATAATGTAATTCATTTTGAAATGGTTTATGTAGATAATTTTGACTTGGTAGAAACCGTGTAACTCACTACAACTTCGGAAAGTTATCGACGAAGACTCCATGACCAAACAAATTGGTTTCTAAGAATTTAAGTCAACAACTGAAAAGTTACAAAGTAAATTTATCCTCACTTTCACTATGTATTTTTCCAACACGAGACCGGCACTTGCGTGGAAAAATCATATTTTCTACGAATTAGAAAACCAGGCCTGGAAAAGCGTTGGTCTAAATTAGAAAAAAAAAAAAAAAAGGACAACTACATTTGACTATTTCTTTCAAACACCTAATGATCTTCTTAGTTTAACAGTTGTATATGATGGATTTACTTGAAACAACACCAAGTCATTAATACAAATTATAATCAAAATTAAAATTGATTTGGATGCTGACGAGTGTTTAATCCCTCATAATTGAAGTTTATTGAAGTGATGCTATTGTTTTTGTGCTTTCCGATTCCATATTTCAGATTTCGAATGGTGATTTGCACAAAAAGAAACGAGAGAGAAAATTGTCTTTACTTGAAACTAAAATTATAAAACTTATTAGGCTGACTTCATATATATATATATATATATATATATATATATATATAAAAGGTGAAAGTAGAAATCTTTTTTATCATTTTAGTTAAAATTAATTCATCTTATTATGAGTTTAATTATGGAATTAATATCGAGATCATACTTAATTCAAATTATATATGTGATCGGATATGTCATAATATAATATCAATATAATTACTTATAATTTTACATTAATTGACCTAAATTTGGATTAATTAATTGTGTTTGTCTATATATGAGATAATTGCAATAGAATTATGAAGCAATTAATTTTATTCCAATTTTTATTTGACTACCATGACATAAATCATCAAACATGAGCTAGCATTGGCTCAATGATAGTAAATTCTAGGTCATGTTTGTATATATTTTGCTTTGAGTATAACTATATCCTCAAAAAATAGTTTATGAGCAAAATTGCAATTAAAAAATGATTAACAGAGAGACGTGAATTTATCAAGTTAATCGAGATTGAATGAAAACAAGACAGAAAAAATCTTCCTAATTAAGAAAAAATTTTCCAAATCATGGAAGTTTTTTATTTCTCTTTCTTTTGGAACCGTAAATCGCGGTTTATCAAAAAGGAAAAGATACAAACAACTTGAAAACAAAAAACGCACCATTGGGGATCCTCAACAAATGAAAAAGAAAGCGTGAATATGAGTAAAAATGACTAGAGAGTAAAGAAAAACCCTCAACTACATTACAATTTGCTGTATTCTTTGTTTTTTTTTTTTTTTTTTTCCTGCGATTTTTATCCTTAGTTCATGCTAATTACTTTATGTATATGGTTTCTTAGTTAATTTTAGATAAATTAATCAAGATGAAGATGAATTAATGAGGATTGATTTACTATGGGTGAATACATATTGCTAACCACTTTGGTTTTTAAAAATTATGAGGTGGTATTGTTTTAATGAACGAAAAAAAAAACACTTTTTAAGATGAATTTCATATAAATTAAACGAATTTCAATTGCCCGACTTATAGAATAAATTTTCATAATTTTTTAATACATATATTTTTGTTTTTTTAATTACGATTAAAGTTTGAATTTTAAACCCTTAACTTCAAAACCCATATCAATATAATTGAATTAATAATTCATTTTTTTTTATAAGGAATAGGGAATAGTGGGATTTAAACTTTTTTCTTATATGTTCTCCCAAGTTTTTTTAGCTAATAAACCAAAAAGCTGAATGTCTAAACTAACGACTCCTTGATTCTTTTAATATATATTTTGATTGTATAAGTGTCAACTATCATTTATATTTGAAAATCATGATTTTTAATATATATTAGTTGATGCCTCTCGCTTGGTCGAGGAATTTTATTTTTATAAATATTTATATCAAATTGATTGTTAAATATAATTTTAAATTAAATTATATTAAATAATAATTGTTTATTTAAATAAATTTTATTTTTTATTTATTATAATATTGATATTAATATAATCATATTTTATTAATTAACATAATAAATCACCATAGCTAAAATTGCATAATACAACAAAATTTTCTCAATTTTCCATTCTATATCTTTGTTTCACCAAAACAAAGCAATAATTTCTTTCTTCATTTTCTTCTCAAACCCAAACCCATATACATTTCCAACAAAAAAATATTTTTCAAACCAAATAGCAAAGACAATCTCATAAACCAATTACGCAATTTATGCAACAAAAAATGCTTAAAAGGAGTAATTCATATCCTTAGTCAAATTGAAAAACTTCCAACTTCTCTTTACTCAACTCTTATCCAACTTTGCTGCCAAAATAGAGCTTCTACTAATGGCAAAAATGTCCACCAACACATAAATTTTTTTGGAATTTTACCTGGGATAGTTATTTCGAACTATCTTTCAGATATGTATGCAAAATATAGGAGTTTGTCAGATGCCTAAAAGGTGTTTGATGAAATGAGTGAAAAGGGTTTGTGTTCTTGGAATATTTTGAGCTCTAGGTATGCAAAAATGAGAATGCTTAAAGGAGCAAAGATGTTGTTTGATGAAATGCTTGAAAGAGATAATTTTTCAGACCACAATGATTTTAGGTTTTGTTCATTTTGATAAGCCTAAAGAAGCTTTAGAGCTTTACAGAATGAAGGAAATGAGCTTGCTTTTGAAATTGAATAAGTTTATTGTACCTAGCATTTTAGCTACTTTTGCTTCCAGGGATGTTTAATTATAGGGAAAAAGATTCATGGTAGTATAATATGAGTTGGGTTGGATTTGGTTATTTCAGAAAAGATGTTAATCAAGGTTAATATAGTCATTTTATTGTAAAGGACAACTATCTACCTCAAGACTTTGGGGATTTGGAAAAAATTGGCTTAATTAAGGTTATACTTGTATCAGAGACAATCAATATATGTCACGTGTAAATTAAACCAATAATAAATAAAGAATGCAGCATAATTTAGGGTTCATAGTCTAATTTTGAAGGTCAATATTTAGATTAAATTAAAGTTGAATTAAAGATGTTAATTTTATCATATTTAATTGAGAATTCCATTTTTTTATTTAAATGGAGATAATGATAGATATTAAATTATGAAAATTGAGATGGAGATGAGTATGAATATGGTAATGAATAATATAACATCTGTTTCGCACCTATATCTTATATATATATATATTTATATATATCTAATAATAAAATTTTTATTAAATAATATAAATTGTTATTTTAAATTAATTAGAATTTATATATTTTTATTTAAAATATATATTTATAAAAATTATATAAATATTGTTAGGCCTTTAATTGGTCAAAAATGATGGAATGGGACTAGACTCCACGTTCTTAATAATCTCTTCCTCTAACCCCATTAGGAGGAGATTCATCACCATAGCAGTCTCATTTAGAATTTACCTTGGCCAAGGAACCCATTCCGGCCAAGTTACTGTAAAGCTCAAGGTTTTCTTTGAGAAGTGTCTTCGTCAATATATCCACTACATTCTCATCAGTATAGACTTTCTTCAATTGCATTTGTTGCTCTTTAATCATCAAATGCAGCAAGTGATATCTAACATCAATATGCTTTTATTCTAGTATGGTATATGACATTCTTACTCAAGTTTAAAGCACTTTGACTATCACAAAACACTATATACTCTTTCTGATTTAACCAAAATTCAAGAAGAAAATGTTTCATCTAGAGCATTTTTTTACCTGCTTTGATTGTTGCAATACACTTAGCCTCTGTAGTTGACAAGCAACATATATTTACAACTTAGACTACTAAGACATAGCTTTTCTTATAAAAGTGAACAAATATCTTGAAATAAATTTTCTACCGTTAAGATCACCTACCATATCAACATCAGTAAATCCTTTTAGAATTGATTATGTAGTTTCATAACTCAAGCATATTTTTGAGGTGCCTATCAAATATCTAAAAATCAATTTCACTACTTCCCAGTGAACCTTTCCCTTATTAGAAAGAAATTTACTCACTATACCAATTGCATGAGTAATATTTGACTGTGTGCAAATCATAAAATACATCAAAAAACTGACTACAGAAGAATAAGAAATACTAGACATAGCTAGTTGCTTTTTCTTAGTCACCAAACAAGATTTCTTACTTAGATGAAAATGATTGGCAAGTGAACTGGTAACTAATTTAGCATGTTGCATGTTGAATTTACTAAGCACTCAGTTCAACTTATTTTTCCTATGATAACCATATCTATCTAGCTCTCCTATCCCAGTTAATATTCATATTGAGAATCTACTTTGCTGGATCTAAATCTTTCATGTCAAAGGACTTAGATAATTGTTCTTTCAACTTACAAACGATACCAGTATCTTATCTCATAATCAATATATCATCAACATATAATAAAAGAATAATAAAGTTACCGTCAAGGAATTTTCTGACATACACAATGATTTGCTGTTATTTTTTTATAGCTAGAACTCATCATAAAAGAATTAAACTTTTTGTATCACTGTTGTAGAGCTTATTTCAAGTCATACAAGTTTTTTTCAATTTGCAAACTAAACACTCTTTTCCTTTTATTTCAAAACCCTTAGGCTGATCCATATAAATTTTATCTTACAAGTCTTCATGTAAGAATGTAGTCTTGATATCAAATTGCTCAAGCTTAAGATTTAAACTAGTTGCTAATCTTAATACCACTCTAATGGAACTCATATTCCTAACTAGAGAGAGTATCTCATCAAAATTGATGCTAGATTTTTTAGAAAAATCTTTCACCACCAATCGAGCTTTATACCTTACAAGCTTATCATCATCTTTTTTTATCTTGAATACCCATTTATTCTTCAATAACATCTTCATTTTTGAAAGTTTAACAAGGTCATTGTACATACCTAATTTTGTCTAAAATAGTTTAACATTGTTAAATCGGGCTTGTTTTATGAAATATTGAAATGAGACAAAAAATAATGGTTTAAAATGATCGATATTTTGGCCTGAAATAAAAAGGATCTAAAACTAAAGAATAAGGCCCAAAATAGATAAAAAAAAAAAAAAAACCCCAATGGCGAGTTTAATTTATAGCCTAATCATAGCCCTTGGGTAACCCGTTCAAAAGGGCTTATTTAGAAACCCCAAGTAAGACCTGTAATGTAACCTATTTTTAGGCCCAATTACAAGAAAAAAATGAGTTCAAATTGTAATAAAAATGACCCAAAATCAAGCCCATTTGAAACCTGTAAGAAGGCCCACTTAAGAGCTTATAAAAGGTTTTTAAATTTTGGCCCAAATTGGTAACTTATCTTAGCCCAAGGAACAAAAAGTAATGGAGCCTAATTTAATCCCAACATAGTCTATTCAATGGCCATAGAAAGCACAAGTTGGCCAACTCCTTGGCAGACCTAAATATGGCTTGTATTGAGAAACCTAATTAGTTTTTCATAAGAAAACAAGGCTTTTGCACAGGATTGAATGGCATGGAAAAAGGAAGCCCGAAATAAGCTAAGAAAGGATTATATTACCTTCACGTGAACGTATGGGTGTGTTGGTGTCAGGGGAATAATCAGCTTAAAATAAGCTAAAGTTATAATAAAAAATTAAAAAAAAAACAAACAAGGTTGGTGCATGGTTGGAAAAGACATTCCATAATGGCAGTAAAAAAAATGGAGAGACAGAGAAGAACGTTAGGTTTTGGCTGCTATATGGGGATCAACTGGGTTGAAATTTAAAATGGAGAATTATAAAAAAAAAAAAAGCGCTAGCAGTAAAAAAAAAGCTTAAAAAAGAAAAAAAAAACATGTAAAAAAAAAAGAAAGACAAACACAGAAAAAATAGGGAAAGCTTTCTGAAATAATAAAAAAATAATAATAAAAAAGAAAATAAGTTAAAGAACCAATGAGGAAAGTTACTGGAAGTCAAAAAAGAAAGAAGAAGAAAGAGGGTTTGCTTATCACTTCAAAAATAATGAAAAAATGGAAAAGCTTGAGCAAAAAAGAGAAATATGTTTGCTCTTTGGGAAAATAGACAATAGGTAAATTTCTTGTTGCTTTTCACGGTTTATTTACATGCGAGAAACCATTATCATGTTTTCCTTGTAGGTTTAAAAAAAAAAACATTTTTTTTGCATTCCTTATAGGGTAAACAAGCTTTCCACGTAGGGTATAAGGTGTGAAAATATGAGCTTTTATTTATTTTTTGTTACATTGATGAACCAGGGGCTTCAAGCTCCATTTATGGACCATGGTTTTTGGTTCTTATAGTAGAAAGGCCTCATTTTTTAAAAGGATAAGAGGTTTCCATTATACAAGACAGAAATAATTCTTCTAACATTATAAAGCTCACAAAATCTACTAAAAACCTTCATTTTAGTTAGTGTCTGCTAGTAGTGTTTTTTTTTTCAAAAAAGTGTAGCCTTTTTAAGAAAGTAAGCTGTATACAATAAAAAAGAGTTTTTTTTTTCTCATTAAAAATTGAAAGCCTTTTGAAAGCATAAGAAAGTTTCAAAGGTTTAAAAGGTTTAAAGCATCAAAATCGAGTTTTAATGCATTTTTGGTCTAGTTCAGACCTTGATGTTGCAATTTTGAAAGAAACAAAACCCATTTATGCTTGCTTCCATACTTGTTTAAGGAGGTTTTCAGCTCCATTATTTCCACATTTGTCATTCAGTTTTTTGCATAATCTATGGATAAAAGCCCAAAGTTTCCCTTTTCATGTTTGTTGACATCTTTAGGGGTGTAGTATATGAGCAGACATTTAAAGATTCACCTAGTTTGTTTGAGGAAGTTGGTTTATAAAACAAAAGGAGCTTGGATTGCTAACTATATGGTTTTCTTATGGAAACTGAAAGTCTTGTAAGTTGAAAGAGAAAATATGTCTTTCATGAAAATGTTTGGTTATCTTTTGATGAGATTCCATGGTTTACCATTTATGCTTATAGCATTATCGTCTGCAAGGTAGCCCTTATTTACAGGAAAATAAGAATAAATAAATATGGCACCTTCTTGGGAATAAAGAGAATGAAAGCTCAAGGATTAGGAGCTTCGTGGCTTGATAAGTCATGGTTAGAATTGGTGGTCCCTGGAGATTGCCATGTAGAATGGACCTTGTTCTTCTTTTCATTATTCCAATCATTTAACAATTGATAAAGATAATATTGGTAGAAAAAAAATAATGGTTCTGCCATGAAAGATAGATGGGATGTTTGTTCATCTTAATTGGAATATTTCTTCCTTTAACCAATAAACTAATCCTAAGACTATAGACCATATATTTATTTGTTAATAAAATCTATTTTGACACATATGTATACCATTTATATCCATGCATTTTTTTTATTTATTTGCAATTTAATTTCATGCTTGCTTGTCTATTAGTTGAGTTTTTATACTTTTATATATATATATATGTATATATAATAATAATAATAATAATAATAATAATAATAATAATAATACGAATGAAAATTTTTAAGGATAAAATTTTAAAAAAGTCTTAATAGTGATTGCTTAAAATCTCTGAGTGAAAATATTTTTCTAAAAAAAATACTACCAAAGTAATGGAGTATTTAGGAAAATATTGAATACACAAAATTTTTATTCTTTTATCTTTCTAAAAATATTTTATTTAAATGATTTTATAGAAAAACAAGGATAAGGAAGTAATAATGAAAAAGGAAATTACCCTTCTCAATAATGAAATTAATATAATAATACATGAGTGTTATTAACTATTTTTACTTTCCAAAAAAATATTAATCATTAACAATAATAGAAATTAAAAAATTTTAGGATAAAATAATAAATAAATAATTAAATAAGAAAGGAAAAAAATAAATGAAATATCTGAAAATAAGATTTTAAGGAAGTCCGAGTAAAAATTTATAAGAAATCCTTAAGTGAGAAAATTATTCTAAAATACCACCAAAGTATCGAGGTATCTAAAAAAAATTTCAATAAAAGATTTTATTTACTTTGTTCCTTTCAAAATTTTTCAATGATAATAGTGAAATAATTAAAGTGATTAAAATAAAATTAAAACGAGTAACAAAAATTGGAACATAAAAAAATAATAAGTAATATATATTTTTCAAGTGTATATTATGGTTTATTGTTTTGCATTACATGATCTTAAATGTAGATGAAATTTTCAATAATGGCATTATGAGATTTCGAGTAGTGATTCCTAAGGATTTTCTAGGTGAAAAAAGTTTTCTAAAAATTACTAAAGTATTGGAATATTTAGAAGTTTCTTTTTAATATGAAAATTTTCTATTTTATTATTATTTGCTTTAATTTGAGTAGTTATTCTTAATAATATAAAAATATGTATTTCTTTTGGAAATAAATTTATTTACAATAATAATATTATTACATAATTTTTAAATATTTGTCATAACGTCTAGATCCGGGGATCTATCGCTAGACATTGACTTAAGGGAGTCGCCACCAATCTTTTTTATCAAGGTGCGAATGACCACCTAAGGAATCTGTCCTTTCAAAGAACACTTAAGTTTAAGGGTCTCTAAAATAATAGGTTCAGGTCTACTAACCAGAATAGGATTTGGGAGTTCAGTTACGTGTGAGGAAGGTTATAGCACCCTTACAACACCCATCAAAAGATGGTACCAACTTAAATTTGTGTTATCCAATGAGCTTTAAAATTTTACTAAGTAATTAATTATTGAAAATTATTCTCAATTGACTCTAATACTTTTAGCAAAAAATTAAGAAAATTCCCTCACCTCAGGAGTATGCAAGAAAACTATTGTTTCACTTGCAAAGGCTCCATCGTTGGATTATTTAACATTAAAAAAATAAAAAAGAAGAAAAGAATGATTGTTTTTGTGTAGGAAAAATTGATACTTTCAACTTTTCCCTAAAAATATTTTTGTTTTTGAAAACTTTAATTTCGAGGAAAATTGATACTTTCAACTTTTCCCAAAAAATATTTTTTTGAAAATTTTAATTTCGAGAAAAATTGATACTTTTAACTTTTCCTCAAAATCTTTT
Source organism: Durio zibethinus (assembly GCF_002303985.1). The sequence continues at coordinate 8,377,555 of NW_019167827.1, forward strand.
TTTTTGAAAATTTATTTTTAAGGAAAATTGATACTTTCAACTTTTCCCCGAAAATATTTTTTGAAAACTTTTAATTTCGAGAAAAATTGATACTTTCAACTTTTTCTCAAAAAAACCTTTTTTGAAAATTTATTTTTAAGGAAAATTGATACTTTCAACTTTTCCTAAAAAAAAACCTTTTATTTTTAAGAAAAATTGATACTTTCAACTTTTCCCCAAAAATCTTTTTTTTTGGATTTTATTTAAAGAAAATAAAATAATAAAACAAAATAAAAGTGAAAATAAAAAAAAAGTAAAACAAAAATAAAAATAAAATAAAGATAAAAGAATATTAAATAAACCTAATCTAATAATAAAAAAAACAAACAAATAAATAAATAAATTAATTAATTAAAAAAAACTGGAGTGGCTCGAAGAATGACTCGGCTTAAGAAAGAAAAACGGCTCGGAGAACGCGGCTCGAAAGGTCGGCTCGACTCGGCTAACTGCTCGAGGAGGCAGATCACGCGCGGGTCGAAAAATAGGTCGACGCTCGGGTCGGATCAGATCTTGGCAAAACACGCGGATTCTCTGGGTTATTTTACGTAAAAACGGCGTCATTTTGAGAGGGTATATAAAGCCAAATCCTCCCTCTCTCTTCCTTTCTCTTCTCCTCTTTCTCTCTAGAACACCCGAAAAACTCCGGTTGAATATTCACCGTATTCTGGAAATTTTGGTCAGAATCTGGGTTTTTCACCGAAAGTTAATCGAAAAACTGATCGATTTTTGGAAATGTTACCGAAAACTAGGAAGTTGGCCGAAAACTTCAAACTTGGCCGAAATATTCGTCGAAAAATTCAACGTCTGTCGAAAAATTCACGAAATCTGGAAATTTTCCAAAAATTTCCAAAAAAAAATTGTCAAAAAATCTTCAAAAATTTTTTTCCGATTCCTAAAGCTTTTCTAACACCTCTAAACCCTTCTTGACCTTCAAATCTCTTCTATATGCCTTTTTCTCTCAACCAGTAGCTGTTTTTCACACTATTTTCTATGTGTTCCTTTTGTTCCTGAGGATCCCTTTTATAGGGATTGATCAGAAGAGTTTTCGATCAATCCCAATTCCTCTTTGGATCGGGATTCAATCATTGAATCCAACATGAACTCTTCTGATTGAATCCCAATCCAATTTCTGTCGAATAAATCAAATAAATAAAAAAAATCAAATAAATCAGATAAATAAAAAAATTAACAGATAAATTAAAATTAAATAGCATATAACATATAATCTGATATACATATAAATATTAACAGAAAAAAGAAAGAAAAAAATAAAGATATATATATGAATAAATAAATACATAAAATAAAAATAAAAGAAAAAAATATAAAAACAATAATAATAATAAAAATAAAATAAAAATGTAAAATGTAAAATACAAAAATAAAAAAAAAATAGACTTACCTAATTTGGACCAGGCCCGATTGATCCGGGCCTGGACCAAATTGGGTGTCTACCCTCTTTGCACATTTTCTGTAAAACAGCAATTGCGCAAAGGCGTAGACACCCAATCAAAACTCAACTCGACATTTTTTTTTCTTTTTTTTTTCAAGATCTGATCAAAACTACTCTAAGCAGAGGCTCAACAACTTTGGAAAAATAAATGACTCCTCTAATCAGAGGCTCAACGACTTTGAAAAAATAAATGGCTCCTCTAATCAGAGGCTCAACAACTTTGAAACATAAATTGCTCCTCTAAACAGAGGCACTACGACTTTGGAAAGTAAATTGCTCCTCTAAACAGAGGCACCACGACTTTGAAAAGTAAATTGCTCCACGACTTTGAAAAGTAAATTGCTCCTCTAAACAGAGGCACCATGACTTTGAAAAGTAAATTGTTTCATCTAAACAGAGGCCACCACGACTTATGAAAAGTAAATTGCTCTCGTTGACAATCATGTCCAAAGGAGTTGAAAATTATGTTGCAGGAATTTCAGGAGATTATGCCCAAAGGTCTTATAAATCAACCCTGATACCAAAAGACATCCTATTTCAAGGATAGGAACTACCTGACAAGTTTTTCTCAAATTTGAAAATATCTTCACATCTGTCTTCTCTATGTGAGATGTTGGAACACCCATGTTTCTTGAATTTATACACTATACTTTTCTGAAAGTAGTATATGCTATGCAATGCATATGAATTTCAATGCATGCTATGCAAATGTTGGCCAATTAATTCCTATTCAATGTATGGTACTCAAGTTTCTCAAGCTCTTTTCTTAGGCATCAAGCCTTTTAATTTTTCAAAGATCCAATTACACTGTTCTTCTAAGATTGAGCCAGGGTAGCTCTTAATTGTCTCTTTCACTCACATTCTTCCTGTAAGAAATCTCTTCCTAGATTCAATGTCCTAATAAGGAACTGAACATCTCGATTCTACCTTTATCACTATTGACTTATTCAATGTAATGTAAAAATCTTTCATGTTGTTATTCATTCATCAATCATTATTTCAAATTCAAAAAGTAAGAATGCATTTGCTCATTTCTTCCATGGTGGGGTATTAGGAAGAAAGAAATACGAATGGTTGAGAAACAGTCATCAGAAAAAGATAAAAAGAATGAAATAGAATGTCTCTTATTAGTAAAATGTTGGCTAATTTCGGTCAAGGGAGAATTACAAGGATAAGTATGGGGATAAAGCCCAAAATGAATAATCAGATAATTATGATAACACATCTCAAAGTTTTTTCTGAAAACCCAACCCTCTGATGTACTTAACAACTTGGAACTTTTTCAAATTTGCTAGCCTCCATGTCAACGGACTTTTAAATTCGATGTTGTATTCTCCTTATCTAAGCTGTCTTTTCAGGTTTTCAACTTATACAAACCTTCTATAACTTAAACCGCCCTTTTAGGGTTTTCGCCTTGAGTCCTCCTTTTTCATTCACTTTTTTTCTTTTTTCATATTTTTTTTATTTTTTCATTTTTTTCAAGCATAGTATTTCTTTACAGTATTAGAATTTATAGGATGGGGTAAATCATTTCCATCCATCTCAGTCAGTATTAGCGCTCCACCCAAAAAAGTCTGTTTCACCACATACGATCTTTCCCAATTTGGAGTCTATTTTTCTCTACTATCGTGCTGAATTGAGAGAATTCTTTTCAAGACCAACTCTCCTTCTCGAAAGCAACGGGGTCGAATCTTCTTATCATGAGCCCTCATCATTCTTTTTTAATATAGCTGACCATGGCACAGTGCAGTCAATCTTTTTTCTTCTATGAAATTTAATCGCTCATAACGTTCTCGAATCCATTCAGCTTCTTCCAACTTAACTTCTTTTAAAACTCTCAAGAAGGGGATCTTTACTTCCATTGGTAGTACAGCTTTCATCCCATAAACTAAAAAAAATGAGATTGCCCTAGTAGAGGTGCGAACTGACGTTCGATATACATGTAATGCAAATGACAACTTCTCATGCCAATCTTTGTAAGTCTCGGTCATTTTTTCTAAAATCCTTTTTATGTTCTTATTGGCTGCCTCAACTGCCCCATTCATTTTCGAATGGTATGGTGTTGAATTATGATGCTTGATCTTGCATTGAGCACATATTTCTTGCATCATCTTACTATTTAGATTCTTGGCATTGTCTAAAATAATTCTTTTTGAAAGCTCATATCTATAGATAATCTCTCTCTTTATGAATTTGTAAACCACATATCGTGTCACACTTGCATATGATGCTGTCTCTACTTATTTTATGAAGTAATCTATCATCACAAAAATGAATCTGTGCCCATTAGAAGCTTTTAGGGTGATTGAACCGATGACATCCTTACCCCACATTAAGAATGGCTATGGTGGTGCCATAACATGTAAAGCAGATGGCAGAGCATGGATCTTATCAGCATATATTTGGCATTTATGGTATTTACGAGCATAATCAATGCAATCATTCTTTATTATCAACCAGTAATATCTTACTCTCATGATCTGTCTCACCATCATATGTCCACTGGTATGTGCCCCACATATTTCATCATGCACCTTTTCAATGATTTTTCTCACTTCTATCTTACTTATGCACCTTAATAATACTTGATCTCTGTTTCTTTTGTACAGGACATCACCATCCAGGAAAAAGCTCATAGCCAATCTTCGGATGACTCTTTTATCATTTTTTGTTGCTTGAACTGGGTACTGCTAATCCTTAATATACAGTAGGATGTCATAATACCAGGGCTTTCCATCATCTTCTTCTTCTACATTAGAGCAATAAGTTGGTATATCCTTAACATCTAGCTTGATAGGTTGAATGTCAGTATTGTCATTAATTCGAATCATTACAGCTATAGTAGCCAATGCATCAGCAATCAAATTCTCTTACTCGAGGTAAGTGGTCAAACTAGATATCTTCAAATTGTTTCATCAACTCTAGAATATACTTATGATACGAAAGGAGTTTTGAATCTCCCATCTCTCATTCTTCTTTCAACTGATATATAACTAGAGCTGAGTCTCTAAACACTTTTAGTACTTTCACTCTTTTATCTATAGCAGCTTGTAAGCCTATGACACATGTCTCATATTCAGCGATGTTATTTGTGCAATTAAAATTTAACCTTGCTGTTACAAGGTAGTATTGTTCTTCTTGAGAGATCAAAATTGCCCCAATTCCATGCCCCAAGGCATTGGTAGCTCCATCAAAGTACTTTCTCCAACATTTTTCTCTGTGCTCCCCTTCCTCCAGTTGGAAAATAGTCATTAGGTTTTCATCAGGGAATTCCAACTTCATTGGCTCATACTCTTCAGTAGCATGATCTGCAAGAAAATCTGTTATAGTGCCCCTTTTTATTGCTTTTTGGCTCACATATATAATATCATATTCCGAAAGCATTACTTACCATCTAGAAATTCTTCCAGATAAAGAAAGCTTCTCAAAAATATACTTAATTGGATCCAATTTCGTTATAAGCCACGTAGTATGATAGAGTATATACTGTCTGAGTCTTTTGATAGTCCACGCTAATGCACAACACATTTTCTCCAATGAAAAATACTTGGATTCATATTCCGTGAACTTTTTACTCAGATAGTAAATAGCTCTCTCCCTTCGGCTAACCTCATCTTGCTGCCTCAGCACACATCGCATTGAATTTTCACATACAGTTAAGTATAAAATTAAAGATTTTTCTGGAACAGGTGGCACCAATATTGGAAGGTTCGATAAGTATTGCTTAATTTTATTAAACGCCTATTGACATTCTCATTCCATTTCTCAAGATTATTCTTACAGAGAAACTTAAATATGGGATCACATTTGTAAGTAAGCTGAGAGATAAATCGAGAAATGTAGTTCAATCTCTCCAGAAAACCTCAACTTCTTTTGGTGTACTGGAGGTGAGATTTTGAATGGCCTGTATCTTATCAGGATCGATTTCAATTCCTCTTTCACTCACCACAAAGCCTAGCAACTTCCCTGACTTTACCCTAAAGGTGCACTTGACTGGGTTTAATTTGAGCTGAAATCTTTTCAACCTCTCAAATAACTTTCTGAGGCTGGTGACATGATCTTTATCCTCACACGATTTTACAATCATATCGTCTACATACACCTCGATCTCTTTATGCATCATGTCATGGAAGAGTGTTACCATGGCCCTTTGATATGTTGCCCCAGCATTCTTTAACCTAAAAAGCATGATTTTATAGCAAAAAGTTCTCCATATAGTCACAAAAGTAATCTTTTCCATATCATCTGTAGTTATTTTTATCTGATTATACCTCGAGAAACCATCTATAAAAGAGAAAATTGAATGCTTAGCAGTGTTATCTACCAATGTGTCGATATGAGGTAAATGAAAGTTATCCTTTGGGCTAGCCTTATTCAAGTCCCGATAGTTTACACACATTCATACCTTTTCATCCTTCTTAAGAACTAGGACTATATTGGCTACCCACTCTGGATACTTAGCCACTTGTAAAAAACCTGCATCAAATTGTTTCTTCATCTCTTCTTTAATCTTTAGTAGCATTTCAAGCTTCATCCGTCTCAGTTTCTACTGAACTGGCTTACATTCTGGCTTTAAGGGCAGTTTGTGCTCCACTATCTCTATGCTCAATCCTGGCATATCCTGGTAACACCAAGCAAATACATCTACAAATTCTCGAAGTAAGTCTGCCAATCGTTGCCTATCTTCTGATGAAAGTGAAGTGTCCATTCTGACCTCTTTCTTATTCTCTTTATCTCTCAGATTCATTAAGTCCACTACCTTCTGATGAGGCTCAATTGGCTTATTTTCTTGTTCATCAATCTTATTAGGTTTGGAGGCATAACATATTCTTCATAATTCTCTTTATTGTCAAGTTCATTAGTGTTAATTGAATTCTCAAAGCTAACTTCTTGATTGTTATCATGATTATCTTTATGTTCATTTAAAGACCTGAAATTAAATGAAATGGGATATGTTGGCAAGATGTGCTTGGAAAGATGGAAATAATGAAGACACAAGAAGAAATGAATGAAAATGCATCCTTTTTATTTTTTATTAAAAATAATAAAAGATAAATGGCCCAAACAAAAAAGATCACCCTAATGCCTTGGGCAATAGCTATTGAGGTGTTACAATTACATTGTATTAGAATCAAAAGTCATAGGCATCTTGATGGCACTCCAATTATTCAGCTCATAATCTGGTGGACAAAGATGAACCCACTCCTCTTGATTAAGCCCTACTTCATCTTCAATAGCATTAATGGCTAACTAGGAAAAAATGTCTTCCATATTTTTTCTTGTATCTGGGTACATGAATCCTCCAGGTCTGAAAGTTTCATACAAGTACGGGATAACCATTAGTCTTACTATCTTTTCTGATGGCCTTCTTTTGACCTCCCATTCTGCTATCTCATAGCCTAGGCCTACCTTGTCTTATTGTCGGAGGTTCTTTTATTCCTTACAAGTTTTTGCCTAGCCCTAGTCTTGGATACCAGTCCTTGTTGATGACTTGGCTCATCACTATCCTTGAAAAATGTTGATTTTAAAATCCTTTACCTACAGAATTAACCAATTTAAAAGATCGATAAGAGCATTCTAATGCTTCTTCGGTAGCTTCTACATATGAAGTGTTCAATGGTTGGGTCACTAACATGTCTTTCTCCCTAACTACTACTACTAATTGACCTTCTACACTAAACTTAATCTTCTAGAGCAAAGTAGAGGGCACAACTCTTGCCATCTGAATCCATGGTCTTCCTAACAGACAGCTGTAGGATGGAGAGATATCCATCACTTGAAATTTTACATTAAAAGTGCATGACCCAATTTGTAAGGGCATCTCGATATCCCCTAGGACTTCTCTTCTTGTCCCATCAAAGGCTTTTACAATCATCTGATTGTCCTTCACGTGAGAGTAGTTGATGGGTAGTCTTATCAAAGTTGACATAGGCATGACATTGATAGCAAAGCTATTATCGATAAGGACCTTGGCTATAATATGGCTCTTGCACTTGATTGTGATATGTAGAGCCTTAGCATTTTTTTTTCATCTAAAAGAATCTCATCATCGCTAAATGAAATGTGATTTGGCATGACTAGATTTCCAGCTAGGTGGTTCACATATTCAACAGATACATTATGTGCCAGTATACCTGATTCAACATTTTTAGCAGGGCGTTTCGGTGTGGCTCTGAGTTCAACAGTAGTGATAATAATGAGATTCGAGATGGCATTTTATTCAACTTTTCCACAACTGAATACTCACTATGTTTTATCAGCTTCAGGAATTCACAAACCTCTCTTTCTGATACTGGCTTCGGATGATCTTTTTCAGGTTTTATTTCAGGATTATTCCATCTTTCTCTTTCTTTAGCCTTCTCTCTTCTAGCTTTATCTAACATTTCTGGAGTGTAACACCTTTCACTTTGAGTAATACCTCCTACACCAGTTATATTGGAAGCGTCAACTTTGGAGACATTTTTTTCTTGCCCCTGAACTGCAATGTCACATCCATATTTCCAGGGTACAGCTTTATCATCCTTATACGGGAAAGGAATCAAGACTTTAAAAGTTACCAGCTTGGGGATGAGTTTGTCTATGATTGACTTCGATTTGTTCCCATACTGAATTGTCATTGGTTTTGGAAACAGCTTTACAAGCCTATCAGTCATAGATACCTCAACATTCTTTAAGTCTTCTTTTTCTTCATAGACCTCCATCTGATGTGAATCCAAGAGTTTTTGCACCTCTTGGTGAAACTGCTCATAGGTCTCAATGGAATGACCTATTGCCCCATTATGATACTTACAACTAGTACCAGCTATATTTATTCCATGATAGCTATATGAACTTACTAGTTGTATCATGTCAGCTCTCCGTAAAACATCAAACAGTTGGCTGAGAGGTGTCTTAATATCTGCCATTCTTTCTTTCACATGGCGCTCCTGCTCTTCACTTATAGCATTCATATTATGATTTGGTAAAAGATTGCCACTAACATTTGGTGCAGTCACTCCTCCCGTGTCAAAGTAAATCATTCCATCATTGATCAACCGTTACCTTTATGTTTAAGGGCAGTGCAATTTTCGATGGAGTGACCAACAATCCCATAATGCTAGTCACAGTGGGCTGTGGATCGTACCACTTGAGGTAAGGTGGCTTGAAGGGTTCCAATTTACTTGGAACGATTAAATGACTATTGTAAAGCTCCTTATATAATTCTGTATAAATCATTGAAATCAGGTCAAACACAGGTTTCTCACGGGTAATTCGTTGTTCTCGCGAACCACCAATGGAGTTAGTTGGGTGATTTTAGGGTCTTGGGGTAGGCTAAGTTTTAGGACTGTACATGGTATTTTGAGGCCTACAAGGGGTTTGATATGTTTGAGGGTATGGTGATTGTACAAATGGTTGGTATGGGTGAAAGAAAGTGTTATTTATAGTAGGGTAATATGATAGATATCCTAGTGGTGAGTAGGGTTGATAACCTTTAAATTACTGTCTATCAAAGCTCACAACCTGAGCTTCAGTTTCTTTCTTTTTTGAGACTCTCTTGCTAGATGCTTCATCTCCTTCTGGCACTCTCAATAATTTCTCTCGAAATTACCATATCAGCAAAATTTTTCGTGGTCTCTTTCTCAGTCAAAGAAGGTTGTACTTGAGAAGCAATATCCCTCCACCTCTGGGCATACTCTTTAAAAGACTCGTTTGCCTTTTTCTCCAAATTCTGTAAAGATAAACGATCAGAGGCCAAATCGATAATATGTCGATATTGACCGATGAAGTCATGTGCCATATCGCTTTAAGAACGAATGCGAGTTCTGTCCGGTTGAACATACTATCTGGCCGCAGAGCCAGTAAGGCTATCCTGAAAGACATGCATTAATAATTTTTCATCATGAGCATGAGCTGCCATCTTTCGACAATACATTGTGATGTGAGTTTTGGGGTATTTTGTATCGTCATATTTTTAAATTTTGGTACTTTGAACTTATGAGGAATGACCACATCAGGGACTAGGCAGAGCCCAGCAGCATCAACTGACCCATAAAAACTAAATCCTTTCACAGCCTGTAGCATTTGCTCTAGCATACTAATCTTGAAACTTTCTTGAGTTTTCACTCTTATCTTATCTTTCTCCTTCTCTTTTAAATCATCTAGATCAGGAATTGGCTCTACCACCTTTTTATTAAATACAAGATTTACATAGCTATTATAATGCCCTGGGTTGGAGGTTAACGGTATTCCAGGATATGTTGGATACTTAAAGTGCTGTGGTGGAACCTCTTGAGTAGAGACTGGGCTTGAGGTAGGCCAAAACCTGGAGGATATAAAGGGTCAACCACTTCTTGCAATGGGGGAACTTGTTGGCTTGCATTTTCTTCAACTCTTTTTTCTTTATTCAGGTTATTAAGAGCATTCAGAATCTTGCTCAACTCACTTTCCATCTTCTTCTGAGCTTTTTCTATTTTTTCAAATCTGTGAGAATTTTCTTGCTTCATTTGTCTGACTTTGGATCTTGTGTTGTATCGATAGGCAGAGTTTTCGCTAGATAGAGCTATCCTTGAACCTTGAGTACCATATCTTAAAATTAGTAAACTTGCATGACTATCACATGGTTACTTTGTTAAGTGTAATGAATGAGAATGCAATGAATGAAAAATGCATGTATACAAAGAACATTTACCTTAAAAACGGTATTCAACTAAAAGATTTCATTTATTCTAAAAAAAAACTTTTATCTACATTGAGTTTATCATCCTAGAATTATAGCCATAAAATTGTTTGATCTGTTCATACTGGGCCTTGACTTCTTCGATGAAGTTCAACAGACGCTGTCTATGTTCTCCTACTAGGGTCACCATTTGTTTCAATGCCTCTATCTCTTCCACCATCTCTCTTGCCTTGCATACCCCTTTATAGATTTGAGTCGTTAGGTGCTCAATGTATTTTTGCCTTCCTAAGTTTTCTCTTTTACCACACCAGACTTGGTATGATAATTCTTTATGTTCTTTAACCAATGCAGCAATGTGGTCTTCTTGTTCATTCAACTTTTGACTTAACCTGCTCAAATAACTGTTTAGCATGTTAATTTATGCCTGTACTTCGATACTTTCTTCTTTCAATTTAGCATACTCTTACTTTAATCTTGTATTTTCCTCAGTCTGCTTGACAATAGTTATCTCTTTGGCTCTTTCTCTCACACATAACCTTTTATGCTCTTGGTGTAGCTTTGTTAGATCTTCAATAACTGTATCACGTTCTCTAGCAATCTTGTGAACTTTAACTTCATAACTTTCAGCTTTATCTTTCCACTGGGCTTTTTCTTCTTGAAGCTTCTGGATTTCTTGCTTTAACTTACCCTTTTCAGACTCAAATTCTTTTGTTGCCAGCTCTAAATCTAATGATGCCTCTTCGAGTTTTTCTTTTGTTGGTGGTTGAGAGATTTCATAAGTGAATACCATTTCTTGTCTTCTTTTTGTTTTCCAAACCAAGTACCCTGGGGTGACTTTATCAGTAAATGGCCCAGGACTCACTCTTCGAGGATTTTTCCATGCTTTAATCATCTCATTCATCCTCTGAAATGCTTTTGGCTCACTGTAAGAGAAATATAACTGATGAAGCCCATAAGTCATAGGAATGAACTGTTCTCCCCCAAATTACTTCTCACTAGGAGTGGTGCATAATTTTTCGCTCCTCATAAACCCAAAAGTGGGATCGCTGTACTATCCTCACATTGGTACAACATCGGCTCACGATTCATCCATGGGGCCAACCATTTCACCCTGGCACTTTTCAACTTTTGTAGGAAAGTTATCCATTTTTGTTTAGACTTTTGTTCGGACCACTCACTTTCATAGAATTTCTTGATCGAAACATGATTACGGATATAAAGCTTCGAGAAAGCACCATTTCCCTGTTCAAAATGGCTTTTCATCCACAAGTACAATAACTGTACCTATGAAGCATTTTCCATTCCGACGACAATAACTTAAAGATCTGATAATCTCTGTTAATATTACCGTTGAAGGATTACAGCCATTGATCACACTCTCGAAGAAGTCAACCACCACTATCTTAATATATCCCAAAACCTTTGGAAAGATCACCAGTCCGTATATGGCCAAGGTAAATATATCTAAGCCTCGTTTTTCATTGGTATGTTGCATCAGAAACTCATGAAAGAACTTCTAAGGTAGGCAAACCTGTTCTTGTTTCTTCTTTGTATGAGAATCCATAATTTCCTTGTCTATCCCCATGAGTTGAGCCAGACCTTTACGAAATCTTGACTTGTGTTTTTTTATATATATCTTGTCAGGAGCCTTAAGATGCAAACCCAACAAGACCGAATATTCTTCGATGGTGGGAGTTATATCAGCTTCATTAAAGATGAAACACTTGTATGCAGGATCTCAGAATTATGCTGTAGCTCTGATTAGTTGATCATCAACAACTACTGCTAGAAGGTGTGCTATATGCCCGTGTCTCTAGCAAAATTGCTCTTGTCTTGACGGACTCATCTTCTTCCAAATATCAACCAAATCCTCTAGATTGTTCTGTTTGAGGAGGATAGATGTTTCTTGAGACAAAGTAGAATCATACCCGATTGGCAAGCAATCTCCCATCTTCAGTTGAATTTTTTTTGACTGGGCCCTTACTTCATTGGGTGTCCCACAAGGTGCTAATACGGATGAAGAACAAACTAGTCGTTCAGTGGAGTCTATGAAAAAATTTATTGAAGATCATTTTTTAAGCAAATGTTCTTTATGTAACTTTATGATATGCATATGAACCAATGCAAAAGAATAAGAAAAAGGTTAGTATACCCAGAAAAAGAATAAATAACTAAGTAAATTTAAACATCATATAGAGTAAAAGGGATGAATCCTATGCTTATGGTCAATTCTAAAAGGGAAGAGTGATGGCTCTATCTATAGGTTAGGCGCTTTTAAGGTTCACTATATGCGGTTTTAAGGTTAAAGACTAAAGGTCCTCAAATTACTCCTTACATTCTTGTTCATCATAGACTAGTAAGGCACCCTAATCCTCACCCATTATAGGCTACAAGCGGAAAAGGTTCAATTTGAGTAGGAGTATTTCGCTAGCCACTGCGGAGGCATTAGACCTCACAAAAGCAATAGGTACTTTACTCTCTCTTAGAGGGACGGAGCTCGGGTGTAGAGCTGATGTTATGCACATGCACATGAATGACACAATTAACAAGGTAAATAAACATGAATGAATAATAACACATATATACAACAAGGTTCAATTTTATTTGGCTTTTTGATAACACAAATTATTTGCTGACCTGACTCTCAGTGTCCCCAGTGGAGTCACCAAGCTATAATAACGTTTAGATCCGAGGATCTATCGCTAGACATTGACTTAAGGGAGTCGTTACCAATCTTTTTTATCAAGGTACGATTGGCCACCTAAGGAATCGTCCTTTCAAGGAACACCTAAGTTTAAGGGTCTCTAAAAGAATAAGTTCAGGTCTACTAACCAGAACAGGGTTCGAGAGTTCGGTTACGTGTGAGGAAGGTTATAGCACCCTCACAATGCCTATCAAAAGATGGTACCAGCTTAACTTTGTGTTATCCAATGAGCCTTAAAATTTTACCAAGTAATTAATTATTAGAAATGATTCTCAATTGACTCTAATACTTTTAGCAGAAATTAAGAAAATTCCCTCACCTCAGGAGTATGCAAGAAAACTATTGTTTCACTTGCAGAGGCTCCATCGTCGGATTATTTAACATTACAAAAAAATAAAAAGGAAAAAATGATTGTTTTTGTGTAAGAAAAATTGATACTTTCAACTTTTTCCTAAAAATATTTTTGTTTTTGAAAACTTTAATTTCGAGGAAAATTGAAACTTTCAACTTTTCCTCAAAATCTTTTTTTTTGAAAATTTATTTTTAAGGAAAATTGATACTTTCAACTTTTTCTCGAAAATATTTTTTGGAAACTTTTAATTTTGAGGAAAATTGATACTTTCAACTTTTCCCCAAAAACTTTTTTTTTTTTTGGATTTTATTTAAAGAAAATAAAATAATAAAACAAAATAAAAGTGAAAATAAAAATAAAATAAAATAAAATAAAGATAAAAAAATATTAAATAAACCTAATCTAATAATAAAAATTAATTAATTAATTAATTAAAAAAAACCTGGAGTGGCACGGAGAACGGCTCGGCTCGGCTCGACTTAAGGAAAAAAAATGACTCGGAGAACGCGGCTCGAAAGGTCGGCTCGACTCAACTAACGGCTCGGGAAGGCAGATCACGCGCGGGTCAAAAAACGAGTCGACGCTCGGGCCAGGTCTGATCTTGGCAAAATGCACGGATCCTCTGGTCATTTTACGCAAAAACGACGTCGTTTTGGGATGGTATATAAGGCTGAATCCTTCATTTTTTTCAGCAGATCGAACCTCCTCCCTCTCTCTCTTCTTTTCTCTCTCCTCTTTCTCTCTAGAACACTCGAAGAACTCCGATTGAATATTCACCAAATTCTAAAAAATTTGGTCGAAATCTAGGTTTTTCATCGAAAAACTGATCGGTTTCTGGAAATGTTGTCGAAAACTGGAAAATTGGTCAGAAACTTTAAACTTGGCCGAAATCTTCACCGAAAAATTTAATCGTCCCTCAAAAAATTCACCGAAATCTGGAAAATTTTCAAAAATTTCTACAAAAAAATTTCGTCGAAAAATCTCCAAATTTTTTTTTTCGATTCCTAAAGCTATTCTAACGCCTCTAAACCCTTCTTAGCCTTCAAATCTCTTCTATATGCCTTTTTCTCTCAACCAGTAGCTATTTTTCTCACTGTTTTTTGCGTGTTCCTTTTGTTCCTAAGGATCCCTTTTATAGGGATTGATCAGACCCAATTCCTCTTTGGATTAGGATTCAATCATTGAATCCAACATAGACTCTTCTGATTGAATCTCAATCCAATTTCAACCGAATAAATCAAAGAAATAAAAAAATCAAATAAATCAGATAAATCAAAAAGTTAACAGATAAATTAAAATTAAATAACAGATAACATATAATCTGATATACATATAAATATTAACAGAAAAAAGAAAGAAAAAAATAATAAAGATATATATATGAATAAATAAATACATAAAATAAAAAAAGGAAAAAAAATATATAAAAACAATAATAATAATAATAAAAATAAAAATGTAAAATACAAAAAAAAAAAAAGACTTACCTAATTTGGACCAGGCCCGATTGATCTGGGCCTGGACCAAATTGGGTGTCTACAATATTAAAGCAAATGAAAAAACTTCGAGGATGGGATTCAAAAAAATCCTAATAGTAAGAAAATTTATCTAAAATGTCACTAATGTATTGAAGCATTTCGATTAATTATTGATAAAGATTTCTTTTTTGTTTATAAATGGCATATAAATGATTTTTTTAGAAAATATTATTTGATTTTAAAGTATAGATATTATTCTTTATGGTTTTTTAAATATAACTATTAGACATAAATATAAGTTGCCAAGGATAGAATTTTTTAGAATTTTGAGTAGTGATTCTTAAAGATTTCTTAGGTGAGATGACCCTTCTTAATATTGCAAAAGTATTGGAATATTTTTAGGAATTTTTTAATATGTAAGATTCCTATTTATTTTTTCAAGCCTATTATTAATATAAATATGTTTTTAAATAAAATTAAAAAAATTTAAATTTAAATACCAAATTAAGATCATTTTGTCAAAATTGAAGATAACATATAAATAATTGTTACCATTTTTTAATAGGCGCTATGAGGGTGCTAATCATTCCTTATGCGTAACCAACTCTTGAACTTAAACTGTTTTTGTAGATCTAAAAATTATCTTTTTATTAGATTTTAATTAATTTTAAAATTTTATTAAAAATGTAAGTTTTAATATGTGGCAAATCATAGCTATCTTAGTAGTGACTTTTTTTTTTGTTTTTTCCAAATTCGTCTAGTTGCCTAAAAAATCATTACGATAGCTTGGTGACTCCATTAGAGACAGTTTTTTTTAGAGAGTCAAGCCAAAAAATTAATAATGTATTATCTTTAATTTTGTTTTAATGGTCTTAAGTGGTATTTAATCTTAATTTCCTTAATTTTAAATTTTTTTAATTAGAGCAATAATAATAACAACAATAATAATAATAAAAGGAAAATGAAAAATTGCATTTCAATTTTACTCATGTCATTTATTTATTATTTGCTCTTTTATTTTATGCTTCGTATGTATTATTATTGTTATTATGAGGTGCTTAGAATAAGGATTATAATACTCTATTTTCTTATTCACACACAACACTTTCACATCATGCACATGCTCTATACCTGAGCTTTAACTCTCTTAGGATAGAGTAAAGTATCTATGCTCTTGTAAGGTGATAACCTCCGTAACGACAAGTGAAATGCTCGTACTCAAATTAAACCTTTTCTGTTTGTAGCCTATAACGGGTGAGAATCGAGGTACCTTATTAGTCCAGAGTTGACGCCAGTAAGGAATAGTTTTAGGACCTTTTAGATGCAAATTAATCTAAACCAAGTATATAGTAAGCCATAAAGGTTGACCCTAAATAAAGCCATGCCTACCCTCTATAGATCATCCTTAAAAATTAGGACAAAAATGGGAACATTTGTATTGTAATACTTTTTTAAAGAAAATCATAAATGTATGTATTCATATTTGATTTGATTTTTCAAAAAAAAAAAATACAATATGATCTTTTGTCTCTTCCTTTTTCCAAGTTTTTATTTATTATTTCCATTTCTTTTTATCATTTACTAACTTATTTTTTTTTCTTTTGTATTTCTTTTGCATAAATTACATTGGCATACTACAATAACATAGTAAGATATTTGCTCCAAGACATCTTTTAGCAAAGTTTATTTCATGGATTTCACAGTATTACAGTTTGTTCTTCTTCGTGTAAGTGCCCCGTGTAAATCATATAATGAGGTGCATGAATGGTCTAAGAAGACTTAGCAAAAGAAGGGGATTGTTTACCTGTTGGTTTTGTGTCGAGGTTACCAAAAAAAGTGTATTTGAATCTTACATAGAATAAATTAGAGGATTTGGCTACCATATGGAATAAAATGGGTGAAACTAGAAAGGAAAAATTTTGTGAAAAGTATAGGCAAATTGCATCTCTTATCTCGATAGGGATTGAAGTTCATTTGATACGAATAGCTGTTCAGTTTTGGGACCTATCATATAAATGTTTCACATTTAATGAAGAGGATTTGACATCAACCATTAAGGAATATTCAATTTTGGTGGGATAGAAATTACCGTATCCTGATAAGATATATGTTAGAAAACCAAAGTTAGGGTACCATAAGAAGATGGCTAAATTGATGGGATTGAAGGTAGAGGTCGTGGATGCTTTGACGAAAGACAAAGGTAAAGGTTCCAGCTTATCATGGTATTTTTTTTGAGATTTCATTTTGGGACACTTGAAAGACGATCAAGACATGAAAATGTTTGCTTTAGCAATTTACGTCATGGTGATCTTTCCAAAAACTTTAGGGTACATTGAATTAGTGGTAATTGATTTGTTTGGACAAATTGAAAGTCAGGCGATTAATCTCATTCCAGCCATCCTGGTCGAGATGATTAGGTCATTGAATTTTTATTGTCAGAACAGAGGGCATTTCATAGGAAGTGTCTCTCTATTATTTGTTTGGATAAAGAGTCATTTCATATGCAAAAAAAGTTCTTTTTCCAAGCCTTATCTTTGAAATAGAGCCCCGGTTAAAGAGTTTTACAGTAGTCAATAGCCAACACTAAAATCCAAAGAAAAGTGAGTAGCTTTTTTTCGAAAGTTTACCAGTGATTAGATCAAATGGTTAGCACTATGGATGCCTAATGTACCGATGTTATATCAAGGTAGAGATGATCCATGGGTGCGACTTTTGAGATTGTGGGGAATGGTAAGTTACACTCCAATAATGGTGTTAAGACAATTCAATGTGAAACAATTTATCCTTGCAACGCATGGACTTGCTCAAGTAGAATTTGCTTATGGAGAAGCAGGCTCGTCAAAAGTAGTGGAACAGTTAGTCAAGTATGGAAGAAAACTCAGAGGCTAAGATTAGGACCTATCCTTAACAAAGTCATTCCCGATTACATGATTTGGAAGGTAAAACATTCTAGAGATATTGTACTCCCTCCAAATGATTTCTCATTTCAACAAGTGGACCTACGGGTAAAAGAACCATTGTCAGAAGTTGAGCTTATTAGGCAAGAACTTGAAACGAAAAAAAAAAATTGAGGCAAAAGAATTTAAGACTTTGAGAAAAGATGGGACAATTGAAATATGAAACGAAAGCTTGGAAAAGTAGACTAAAAAAGGCAATACAAGATCGGGATGTGGCCTAAAATGATCTAAAAGGTTTGCATCAAGAAAATAAACAGATAGAACCTAATTGAAAGAAAGAAAAAGTGCTAGACTTGGTGTTAGGTAGTATAGGGGGATAATTGAGCTTCAAAAGAAGATGCAACTTTGGAAGGACAAAGCCAAAGAAAGCGAGGAAAAAGCTATCAAGATTTCTTGAGAACAACAAAATTATAAGGGTTTGTATTCAACAACTTTAACAAGGTTGATAGAATGTCAAAATGAAAATGTTAGATTAAAGGCTCAAATAAAAGACTAAAATAGAAAGCACTATGAATGTGAAATGCAAAAGGAGAAAGAATACTCTGCCAAGTAATTCAAGAGATGGAACAATAATTATGAGACCACAAGGATCATATCTCCACAATCATCAAATAATGGCAAAATAAGGAAAAAGATTGGATATACACTTGTGATATCGAATGGATGCTTGTAAAGGTTGAGAGCTTGAGAAGGCAATAATACATAGAGCATCTGGCTAGTCAAATTTACAAGGCAGTGAAAAAAGCAAGAGAGATGGTCGAGAGGGTAGAAGCTTTGATACAAGAAATCAACCTAACTGAAAGTTATGGGCAACATTTGTTAGATTTCTTAGTTGAAGCTAAGGATTATTATGAACAAATTAAATATTTCTATGGTTACAATTCTAGCATGATAAAATCTCTATAATAAAAAGCTTTTCAGAATCAATGAAAAGTTCTAATGTTTGAGATATGTCTTGGAGTAAATACCTCTCAATGCATTCATGCATATATTGTGCATATTTTTTCCCTCTCTTGATATTTTATCTCATTAAATGATGTTTTTAAAATTAAAATAAAAATTTTCTTTTTGGTTTCACAAAAATAAAATGGCATCCTAATTTTTCAAATTATGGTAACAAAGGTTTAAGGATAACTTAATCATTGAAAATTCAGAACTAATCTACTCACCATTTGTACCATACATGATCACAGAGCATAATTATGAAAAATGAGCAGCCAAGATAGAAATAATAAACAAAGCTCAGAAAGATATGTGAGAACGGATGACTAAAATGCAAAAGGAGATGTGAAGACAAATGATGGAGTTAAATGAGTTAATAGGGGGCATGGCATGGCCAAAGGGAAATGTGTTGCTGAAACCTTTACTACAAAGGAAGAAAATCGACCATAAGAAAACAACAATACCAGAGAAAAGCCACTTTATCCACTCGGGTATACTCCACCCAATGCTCAAGCTTTTTAAGTGATGTATCCATAACCTATGGGTGGGCAACCTTACCTATTCATTAATGTTAACTTATCGGCTAATCAACAACAAAATTAAGGGCAATTTGAGCAATACCCAAGATGTAATTTGATTGATTCAATTTTTGTTCCCAATTTAGATGATCCTAGAGAGCAAGAGAAATTAAGGGACATATCGAAGTCAAGAGAGAAAAAAAAATTCAACATAAGTATGACTTGCTAGAAAAAAAACTAAAAGCCATCGAAGAAAGAGATATCTTTGGAAGTATTAATATAAATAAACTCAGTTTAGTCCCTAATATAGTAATTTCACTAAAGTTTAAAAACCTTAATTTTGAGAAATATGATAGAACTAAGTACCCATCAGCCTATCTTGCAATATTCTATCGCAAGATGACAAGTCACATTGACAATGATAAGTTTTTGATCCATTGTTTCCAGGACAGCCTCACTGGGTTTGCAGCTAGATGGTATGTCCAACTAGATAAGAGTCACATACATTATTGGAAGGATATTGCTAGATCTTTTCTTGGTCAATACAAACATGTATCATATATAACTCTTGATAGGTTGTCACTGTAAAACCTTGAAAAAAAAGCCAATGAAACTTTCAAAGAGTATACCTATAGATGGAAGGATCTTACTATTCAAGTACAATCATCTTTAACCGAAAAAGAGAAATGATACTTTTTGTTAGTATTTTTAAGGTACCGTATTATGACAAACTTATTGGCAATGCATCAAAAAATTTATAGATATGATAATTTTCAGTGAAATGATAGAAAGTGACATCAAGAGTGACAAAATCAAGATGAGTGACACTTCTAGATCCAAAAAAATAATGCCACCTAAGAAGAAAGATGGAGAGGCACATGTTGTGGTCTAAGGGAATCAACCACCCAAAATTTTTTTCTCATATCACCCCTATCCAACCTATCCACCTTATAAACCCATCATAAATAACATTTCCTAAGGTCCATACCCATATCAACCGATAGCACCATCGAGGTTTCCATAGAGCTTTTGCCCTTGCATGCCTACTTACACCCCTACACCTACAGCCCAACATATTGTTTAGCTAAATAATTCAACAAGCAATCCTAGAGGTCTAAAGGCTACTTAAAAGAAAATTCCAATGATCCCATTTCCATGTCTTATATTGATTTGTTCCCCCAATTAATAGCAAACCATCTCATTACACCTCACCTTATAGAACCATTGAAACCTTCATACCCTAGATGGTATGATCCAAATGCTCGATGTGATTATCATGATGGGATTGTGGGTCATTTTATAAAAAACCAAATCACTATTAAAAACAAAAGTGCAGCACTTGATCAATAAAAGATACATAAATTTAACATAAGCAAAAAGCCAAATGTCAATGAAAATCTTTTACCAAACCTCGTTAGGCCAATAATCAATGCAATTGATGGTAGTATGGTAAGGCGCATTAAAAGAACCATTGATGAAGTTAAAACCTCGAAATGTTTTGAAGCTTGGTCAAAGTCAACATGCTTCATCCAATTCCATTAGAACAAAAGATCCATCATGAAGATTATGACCTAGCCTAAGCTTGCATTTATCACATGAATATGGTTGGACATTTTATTTGTTCTTAGTATATTTTTATGAAGAAGATGATCAAAATACGATGAATACAACAAAATGAGGATCTTCAAAGAGTATGCCTTCTAAGTTTATGCTTAAACTAGTGATGATTTACTATAATAAAAAACTAAGTGGAGCACAAAAGCAATCTTTGATGAATGTAACAAGAGGAAGATCTTTAAAAATTATGTTCCTTAAGTTTGTGCCTAAACTGGTGACTATTTTTTGTAATGCAAAGCTAAGCTTGGTGAAAGAGTAACCCATTTTTTTCTTATAAAACCTATAATAATTTGGATTCCTAGCCCATTCCCTTACCACAGTGACAAGGCAGTATCATAAAAGTATGGTTATAATTCATGGCATAATGATCAAATGACTGTCAGGTTATAAGTAACCCAAATGCCACCAGCATTGTAAACATAACTAGAGTAGGTGAAATGATGCATAGTGAGAGATGTTATACTCTACAAATGTTAAAAAAGGTTCGAAAAGGAAAAGCTAAGGAAGGAGAAGAGGTATTGGAAAAATGAGATAAGATTTATCTTATAGTGGCTCAAGATATACGATATAAAGAACCTATCACCAAAAATAAAGCCTATGAGCTTCTAAAGTTGATTAAAAATAGTGAATACAGCGTAGTGGAGTAGTTGAATAAGATGCCTGCCCAAAATTTTTTATTATCATTATTGTTGAATTTTGAACTACATCAAAAAGCTCTACTAAAAGTGTTAAATCAAGACCATGTGGACCATAATATCTCTGATGAGAATGTTGACCATATTATATGAAGTATTATGACTCTAAATTTCATAACTTTCAATGATGATGAGATTTCATCAGAAGGTCAAAGTAGTACCAAAGTCCTTCATATTACTACTATGTGAAATGCCATATCCTAGCTAAAGTTCTTATTAATAATGGCTCTTCAATCAATGTCATACCCATGATCACTCTAACCAAATTGCCTATTGGTGCATCATTTATGAAAACCAGCCATATGGTACTGAGGCCTTTCGATGGGTCTTGAAAAAAAGTGTTAGGGGATATTGAGGTACTAATGCAAATAGGGCCATACACTTTCGCTATAAAATTTCAAGTCATGGACATTTCGTCATCTTATAGTTGCCTATTGGGACGATCATGGATTCATATGGCAGACACTATCCCATTATCTTTGCATTAAAAAGTAAAGTTTATAGTTAAGATCAACTTATCAGTGTTTCTGAGAAAAAAAACTATTTGGTAACCAAGCTCATGACTACTCCATATATGGAGGCTACGAAAAAGGCATTAGAATGTTCTTTTAGATCATTTAAATTCACTAATGCAACTTATGTGAGAAAAAGATTAAAGATGCCTAATCTATACTTTTTAAGTATAACCGAGATGTTTGTTAAACAAATACTTGGTAAAAGATGGCGTGTTGGATATAACCTTCAAAAGAATTTGTAAGGAATCAAGGAGCCACCAAAGGTGTTTGAAAATAAGGAAAGGTTTGGATTGGGATTTAAGGTTACTATGATAAAAAAGAAAAGAACCATAGCAAAAAGAGAGAAAAGAGATTGGCACAACATAAGGGATAAGTTGAAGTATGAGAGAATGATCATCCCTTACCTCTATGATACATTTTACTCAAGCGGATATACCGACTCTGATCCATTATAGGTCATATAAAAAGAACCTATACTGAACATGAAAAAAGCTTTTTTTTTAACTTCATATTTATATGGTAGGTGATAAAATGACAACAACTCAAGAAGAGAAGCCTCTTGTTTATCCATGTCCTTTAGGCAAAGAGCTGAACTATTGGAAAGCATTAAGTTGTCAATTATCTTTAAATCTTTCAAAAAGTAATGTAGTGAGTTAATTTCTCCTAATGGTTTTGCCTAAAAGCATTTGAAAGACTTTTGTACAGGCTTATTTTTCTTTTATCATTTCAATAAAATGACTAGTATTTTGCATTTTCATTTCCTCTATTATTTTATTCATTCAAAGTTACAATTTTTTTTTCTTACACATACGCCTACATCTTTTAAATTTCACCCATTTTCGGGTTTTTAAATAATGAATACAAGGATAATCATGATGATAATCCAGGATTTGCTTTGAAAAATCTATTTATATTAATAAACTTTTTAATGAAGAGGATTCATATGAGTATAATTTGCCCCCCTGATTTATTAAAGCTAATGGAATAAGAAAGAAAACAAATTGAACCTCATGAGAAAGTTACAAATGTAGTCAATTTAAGTGATGAGGAAAATAAGAAAGAGGTTAAGATAGGCACATCTCTTTCACCCATAAAAAGAGAGAAGTTAGAGGAATTACTTCATGAGTTTGTTGATGTGTTTACATGGTCTACCAAGATATGCCAAAACTTAGTTCAGATATTATAGAACATCAATTGCCATTGAAGCTAGAATACAAGATAGTGCAACAGAAATTGAGGTGCATGAAACCAGACATGTTGTTAAAAATCAAAGAAGAAGTGAAAAACAATTTGATACAAGCTTTTCAAAAATAGCCAAATACTCGAAATGGGTAGTTAACATAGTCTCGATTTCTAAGAAAGATGAAAAAGTTCAAATGTATGTGGACTATAGAGATTTAAATAACACCAGCCCAAAAGACAATCTTCTTTTACCCTATATTGAGACTCTTATAGATAACACCACTAAACACTCCTCATTATCTTTCATGGATAGGTTTTTACGATATAACCAAATTAAAATGGCCTCTTCTGATATAAAAAAAATCACATTTGCTATGATGTAAGGCAAGTTTTGTTATAAGGTTATGCCTTTTGGATTAAAGAATCTAGTAGCTATTTATCAAAAAGCAATGGTAACCTTTTTTTCATGACATTATGCATAAGAAAATAGAGGTACATGTGGATGACAAGATTGTAAAATCTCATGAGAGAGAGGAACATGTTACCAATCTCAAGAAGTTGTTTGAAAGAATGCAAAAATACCAACTTAAGCTAAACCTAGCTAAATGCACATTTAGTGCTAAGTCAAAAAAAATTGTTGGGATTTGTGGTTAGTGAAAAAGACATTGAAGTTGACCCAGATAAGATAATTACCATCCAAAACTTTTCTTTTTCATGCATACAAAAAAAAAGTAAAGGGTTTTCTAGAAAGATTGAATTATATTCTTTACTTTATTTCTCAACTTACTTCTAAATGTGACCCAATTTTCAAGTTGTTTCAAAAACATAACCCTAGCAAATGGAATGAGGAATGTCAGTATGCCTTTGAAATGATTAAGAAGTACCTGTTGAATCCACTAGTCTTGGTATCACTTGTTGCAGAAAGACCATTAATTTTGTATCTCACCATTCACAACCATTTTATGAAATGTGTGATAGGGCAACAGGATGAAACAGGTAAAAAAGAGTAAGTTGTCTATTGCTTGAGTAAGATGTTCACCAAATATAAGTCCAAATATTCTCAATTGGAAAAAAAATATACAGCGTATTGGCATAGACAGCCTACAGACTCAGGTAGTATATGCTATATCATGCTACTTGACTAATAGCAAGGTTGGATCTTTTCAAGTATATTTTTAAAAAATCATCATTATTGGGGAGGTTAGCAAAATGGCAAGTCATGCCTCTGAATACGATATTGTATGTTACACAAATAGTAATCAAAGAAAGTGCGATGGCTAAATTCTTTGCAAAGTGTGCAACTGATGAATATGAGCCTATGAAGTTTGACTTTCCTAATGAAAATTTGATAACCATATCCTAATAGAGGAAGGGGAATAAATAGAAAAGCCATGGAAAATATTTTATGATGAGGCTTTGAATGCTTTAGGGCATGGGATTAGAGCCATTCTAATGTCTTTTGATGGAAATTATTATCCAAGCATTGCAAGGTTAGATTATAATTGCATCACTAATGTAGCAGAATATGAAGCATACATAATGGGCATGCAAATGACAATTGAGAAGAAGATTGAAATATTATAAGCATATAGAGACTCGACCTTAGTAATCTATAAACTATGAGGTGAATGAGAAATAAAAAACTTAAAGTTGGTACAATACCAAAAGTATATGATAAATTTATCAAACAATTTAAGAAGGTTCAATTCGACATGTACCTCGAAAAGATAATTAAATGGCTGATACTCTGGCTACATTGGCTGCAATGTTTAAAGTGAGTGAAAAAATGAAAATCTAACCTATCTAGTTAAATGTGCAAGGATCGATGGTATATTGTTTAAGTGTTAAAGAAGATATTGATGGCTTACCTTGGTACTACAACATCATGTAGTAAGTCAAGCATTAACAAAACCCAAAATACGCATTGAAAAATAACATATGAATTATTAAAAGACTAGCTATAAGAATTTTCCTCAATGGAAAAACTTTGTATAAGAGAAGTCATGATCAAATGTTATTTAGATACATGAATTATGTTGAAGCAAAAAAGATACTTGAAAAAGTAGATGAAGAAAGTTATAAAGCACATGCAAATTACCATATGATGGCTAAAGAAATCATAAGAGCAGGTTATTATTGGTTAATAATAGAGAGTGACTGTATTAATTATCTTAAAAAATATCATAAATGCCAGATTTATATAGGTAAGATTTATGCTTCTCTAATTTTTTTACATGTTTTGGCACCTCCATGGCCATTTTTCATGTGATTGGACCCATAACTCCAAAAGCTTCAAATAAACATCATCTTTGTAGTGATTGACTACTTCTTAAAATAGGCAAAACAACTTTTTATGCCAATATGACAAAGACGATGATATGCAAGTTTATAAAAAAAGAGATAATATATTGTTATAGTCTTCCAAAAAAATCATCTCTGATAATGGTTGCAATTTGAATAATAAGATGTTAGCAAAGATTTGTGCTCAGTTTAAGATGAAACACCATAACTCGACTCTATATCACCCAAAGATTAATGGGACGATAGAAGCTACCAATAAAAGTATCAAGAGGATAATAGAAAAAATTACCAATACCTATAAAGATTGGCATAAAAAGTTACTTTTTACACTGCACGCTTATAGGATATCAGTATGCATATCCACTGGGGCAACTCTTTTTTTCGCTCATAAATGGGATAGAGGTCGTGCTGCCAATCAAGGTGAAAATTCCTTTTTTAAGATTCTTAATGGACATAGATTTAGAGGAAGTTGAATAGGTTCGAACTTGTTACGAATAATTGAACCTTATTGAAGAGAAGAAGCTTGCAGTTTTTTACCATGATCAATTGTACAAAAAAAAATGATGTGAACATATGACAAGAAAGTTCAGTTTAGCCATTTTCACAAAGGTGAATTGGTTTTAAAGAAAATTTTACCGAATTAGCACAATGATTGAGAAAAATGGATACCAATTTGAAAAGGTCCATATATAGTCAAAAAAAGCTTTTTCAAATAGAGCATTGATCTTGACAAAGATAAATAGAGATAACTTGCCAAACCCAATAAACTTAGATGCTATGAAAAAGTACTTTGCTTAAGAAAAATACTAAAAAAAAAAAAGAGAAACAAGAAAAAGATGAATAAAAAATGAATGAAGACTCAATTGAAAACCCAAAAAGGTTAGTTTGAATCGAACAAAAGATTTAAGTTGAAATCTTGAAAAAGAAGCTTAGATGCAAAGGAATATCAATTTTCAAGTACAAGAGGCAATATCCAATACAATAAACTTGGAAGGATCAAGTGCATCAATGGAATAGGTTTTTAAAAGAAAGAATTTTGGAATGTTGTTCATGATTATCTAAATATTCACTTTCTAAATACGATTCTCTTATTTAAATTTTGTATTAGTGTTCAAGTTTCTCACTTGACACATCCTTATACCTTCCTATAATAAATGTTCATCTTTTTCTAATTTATCTTACTTTATGATAATCTTCATTCTCACAAATAGAGGAAATGCTAAATTCATCACAATGATCAAGAAATTTGTAATATGATAAATGATTGATAATATTCATAAAAGGTCTTACATTATTTCATGAAAATCAAAGATAACAAAGTTAAAATAAATATTAAGAAAAAATAAGAGATTTGGAAAAACATCCATTTTCAAACTCATCAAATCAAAGTAAAAACTTGTTAAAAGTGGTGTCAAATAATGATATCGGTAAATGGTCATCGTAGTTCACAAAGAAACGACTCTTAGAATATGTAAACCGAGATTGAGATTGGTTATTTTGGGAAAAATGAAGAATTAGAAAAGATTGACTTAGAGAACCTTGTTACCGCAATTTAGATGTGTCATATTAGTTTTTAATAATATTCGCATTGCATATATTGCATTCATTGCATTCATGAATTACATTCAATATATTTTTTAGAAAAAATTTGAACTTTAGGATTTGTAAGGTTGAATCCTTCGAGAAAAAAACCAAGGTATAGGAAATGATTTTGAAATAGGCACAACTCGTGAAACCCTTAAGTCATAATGTCATGAGGTATCTTCAAATAAGTTTTTTAAAGTTTCAAAGCCTCTATTGGGGAAGAGCTATTTTCAGACAAGATTTTCAAAGTTTCAAAACCTCTATTTTTAAAGAGTCATTTTTAAACAAGATTCCTTTTAAAAGTTTCAAAGCCTCTGATTAGAGGAACTTTTACATGCTTCAAGGTTTGTAAGACTTCCAAGCATAAACTCTATAGACCTCAGAGAGGTTACTTTACATTGTCAAAATTCCAATGCCTTTGATTATAGGAACATTCAAATATCTCAAAATTTGTAAGACCTTTAAACATGATCTCATATTTTATTTTCAAAAAATTATTGAGTATTTGTTTACAAATAGTCAAAAAAATATATAATAAAAAAAACCTAACGGGATAACCTGACCTGTAAGCCTAGAATTAGTTGACACAAAAGTTCAGATGAGCTGGCACATGAACTCAAATTAGCAATCATCTTTATTTTTTGACTTGTGCATTCATCCCTCTCATCTTTATTTTTGACTTGTGGCTTTATCTTTATTTTTTACTTGTGGCTTCATCTGGTTATCTTTATTTTTTAACTTGAGCTTCATCTTGGTTATCCCTATTTTTTGACCTGTAGCTTTGTCCCGGTTATCTTTATTTCCTCGACTTACGATATAGTTTTGGTCATAATTATTACTCAACTTACGACTTCATCACGATCATATTTATTTCTTGACTTATTACTTTATATCGGTCATTCTTATTTTTTGATTTACGACTTTATCCTAGTCATCCTTATTTTTTAACTTACGACTTTGTCTCAGTCATCTTTATTTCTTAACTTGTGATTTAGTCCTAGTCATATTTTATTTCTCGACTTACAGTTTAATCTCAGTCATTTTTTATTTGTAGTTCGTGGCTCAGTCCGAAGCATTCTTATTCGTTAACTTATGTATCAATCCTAATCATTTTTCACAATTTATGAACTTTTCAACTCTAAAACAAAAATTTAAAATAAAAACAAAAACAAAAAAAAACACAAAATAAAAAAAACATAAAAACATAAACATAAAAAAATAAAAAAATAAAAACAAAAACAAAAACATAAAAAAAGAGTTCTCTCTTTCACTCAGAAGCATCATCCAGATAAAATTATTGTCCATGTCTTTGAATTATTCTTAATTCTCAGAAATATGCAAAAAAAGATAACTGTAAACATTTAATTTTACCTAAAATAGTCTAACATCGTTAAACTTGGCTCATTTTACGAAATGTCAAATTAGAGACCAAAATTGGCAATTTAAAGTGATCGAATTTCTAGCTCAAAATAAAAGACCCAAAAACAGAGAATGAGGCCCAAAATCAATAAAAAAGAACGGCCCAATAGCAAGTTTAATTTATAGCCTAATCATGGCCCACGAGTCACCCATTCAAAATGGCCCATTTAGAAGCTCCAAGTAAGACCAATAGTATTATAGCCCATTTTTAGGCCTAATTACTAGAAAAGAATGAGCTCAAATTAAATATTAAAAATAACCCAAAATTAAGCGCATTTGAAACTCGTGAGAAGGCTCACTTAATAGCTTATAAAAGGTATCAAAATTTAGCCTGAATTGGTAACTCATCTTGGCCTAAGGAACAAAAAGTAATATGAGCCCAATTTAACCCCAACATAGTCCATTCAATAGCCCACAAGAAAGCATAAGTTGGCTAACTCCTTGACCGACCTAAATATGGCCTATACTGGGAAACCCAATTGGTTCTTCATAAGAAAACAAGAGCTTTTACATGGGATTAAATTATAAAGAAGGAGGAAGCCCAAAAAAAGAAGCTAAAAAAGGCTTATGTTACCTTCACGTGAGTGCATGGGCATGCTGGTAATCAGCTTAAAACAAGCTAAAGCTATAATAGGAAATAAAAAAATAAAACAAACAACAAGGTTGGTGCATGGCTGGAAATGATAGTTTATAATGGTAGTAAAAAAATAGAGAGACAGAGAGGAGCATTAGGTTTTGGCTGCTATATGAGGATCAACTGGGTTAGAGTTTAAAATGGAAGAGGATAAAAAAAAGGGTTGGTAGTCAAGAAGAAAGCTTGAAGAAAAAAACACTTAAAAAAATGAAAGACAAACATAAAAAAATAAAATGAAGCCATTTGAAACAACAATAAAAAAACTAAAAAAAGTAAGAAAATAAGTTAAAGAATCAAGAAAGAAAGTTACTGGGAGTTGAAAAATAAAGAAAAAGAAAGAGGGTCTGTTGGTAACTTCAAAAACAACAAAAAGAATGGAAAACCTTGTGCAAAAAGAAGAAACCTGTTAGCTTACGGAGAAAACAAACAATAGGTAAATTTTTTGTTGCTATTCACAGTTTATTTACATACGATAAACCATTATCATGTTTTCCTTGTAGGTTTTTTTTTTTAAAAAAAAACACTTTCTTGCATTCCCTATAGGGTAAACAATCTTTGCACATAGGGTATAAGGTGTGAAAATAAGATATTTTATTTATTTTTCATTACATTGATGAGCCAAGAGCTTCAAACTCCATTTATGGACTATGGTTATTGGTTCTTATAGTAAGAAGCCTCATTTTTTTGAAAAGATAGGAGGTTTTGATTTTACAAGACAAAAATAGTTCTTTTAACATTATAAAGTTTCCAAAATCTACCTAAAAACCTTTATTTTAGTTAATGTTTGCTGGTAGTTTTTTTTTTTTTTAAAGTGCAACATTTTTTAGGTAGTAAGCAGTATATAATGAAAAAGAGCTCATTTTTTGTCTTTGAAAATTGAAAGTCATTTGAAAGCATAAAAAAGTTTCGAAGGTTTAAAAGGTTTAAAGCATAAAAACCTAATTTTTGATGCATTTTTTGTCTAGTTCAGACTTTGATGTTGCAGTTTTGAAAAAAACAAAATGCTTGCTTCCATACTTGTTTAAGGAGGTTTTAGCTCTATTATTTCCACATTTGTCATTGGGTTTTTTGCATAATCTGTGGAGAAAAACCTAAAGTTTCCCTTTTCATGTCTGTTGACTTCTTTAGGAGTGTAGTATGTGAGCAGACATTTAAAGATTCACCTAATTTGTTTGAAGAAATTAGTTTATAGAATAAAAAAACCCTAGACTGCTAACTATATGGTTTTTTTTTTGGAAATTGAAAGTCTTGTAAGTTGAAAGAAAATATGTCTTTCGTGAAAATGTTTGGTTGTCTTTTGATGAGATTCCATTGTTTGCCATTTATGCTTCTAACATTATCATCTACAAGGTAGTCCTGATTTACAAGTAAATAGGAATAAATATGACAACTTTTCTAAAGAGAATAAAAGCTAAAGGATTAGGAACTTCATGGCATGAAAAGCCATGGCTATAATCAGTGGTCCCTAGAGATTGCCGTGTAGAGTGGACCTTGTTCTACTCATTATTCCCACCATTTAATATTTGATAAAGACAATGTTGGTAGGAAAAAAAAAACAATAATGAATCT
This sequence comes from Durio zibethinus, assembly GCF_002303985.1. The sequence continues at coordinate 8,408,170 of NW_019167827.1, forward strand.
GCCATAAAAGATAGATGGGACGTTTGTTTCATCTTAATTGGGATTTTTTTTCCTTTAACCAATAAACTAATCTTAAGACTACAGGCCATATATTTATTTGTTAATAAAATCTATATATATGTATATATATATATATAACAGTAATAATAATAATAATAATTCGAATGAAAATTTTCGATAATGAGATTTTAAGGGATTTCAAGTAGTGATTCCTTAAAATCTCTAAGTGAGAATATTTTTCTAAAAAAAATACTACCAAAGTAATGAAATATTTAGGAAAATATTCAATACACAAAATTTTCATTCTTTTATCCTCCTAAAAATATTTTAGTTAAAAGATTTTATTGAAAAAAGGATAAATAGGGAATAATGAAAAAGGAAATTACCCTTTTCAATAATGAAATTAATATAACAATACATGAACGTTATTAACTATATTTACTTTCTAGAAAAATATTAATCATTAACAATAATAGAAATTAAAAAATTTTAGGATAGAATAACAAATAAATAAATAAATAAGAAAGGAAAATGTAAATAAAATCTCTGAGTATGGGATTCTAAGAAAGTTTGAGTAGAGATTCTTAAGAAATCCTTATGTAAGAAAATTCTTCTAAAATACCACTAAAGTATCAAGGTATCTAGAAAAATTTTCAATAAAAGATTTTATTTTCTTTGTTCTTTTCAAAAATTTTTAATGATAATTGTGAAATAATTAAAGAGATTAAAATAAAATTAAAACAAGTAATGAAAATTGGAACATAAAAAAATAATAAGTGATATATATTTTTCGGGTGTATATTCTACTTTATTATTTTGCATTACATGATTTTAAATGTAGATGAAATTTTTGATGATGGGATCCTGGAAGTCCGAGTAGTGATTCTTGAGAATTCTCTACGTGAAAATTTTAGAATATTTAGAAGTTTCTTTTTAATACGAAAATTTTTATTTTATTATTATTTTATTTTATTTGAGTAGTTTTTCTTAATAATATAAAAATATGTATTTTTTTTGGAAATAAATTTATTTACGGATAATAATATTATTACATGATTTTTAAATATTAAAGCAAACGAAAAATCTCCGAATATGAGATTTAATAGAAATTCGAGTTGTGATTTTTTAGGAATCTTTAGGTAAAAAAATTTATCTAAAATACCATCAATGTATTGAAGTATTTAGATTAATTATCAATAAAGGTTTCTCGTTTGTTTATAAGTGGCATAGAAATTATTTTTTTAGAAAATATTATTTAATTTTAAATTATAGATATTATACTTTATGGTTTTTTAAATATAAATATTGAAAATAAATATGTGCCACCGAGGATAAGATTTTTGAGAATTTCGAGTAGTGATTTTTAAATATTCCTTAAGTGAAATGGTCCTTCTTAATATTGTCAGAGTATTAGAATATTTTTAGGGATTTTTCAATACTTAATGTTCCTATTTATCTTTCAAGAGTACTATTAATATAACTATGTTTTTAAATAAAATTAAGAAAATTAAATTTTAAATGCCAAAACTAAGATCATTTTGTCAAAATTGAAAGATAACATACAATTAATTCATACTATTTTTTAAAGGGCACTATAATGGTGCTAATCCTTCCTTACGCGTAACTGACTCCAAAATTCAAACTATTTTCGTAGATTCAAAAATTATCTTTTTAATAGATTTTAATTAATTTTAAGATTTTATTAAAAATGTAAGTTTTAATAGGTGGCCAATCACACCTAACCAAAAAATATTGGTGGTGACTCCTTTTTGTTTCTTTCAAATTCGTCTAGCGGCCTGAAAAATCGTTACGACAATCATATGTACTATTTTTTCACAATGACTCCATTTCTTCTTTCATTGTTTATAACCAATGTTCTCTATCTAGAGTAGTCTACATATATTGGAAGCTCTCTAACTCCTCCTCACTGGTAACTAAAATAAAATTTGAACTTGGATACTTAGTGGATGGCTAGTGCTCTCTAGTAGATCTCTTAGGCTAAGACTCTATACTACCTGATGTCGAAGGTAGCTCCTCATATTCAATATTCTTTGGTGAAAAAGATTACTCACCTGATTCAATATTCTCTGGTGGAGAGGATTGCTTCCCTAACTCAAAACTGATTGCATCTAACTCATTATTAACTGTGACTAACTTATTCATATCCCCAGTTTTGTCTCTTACTCATTTCCACCATTTACGACTTTTTTCAGTGAAACCCTTATTGATGTTGAAACATCACATTCAACAGTAACTTGTGTAGTCTTTTCATTTTTCTCAAAGTCTACTATGATTTCTTTTTCATGGAAAATCATATATCTGTTTCTAATTGCCTTTCTCTTTATTGGATCCCAAACCTTGTAGATAAATTTCTCATCACCATATCTTACAAACACATATTGTATGACTTTAGTGTCAAGCTTTGACTTCAGCTTTTTTGGCACATGTATGAATGCTTTACACCCAAAAACTTCAAGTGAAAGTATGAAGTACCTTTTTCTATCCACACTCTTTTTTAAATGTCAAAGGCCAAAGAATTGATGGTGATCTATTAAACAAATAACAAATTGTGTTGATTACTTCACCGTAAAATGGCTTTGGTAATTTTTCCATCATCAACATATATCTGACTTTTTCTAGAATGGTGTGATTTATCTTTTTAGCTACACTATTATGCTGCAATGTTCCAGGTTTTGTCATCTAATATGTGATCCCATGTTTTGAATAGTATTTTTTAAGTTTTTGGATGCATATTCTCTACCATTATTAGTTTGAATACATTTTAAGAGCAACCTTGTCATCTTTTCTACCATGGCTTGAAATTTTTGAACACTGCAATACCTAGTTGTTGTTTTTTAATATTTACACCCAAGTTTTACATGAAACATCATCAATAAATGTAACAAAATACCTGCTACCACTCAATGGCTCAACCTCAATGGGATCACATGCATCAAAATGAATCAATTTTAATTAGTTTCTTTTTCTTTAAGAACGCTTACAAAAAGAAACTCTACGATGTTTACAAGCAAACAATGATCACATGAATCAACAAACATACCTTTGATAAAGGAAATGAGAGACTGCCTTGCCAAAATCTTTAACTTCTTTTCGCTCATGTGTATTGGCTTTTTGTGCCACATATTTGCTAAAGCATCATCTTTAACAGTATTTATTTTGTTGTTTAATTACATCCATGTTTTATATATTATGCAGTATATTTTTTTCTTATAACTATCATAGATATTTTAAGAAGCTTTTATTACTTATTTTTTTGTCGATTCACTTATCTTTCCTTATCAAGGACATTAATAGCACAAAGTTCATTCTTATATCTAGAATGTGTTTGACATCTCTCAATCAACATGCAGCTCCACTAGTTTGTACAATAATATCATTCAATCCCAACAAATCTGTGACACACTTTTGTTTTTCATTTTAATGTAACCAAAGTCGCATGCTTTGTAAGTTGTAAATAACTCTTTTTTAGGAGCACAATGATATGTCACTCTTGTGTCAACTATCCACTCAATGCCAAGATCATTAACATGATTACAATCACCATGTATACAAATCAAAGTAACTGAATCACTATCTGAACTTACTGTACAATATTGCCATCATTTGAACTCTTACCTTCTTATCTTTCGCTTTTACTTTAAGATTTTTCAATATCACTTTATATGACCTAGTTTACCATAATGATAACATTTCATTTTATCTTTGGACTTGGATCTATGTTTAGACTTACTACGGACCTTTTCAAGTTTTGACCTCTTCGATCTTTTCTACCTTTGTTTTCTGTGACAAGAACTTGATTCCCAAAGTTTGAATATTTTCACCTTGCTTCTTCATTAAGCATATTGTCTTTTATCATCTTCAATGTCACCTTGTAATCAAGAGCTGGAATAAGAATAGTCACAATTAGAGAATTCTAACTGTTTGGCAATAAACCCAAATGAAACAACGCATTCATTTCATCATCTATCATAAGCATAGTGGTCATCCGATTAAAATATATCTTACAAATCACTTAAGTATTCTGTAATTGATTGTCCATTCCTATACTGTAAAAGTGTAAGTTTTTTAACAAGAATAACTTTATTCATATCTGTGTTTTCTCATACAATGCTGTCAATTTTTTTCAAATGGTATGTGTATCTGTCTCATGCACTACATGATGAAACATGTTAATATTAACTCATTTTTTTATTATAGCCAGCAACTTTCTGCCTAGATTTTCTAGCTTTCATTTTTCGTATATTCTGGCTTAGTTGAATCACCCAATACCAGCTAATACAAATTTTTATAGTATAAATAATCCTCCATGATAGATTTTCAAATTGAATAATTTGATGTTGTCAATTTTATCATGGAACTTGTATCACCCTCTATGATCTCAAACAAAATTTAATTTTGTCCTAGGTTATTTTTGTATCGATATCTTAAAATAACTAGACTCTTATACCACTTGTTAGGCCTTTAATTGGTCAAAACAATGGAACAAAGTTAAACCCCATGTTCCTAACAAATATACTAGATAAAAATTTAAAAAAAAAACTAAATTTTTTTTTTTTAAGTTAGGGGTATGAAGATTACCCATACTCATAAAATATTTGAAGGTATGGAGATGCGGATATATTTAAAATATTTGTTGAGTATAAGTATGAGAATAGGTATAATATAAAAATTCAAAGATGAAGATGAGAAATATTGTACTTGTCTCATACCTTATTTATTAACATACCTAAGTTAAACCCAAAATTTGAGTTGGAACTTGGAAATCAATAGGCTAATGTCATAATAGTTTTGGGATCGTTAAACGAAAATTTGAAGAATTTCAAAATAAAGAGAGTCGCCACTAATATTTTTTCTTAGGCATGATTGGTCATTTAAAAAAACTTGTCTTCCTAATAAAATTTTAAAATGGATAATAAATTATCAAAAAGATAATTTTTCATTTGGTTCGCAAAAATAAATTTGGGTTTAAAAGTTCAGTTACATGTAGGAAAAAATTAGCATCCCATAGCACCTATTTTTAAAATGGTATCAATTGATCATATGTTATCCATTTATTTTGATAAAAGTGGTTTTAATTTTAATATTTAAAATAATTCCCTTAAATTTTTTATTTTTTGTAAAATAATTTAAGATATTTTATTTACAAATAAAATAAAAATTTTTAGTTTTGAAACCTTTTTTGAATTCCCCAATATTTAAGTGAAATTTTGAGAAATATTTTTTCATTTGAGATTCTCATAGTAATTTTTTTTATAAAAAAACAATTATTAAGATGCTCTCAAATATTTATGTAGGATCTTAAGAATTATTGTAACTTAAAAATATTGGTTTTTTTATTTTTTAAAAAATAATTTTAAAAATTTATTTCATCACTTCAATTTTGTTATAATCAAATACCATGTATATGACACACTATAAAATAGATGATGCAAATGAAAGTCAAATAATACCCATGATCAATTTATTCCATTCCTTTCAAATCTTTTATTTTTCCTATTTTATCATTATTTCTCTTAAAAAATTAGAAATAAAATAAAAATTTTTAAGGTTGAAAAATTTCTTCAATTTTCCTAATATCTAAGTAGAATTTAGGAAAATTAATCATTTAGTTTTAAAAAATATTATAATAATTCATTTAGATAAAAATAATATTTTTTGGTAAAAATAATAAGTTGAATCTCCTCTTCTATTAAGTTAGGGTTTTCAAAATCATATTTTATTGAAAAATGTTATTGTTCATTTTTAATTCTCCTAAACATTTTTTAAACTCTTTTTTTTTAAACAATCAATTTTTATTTCCAAATTTGCTCCATATATATTTTTTCTAAAAAATAATTACATTTTTATTTTTTAATATTATATCAATAACCTCAATTATTTAGAAGTCAATTTATTTTAAAAAATATTTAATGCTAGAAAATGTTAAAAGCATAAATGAACGTCAAAGTGGACAAATAATACGCCTAGTAAAATATAGGAGAAGACACCAAACCCACTAAGCTTTTGAGCTCAAAGCAAACTAAATCCAAATGACCTAAATCTGACATGTTCTTGGATGACACTCAAACTAGGCGGAGTCCAATAGCAATCAGGGTGGGTCGGCCTTTGGACCTGAATGGCAGCCATAAGGTTAGGTCGAATAGGTCACGGTTCGGGGCAGGTTGTCGGTTTAGGTCGGTTTCTTCTTCCCTTTGTTTTTTTTTTTTTTTAAATTCTAAAGCCAAACACTTTTTTGTTGTCTCCATTTCATCCCTTTTTCTCTGAAAAAAAACTATTCTCTTCTAAAGAAAACACAAAACAGCCAACCATTCCCCTAACACCAGATGCGGCTGGCGATGTCGTCGCTTACTGCTGGGGGCTGCCGTCGTCGAACACCTTTTCCTCCTCAAATTTCAACAGAAGCTTTCCTTTAACTTCCTGATCAGTGTTCCAAGCTCACATTTTCCAAAGTCAACCTCCACATTTCTAGATTTAAGCCGAAAGCCCAAAACTTCAAGCCACCAAAAATCTCTCTCCCGCCTTTTTGATCTCTCTGCACTTTTAGTATATTGTTCCTCTCCTTCTATCCTCCATTTACACCTGTTTTAGATTCCCTGAAATATCCTATGCTAGCGTGGGACCATCTTTTATCGTACATAAACAGCCACTGTCACCGTCGCTATGACCCTCAAAAACCTTTCCTTCCTTCCTTCTTCACAAATCCAAGCCAAGCCCTCTTAGAAAATCTCCAAAGGCCCAACAAATCCGAGGATTATTGGTCTCGATGGTCACAAATGCTGCTGGTAGTGATTGAGCTGAGTTTGGGTAGTCTCGATTATTGGTCTAGGCTGGGTGTATGGGTTTCGGGTGATTTTTGGTTGAAATTGTCTGTGATAGTGCGGAAAGGCATGGAAGGGCTAGTCGGCTGTTGGTGGTGCTGCGAGGAGGAGCTACTGTCAATGGTGGTGGTTTTAGGTGGGTGCGTCTCATTTAGTTGCTTGGTAGTAAAGGAGGGTGGAGATGGGGGCTGTTTTAGGTAGTTCATTGGTGAAGGTCTGCGGTCTTGAATTTCGGTGCTGGGACTGGTAGGAACATTAAACCAGTGGGGTGTGGAGGCTGATGTAGTAGTGTGGTTTTGCTAGGTGATGGGTAGTTTTGAAATCGGTGTTGTCTTTGTTAAGGGTTTTTGTTAGTGGGGATCCAAGCTGGTGACCGGTGGTGGGCCCATTTTTTGAGCTCTTTGTGTGGGTAGTGATAAAGTAGGAGCATAGGATTTTTTTTCTAGTTTCTCCTTTTCAGCCGTGAATTCTTCCCGTCATTGCTATCCACAATTTTGGGTTCTGATAGATTTAACTTGCTCAAAGAAGGACATGGCCATTCATTTCTGTTGGAGTTTTGTTGCAGCAGCCATTGCTGCATTTTGGGTGGGTGTAATGTAGGTTTTCTAGGTTTTGTGAATACTTTGATCAACTGGTATTAAGAAGTGAGGGGTAAAATAAAATGGGAAAATTGAAGCTGGATATGGGTAAACAATTTAGGAGGAGGGAATACTGAATCCGAGAAAGCTAGTCGCCATGACAGATCAAACTTCAGTCTTTTTTTCTCTTTTTTTCTTTTCTTTTTTTTTTTTTAATTTTCAATTAATTAAAGTAATTAATTTTAAATAAAATGAAATTGGATCTTCAAAATTAAATCTGGATTCACATTAAACTTTAGGCCTTTATGCTCAAATGACTAAATTTTGAATTGATTCAAATTGAATGTATCCAACTCTAGCAAATGCAAAAAATTTAAAAAATGATTTAATCAAAACAAACTTAAACAAATTTAATAAAATAAATTCCATTAAAATATTTAGTTAACCCAAATTAAAATATTATGATTAAATTTAAAAATTAAATAAAATTAAATATCAACAACTAAGTAATGGGAAACGAAATCCATGGGGAATTGGTCTACTTCATTACGTTTGATTTGCAGCCTTTCGTCAAGAGGCTCAATGTATATTAGGTCAATTTTCCAAAGCTAGAAGGCAAATCGGCTAATTATTTTTTTATTTATTTTTTACCCTCTTTGTGATGTTTTTCCTTTTACAAGAATACAATATAATGAGAAAAGCAATTCATAATTATTTAATTGATTTAGTTGAAAATTTACTAGGTACATCACTCACACCATGTCAATTATTGGCTCATTTGATAATAAAGGTCACGTCATTAAATTTTTGCCATGTCAAAGTCATTAATTATATCCAATTAATTGTTCTCAAACTTAAAACTTAACCTCTATTTATTTCGTAAAAAATAATTTTTAAAAAGTTTTTTTTTGTATTTTCATATGTTTACTTGATAAAAAATTAATTGGTTAATGAAAAGTAATTTATTAGTCAACAAAAAATAAGATTATTTTTTAAAAAATCATCTTACCTTTTTTTTAAAAAAAAGATATTTTTCAAAAAAAAATTATTTGTAAGTAGAATTATTTATCAATGTATTTAAGTATAATTTTACTCAAATTAAACCTTGTACATGATATTTTTAAACTCAAACTTAATTTGATTTGACCTAACATATTATTATATTAATAAATAATATTTTTATTTAATTTTACTTAAAAATTAAAATATTAACATTAAAAATCTTTTAATATTTTAATTTTAAATATTTTTATGGTATTACTCAAGTAAGACTTTGATCATAATATTTTAAGTTCAAACTTGATTTGATTTGACTTAAAATATTATTATATTAATAATAATATTTTATTAAATTTTAATTTAAAATTAAATATTTACATTAATAGTTTTTTATATTTCAATTTTAAATATTGTTATTTTGTATATTATTAAACATAAATATTTTTAGCATGTCAATAATAAACAGTATTATATTATTATTTTAATAATAAAATAATAACATATATAATAATATTTTTATTATTTTAATAATTAATGTTAAATATTATAATAATATTATTTTCTTAATATGAATATTTTTAGCAATTTCTTATTATTTTTAATTTAAAAATATATAATTTTATATTTTATTTATTAAGATATTTATATTACTATTTTAATAATAAATATATATCAAAAAATATTTTTGTTATGATTTAATAATGGATACTTTTAATATAAAATATAAATATTTTAATAATAAATATTACTATTTTAATATTAATAAAAATAATATTTTAAGAATAGTAATACTATTTGAAATATTTTAAAATACTAATATAAAGAATATCTTAAGTATATTTTAAGTGTTTTTATATTAAAGTAATATTTTATTATTAAATATTATTATTAAAGTATAATTATTCTTGAATATTAGTATTTTTAATAATAAATAATTTTTAATATTTGAATAGTTATATTAAATTATTTGGAAAAAGAAATATATTTTTCAGAAAACAATCAAATAACATAAAATGTTTTTCATTAATTTATCTAAATAATATAAAATCTCTATTTTTTTTTAAAGTCAATTTTAACAAAACAAATGAAACCTTAAAAATTATTCTCATTAACTCGTCTATAAAAAATAATTATTTTTTTATGAATGTGTTATTTAATAAATATTAAAAGTTATTTAATTGTGATGTAATTTTTATTTGTAATATGTATCTTTGTAAAAAATTTAAGATTCAATTTTTCTTTCTTTTTTTTTTCTTCCCCCCATCAAATCATAGTATTTTAAGTTTGATTTCAATTTAGTTTTTAATAAGAGTGATAACAAATCAAGGCATTTGTGAGCTATTTGAATTTAATTTAAAAAATTTAAACTTTAATTTTTTTATTGTTAAGTTGGAGCTACCGAGTCGAGTAACGTTAGAATAATTAAATATTTAATTTGAGAGATTTGTAAGTATAATCAAAATTTTTTTAATATATTTAATATATAAATAAATGACAAAATATAATGTTCAATATTAATATTTATAATTTTAGGACATAAAAAATGAAGTTCAATTAAATTTTAAATTTTAAATTTTTGAGTTAAAATATAATTTAAATTTAATATTATATTAATTTAATTCGATTTAATTATATCTTTAAATTTTTTTAAAAAAATTAATTTAAAAAAAAAATTCAAATGATAACATCAACCTAAAATATTCAATCATTCAAAATCTCATCATTTTTAACCAAAAAAATTCAAACAATTGAGGCTTCGTTTGGATGAAATCAAATCTTCGATGGGATGTTGGTTGTCATCATTTTTTGTGCTTATTGCCTGATCAAACACCCAAATGAGTGGCCGACACGAGCCAACGAAGGCTGGTCACTGATTGACCATTTTTGGTGTAGTGTGGTGTCGGTGAGTTTTATTTATTTATTTATTTATTTATTTTATCATTTTTGCCCCCTACATCTTGTTCTAATGCTAATTGAACCAATGTTTTTTTATCTCATTTTGATTTTATTGTTTTTGACCGTAACATTTTTATTTTTTTCTTTGAAATTTATAAAAGTAAATTTATTAATTTAATATAATGAATAAATTTTATTTTATAATACATTAATAAATAAATTAAATAAATATTATTTTTTACTAATAAATTTTATTATTTCTCAACTAATTTTATATAATAAATAAATTTGGTAAATATTAATTAAATTAAAATTTATTATTATATATAAATTTTAGTTTAATATCTTTAATAATAAATTTTCTTATTATAGTGCATTGTCACTATTACACTTACATCTAAATACATATCTTTGTCATTAATTTTAATTTTTCTATTACAATAACTAATATCATATTCATTGTTGTTTTTAATCTTTTTAAAATCAATCTTCCATCATTTAAATGATCCCTAAATTAACAAGGGTTTAGAAGCAATTTATACCCATCAATATGGCATGGCATTTTTTTTTTATGGCATGACATTAATGTGACACTTTATTATTTGACAAGCCTACATAAATAACGTGGCACATTTTAAGATGATATGTATTCAATAATTAAATCAGATATTTTGTTGGTAAGATAAAGATAATCTTAAATTTAGTTTTTTAAAAAATATATATTAAATAAATTATTTTATCATGTCAACAGTAAACCCACACAATTCAAGTAACAACAAATCATTAAAAATTTTCATATGATTTCGTAAGTTAAAATAATAATATCTTCACATTAATGAATAGTTTAAGCATATGCGTTGACATGATATAGTCAATGTATCAAAAAAATGGAAGCAAATAGAATTTGGACAATAAATGGTATGCTGCGAAAGTTTCATTCATATGTATTTATAGATTGTGCAAGTAAATTGATAAGATTTAAATACATGATATGTATACTTATTTGAATAACATCATCTAATGCTATTTAAAAAAATTTGATCCGATCATGTCCAAGATAATTTTTATCTGTGATGTTTGGATTTCAAATCTGATTTCCTCCCAACACCCTCGTCGGACGTGGATCCATTGGTGACATCAATTTTGGAAGAAAAAAACTGCAAACAACCTTTTGCAAGTGCTTCAGCCAGCTGATTTGTTAAGGAAATGCGTTGAACTTTTAAAGCCGATTGAGCCTTTTTTTTTTTTTTTTTTTTGCAAAGGAGTTGTTGAACCACTTACAACCTAGAGACCTTAGGCCTTGCCAGCCTAACATATCTTCCTTTATAAACTTAACAACCCTATGCAGAGGATTAGTTATATTTGCCATGAATTACATTTTCGCTAAGCGCCCAACTCAAGGGAAACCAAAGAAAAAGAGGCTTTTTAAAGAAAAAGAAAATACAAAGTTTAAATTTTAACTTAGTACATTCATGTAGTCATCTAGAATCCCAAAGTTTAAATTTTAAAACTTGCTAGCCCTAAATTTTTTATCCAAGAATGCAGTTTCTTCTGTGAAAAAAACAATAAAAAATAAAAAATAAAAAATAAACACACAAAACACACAATCTTGGTTGGAAATTCCAAATTGAGAAAAAGTAGAAGATAAACTTAGAATCCGAAGATTAATACACTTGATGTTGTGTAAAAGTAAATTTCTTTTCTTTTTGTTACAGGGCAACCAGACATCTGAATTTGAAAAGAAACAAAGATATATAGTTAGCATAAAGCTTCAAACATTCAAACAAAAATTAAGAAGCAAATTAAATAGAAGAAAGGAAGAAACTACTAAAACCAAACAAACGAAAAAAAAAAAAAAAGAAAGAATAAAAGCCTATTCTAGAGAAGTTGTACTTTTTTCACAACAAAGTAAGCAATGAAGGAGACGAAGCCTGGACGATCTTCTTTCAGTTCTTTGCCTGTATATAATATTAATTTTTATTTCTTATTTATTCAAAAATATTTTTACTCTATATATCTTATAAATATATATTTTACAAAGTAAACTATAACGATTCCCGTTCAATTTATAAATTTAAAGATACTTATATTAAAGTTGTAACTGTATGAGATAATAACGTAATTTTTTTATTAAATGTAAATTTTTTTAAATATTTAAAATTATTTAATTTCAAACAAAATCTTTTTGAAAAATACAATGTAAAAATATTTATATTATATATTAATTCATTATTTACCACAAGTCAACAGTGGGATAATTGAGTTCCATTAGTGACAACTTTACATCTTACCGGACCCCATATATTTTTATTAATTTTTTTTTTAAAATTTAAAATTAAATTATAAAATTATTTTGTGCTTGTGGCCCTAAAAATGGAGTTGGATGTTGTGGCGCAATCAGACTTGGATGTACCACGTGATATCTTATTGGACGAATTCAAACATATATCAAGACGATTATTCTAAAAAACATAAAGAAGAAATTAGAAGAAAACAGAGGAAACAAACAGAGAAATATTTCTTAATTGATTTCAGCAAAAAAAGAAATGTCTCATATTTGATTATTTATATCAATATGGGTTTTTTTCTTTCCCTGTTTATATTATTCTATTTTCTTCATTTCATTTATTATATAGATTTTCTTTCCCTTTGATAAACAAAATATAGATAGAATTCCTTTTTTAGTCATTTTGTCACAATCTTCTAAAATTCATTTGATTTATATTGTTTCAGATTCATTTTTCCTCATTCTTTTAATTGCTATACGATTTCGTCGAGAAAACAAAAGAAACGAGAAAAGAGAGAAAAAAAATAGAGTATATATATTATCCGGAATTGATAAAGTAATCAATCAAGCTTGAAGGAAAGCTCTGCAACTCCTGTCATTCTCATTTTATTACAAGCTACTTCTTTAACACCATTTGCATGCAATCTCTTCCTTTTCAACGGTATGTTAATTCTACTCACTTCAATTAGTTTTATGATTTGTGATACTATTTTTTTAATTTGTTTATATTTTGGGTTTTAATGAGTTTTATACTATATTTATATATAAATGTATTTTAATTTTGTAGGATGAATATAGGATTTTTATTTTAGAGAGACAAATTTAATATAAATATTTATTTATAATTTTAATATATTATAGCTACATATATAAAATTGATTTATTTGATACTTACAAAAGAAAACTTATTGTATTGACAATTTGTGTATTAATTATTTTACTTGTTTTATGTTAAATATATCTAAAATATGAAAATTAATATGTTACAATTTGTCTTAATATATTAAACATGAAACATATTTTTTGAATTTTTTCAAATTTATATGATTTTTGTTATGTCACTTTTGTGCTTTTTCAAATAATTTTGTATTGAGTCATTGTATTATACTTGAAATTATCAAATCCATTTCATAAAGATGCGTTTATCTTCTTTCCATGTATTGTAATTTAAATAAGTAGGTTCATTATCTCTTGAATGAATATTTTATAAGTCTTGTGATTTAATAATCTCATCAATAATAAGTATCAACTAAATAGTAGAAAACAATATAAAATTAATTAAACGCCAAAGGATAAAGAGTTATGGAAAGTACTAGAAAACTCATTTTTATCATAAAGTTGTCACAAATATAAAAGCACAATCATGTAAACTTAAAAAAAAATAATTTTTTTAGTGTTTTAAACAAGATGTCAAATAAAAAATTAATATTTTTAGTTTTTTAAACAAGATTTCAAATTTTCAACCAAGTACCAAAATTTATAAAATTTTAAATTAACTGTATTTATCTTTTTCTTTTTTTTTTAAGTTATCAACTGCATTTATCTTTTGATATCTTTGTTAGCTTTAAAATTTTTTTTTTCCATTTGATAAAACCTTAAATGAATTATGTTAATTGTTTAGATTCATTTTTTTAAAGTATCAATATTTGACATATATAGGGTAAACATAAATATAGAAGTTGAATAATTCAAATATATAATTTTTTTTAAAAGAAATGAGCATTCCATGTTGAACATATACTCTTATTTAATAGTCACTCTTCAATTCAAATAATATAGCAAATTACAAATATATATAATTTTAATTTGTCCCTCAATACTATATATTAAGATTTGCTACTGTCTAATTATTGACTTAAGTTCTACTGCATATTATATTTTTTTATTTAACAATTATATAAATCTTCATTTGTTGATTTTGAGTTTCAATAAAATTTATTAGTTTGATAAGAAGCGTTCTCACTAAATATAATTTGGTTTTGTTACCAAAAAATTACTATTAGACAGGGAGGATTTTGATGTCAAAATTGTTGAAAATGCTTTCATATTCTATTTTTATTACATGAATTAGATAGTTTCCCGAACCTAAAATATTATTATTTTCATTCATTAAATTTTTTTGCTCCTATCTATTGACTATGTAGAAACAAAAATATATTGTACATAAGTTATTAAGATTATAACTCTTGACTTATCGTCGATCATAAATGACTTAATACAAGATACATGAATCCCTTAATAGTAGATACAGGAATCCCTATGAAGTTTGAATTCCCCTTACCCAAAATCAAAAACATATATGTACTATATCTAAAACCAAATTGGTTTCCATTAGGGGTTCTAAAACCAAATACTGTTGATGTGATAAAGATTTAATCCTTCACAATCTAAAATAGTAAAAAAAATAAAATAAAATTTCAATTGGGATCACAATTAATAAGCAAGTTTATGAATTTATGAGGTTATATATTTTCTTTCCTTTTCATTCTTTTATGTGGTTTTAAGGAGCTTTTATTTTTCTTGAGAATCAAGTCTGTCAAATATACGCCAAATCTTTTTCTTTCCCTCAATTTAAATTTACTTATTTTCAAGGGTTTGGAGGTCTTAGCCTATCAGCAAAAACCGTGTTTGAGTGAAGAGCTTTTAAAGACCAGAAAATCATGGAGCCAATTTTGAATTTGTCGAAGAAGCTTCGAATCATATACAGTGATCCTGATGCCACAGATTCATCAAGCGATGAAGAAGAGATGAACAAGCAGAGGAATCAAATTGTGGGTATTAAGCGTGTTGTCAAGGACATTTCTTGGTTAGCTGTCCCGTTCGAGTCATCAAAAGACAATGACGTTACCGGTTCTAAAAGACTTCGAAAATCTTCTACCATGTCTAAGGGTGTTCGCAGAAGGCCTTGGGGCAAGTTTGCTTCAGAAATTAGAGATCCTTTCAACAAAAAACGGCTATGGCTTGGTACTTATTGTACTGAAGAGGAGGCTGCTGCTGTTTATCAGGCAAAGAAGCGTGAGTTTGAAATTATGATGGTGGCTGAGGAGAATAAGAACTCATCCACAGTTTCAATAGATATCAATGAGCTCTACACCCAACGATCTCCTTCGTCGGTGCTCGATGTTTTTGTTAATCCCATTGAAGAGGAAGCAAACAATGGGAGAAAACAATAAAAGAAAACACAGTCCAAAAAATTGTGAAGGAATACAAAGTTGTCCAAGAATGCAAAACTACCGTGAAAGAGGTATCGATTAAAGATTTGTGGAAGGATGAGCAATCCATTATGGAGTTTTGGGAACCTCCATCAGCTTCTGACTCATGGGATGAACTTTTCAGCCCGTCTGGCCTTGGGAATCATATGCCTAGTTTTCGTCACGATCTTCGTTTGACTGACAATGCTGTCGATTACCCGCCGCCCCTACCGGAAAATACAAAGGATAAGTTAATTGATCTGCCTGACATTAAAATAGACAATGAGGATAGAGCTTGGGTGGATTAAATTCTTTACCTGCGAAGTGAAGTAAATTTTGCAGAGATAATAGTAGTTATTGTTATTTGGTTTTTTTTTTTTTTTCAAGTTTGTAACAAAAACTCCTGAGCTTGTTTACAGCAGGGCAGAGTTGGGTTGTTTCTATGGGATCAACCGTGAAGAGGTTTTATTGGATGGTGATGAGTAGCCCTCTCGTTCTTCCAATAGAAAGCCTCCAAAGTTTTGTTACCTGCTGTCGGTATTTATATTTTTGCATATGCAATTTTCATAGGAAAAGGATATTGGCAATTTTGTTGGTTTTGCTAAGTGTAATATGACTTCAGTCTTGATTATCTCAATTTTAGTTTGATGTTGTCTTTATTATATATATATATATATTTAAGGTTATAAGTATTTGTACCTTAATTATTGTAACTAATAATCCAATATTCTATTAATAAATCACATAACTATTAATTATTTTTATCCTTGTTTATATATATATGTATATCACATAACTATTAGTTATAGAATAAAATTATTAATAAATCACATAACTATTAATTGTTATTATCTTTGTTTATATATATATATATATATAAATATTTAGGGAAGGAAACAAATGATATTTGATTACATAATATCAAAATGATATTTTTTTACCGATAAATTTTATTCTATCAATCTCAATATTCGAATAAAGAATTTTAAATTTTAACTGTTAAGATGTTCTTTAAACTTAAGAACATGACCACTAAAATAATTAATTCCAACAAAAGCAAAAAGAAATTTAAAGAAAATTCAAAATTAAATTCTTGTTGCTAGCCTTTAGTAGTCATGAAGGGTTCAAACATTTTACGAGAGTAAAACATCTATATATTAAACTATGATCTCTTATCAAAGTACACGAAAAAGAACCCCTCTCCTAAATTTTACACTAACTTACTTTTTTCTGTAAATAAAATACGGAGAATGTCCATTAAGGAAGAGATAACTAAAGAAAGACAAAAGACGGAGAAAACAGTACATGATATATAGGAAAACGTCTGTAATTTTAAAGGCCGCTCAGAAGAGACTACTTATGTGTTACTCTTACCGTATTAACCTTTTATTAATGGGAACCAATTTGGGTGTTAATATGGTGTTTATTTCAGATTAAATATGTGTTGTATTTATTTAAATATAAAATTGATACATTTTTTTTACTAAAATTCATATTATTTTTTAATTTTAAATTTTATCGTTCTGTATTTATATTACTTTTCTTGGTGTGTTAACATATTCTGCCTCAATGCCATTTGACTTTGGGCTCCCTCCTTCACTCTGTTCCGTATTCTCAACCAATTAGTAACCCATTCATGCCTTTCTCTTCTACTTTTCTGGATTATTTAATATCTCAATGACTTTCTTCCATTTTTTTCCTAGTCAATTTCATTAGACACGAAGAAATAGAACCCTTACGGTAAGATTGTAGGTGCAAAACTCATTCAGCAGCTCCAATCAATAAATCCACCGATAAATCAGACTTCTCTGTCTCAATCCACCGGCGAGGCCTTAAAATCAACCAATAAATCTGTTGGTTTAATCAATCATAATCAGTTGAAATATGAAAGTGGCTGGGCTGCATATATTTCCTCATATTTATTGCCCTCTCTAAATGTTAAAGACGTATATCTACATAATTTTAAGATCCCCAAGCAACCGACAACCTTTAAGAAGTAGACTCCACAGAACAGGAATAATGAGGGTCCCTTGTGATCGTCCGCATATGCCAGTTTCACATACAAGAGGCAAAATGGGCTCTATCCCAATCTCTGCCAAGGCACAAATCTTGATTGCTATACCAAGAACTGGGAGAAAATGAAGAGACAAGGCAGCTACTTTATTTGAAGGAACATGACTAGGATATAATGAATATTTTAAGTGATATAGTTATGCCAATTTTTTATTTTCTTTTTATAAAAAAAAGGTCAAATATTCATTGCTACGATATTATCCTTGCATAATAATTTGGATCCTGAAACATGGGATGTTAATACAATACTATGTGCTCGATGAAGCTCACTAAATTTATTGGAAGGTACCTCACTAAGGCCTGCATTTCTCCTCAATACAACAATGGGTAATGTCCCGAGAATTCTCAGAGGAACGCGTTCCCCTGTATGCCTGTATCAAACACTCGAGTTAAAAACTAAAAGTTTATGAAATAAATACGCATTTTTACGATGTAATCAATCTACCAAATATAATCTACAGTTCTCATAACCTTGGAGTTGTGTAATGTTGCCAGGGGCTGTCCATGACCATCTCTTGCTCTGCGGCTCCCCCTAGAAAAAGTATAACCACTGTTTAACTAGAATCAAAATTATTAACTGGAATCATAAAAGAAAAAACATTTCTGTACACTGATGTACATATCCAAATTTATTGAAAAACAAAAAAGAAACAGGTATCAACATATATGTCTCAATCTGTTTGAACCGGTATTTTGCCTCTATCATGTGTAGGAACATTTAGCATCGTAAAACATGTTCCCTTAGAAGCTGCCAACTCAAGCATAGGTTCCAACCCTCACCCCTGGCCCAAAAAGGGCCCGAAAGGAAAAACCATCATGGCTTTCTTGAAGGCCCAGCCAAAACTATACCAGAGAGCACAAGAAGCTTCAAAAAAGAACTTACAGGACCCCCAAGATAAGCACTGCAAAGTTTCAATTTATGCCGCAGATGAGTGACACCTATATTGCCTGTAACAAGCACTAATTCTTCATCACTCCATGTATACATTAACCGCCTGGAGACAGGCATCCAAACACGGCGCCTGATATACCAAACCCACTAGTTAAAGCGAATAAAACAAATGAAAGCTATGTCATTTATAGCATCTAAAAAAGTATAATTCGAAATTTAACCTCTGCACACTCAATTACATGATTGTATGATAACATTTTCAGCTGTCAAACTCTTTAACAAACCAAAACACAATAATACAAATTCAGTTGTCATCAAGATTATCATTTATAGTTGAAAATTTGACACCTTTATAATTATAACAATCATAGGAAGAGAGGACTTATTTACGAGAAGCTCCTGAGCTTCTCTAATTGCTTCTCTTTTGCCTCTTTTGTGCCCGCAAAGACGACGAAGATGAAGATGATCATCAGCAAAGACGAATGGCTTGGAAACGGTTAGCGGCAGATTTCGCATTGGGTCTGGTTTTAGCGTTAGGGTCTTGGTTTCAGTTTCAGACGACACCCTTTTTTGCCTCTTTGTTTGTTATAGAGAAATTGTTCAAAGTAAGCATGCTTCCGCTTAACGCTGGCGCGTGACTTCTCCGGAAGTTGTTGGGATTCCTTTTTCCTTATCTATATTTCATAAAAACTTGAATTAACTTTAAAATAAAAATATATACTTTATATGTTTAATAAAATAGAATATAAATATTGGACTGGATCGAGCAGGCTGGGCTTGAAAATCTTAACCCGATTCCGACCTAAAATTATATATCAGGCCCGGATACTACTAATTCTATCTCTTTATGTTCGGATTAGAAGGTAAAGCCATTTAGCAGCGGATTCGATCACGAACACCCTCCTACCATTCAAAGACTCAAGAACCAAGACCAGTAATCCATTACTATCACATTAACGTCGTCTACACCTACCACACTTGCCTTAAATGATTGACATAAAAAGAAATAAAGATCTCTTTCACCACTTGGATTCATTTCTTTAATGTTTTTGGTAGTTTCACCACCAAAAAAAAAAAAAAAGAATGATGCAACCCCAAGTTGTACAAGTTCCTCTGCCCATTCTTCTCCTCCCAAGTCTCTTGCTCCACATATTCATTCCATTAACTCATCCAAAATCCACTATTGAACCCTGCAACTCTTCTGATTCTTGCCTCTCTCTTCTCTATTACATCCTACCTTATGATTCAAAGCTCTCCGAGATAGCCTACCGCTTCCAAGCCAACATCTCTGATATCTTAGGTGCTAACTCCATTGCTCCCACAACTCTTGGTGACCAAATATTTGAGACCAAATCCATTTTCAAAGTCCCTGTTTCCTGCTCATGCGTGGATGGTATCCGAAGGTACATGTCGACAACTTACACTGTCCGGCCAGCTGACACAGCTGATTCAATATCAGAAGGTTTTGGTGGGTTTGTGAGTGCAGAACAGATTAAGAGTAGTAATGGGATTAATGCTACGAATCCGTTAATGAGTGGGCAGAGCCTTGTAATACAATTGCCATGCACATGTTTTGGCAATGTTAACAATGGTATTCCTGCAGTCTATATGTCATATGTGGTGAAAATTGGAGAGAGTTTGGATAATATTGCGACAGAATTTGGCACAACTACTATGGAGTTGGAGGGTATTAATGGGTTAGGACAACCTGTGGTAAATCCAGGAGATATACTCTCTATTCCAATTTCAGGTTAGTTGATTCATTATGTATCCTACTTCACATTTTTGCTAGCTATTAATTTGCAACATTTATTTATTTAGATAAAAATGTTCAAGTAAAAAGTTTCCAGTCAATTAAATATCTAAGTCATCAGAAATAAAATAAAAAAATTAATTAGCCACAAAAAATAATAATTTAACATAATTAAACTAAATCAATGTATGTGCATAGATAAAAAAAAAATTCACTAAATGTAAAAAATTACAAACACACAATTATATCAATTAGTAATATAAACTCCCCATTTTGTCCGAAAAAATTGTTTAGAATTGAAATGGACCTTCAATTATAAATTGGGCCAATTGGAAAGCTTAGGGCCAATGAAATAAAAGCCCACAAATTATTTTGATTTTGATTTAATTTTATTTTTAGTTTAATTTTTAGTTAAAGTAAAAAAAATCAGAAAATCAAAAAAAAAAAAAAAAAGAAATGGAAAGTTTAAAAACTCAAAAGAAAAATGTGTGAAGATCTTGGATCAAATTTGGGAATTCATGATTTGATGATTTTAGAAAGTTTGGAGCATAATTCATGCAAAACCAAATAACAAAAAAATTAAATAAAATAAAATCATTAGATTGAGAAAATTGATTTATTTTTCAAATTGAAAAGAAAATTCAATCCTTATAAACAGACAAGCAATTGGGCAAACAAAAAGGGGTGGAAAGAAATGAGTAATAAAGAAACAAAACCAAAAACGGAAGCAATATTAAACAATTCAAACGTGGCAATTTTAAATTTCTAGATTTGGTTGGTTTTGATTTCTGGGTTTTAAGTGAATTTATTGAAATTTTTTTCCTTTTGAGTTTTAGTTAGATCTCTAGGTTGGTGTTTTGTTTGAATCTTAGAACTTCTAGAATTGCTTAGATTTGATTTTTGGGTTGGATTCTACGTTGAATTTTGAAATTTATTTAAGATTTTTGCTTTGAATTTTTGGGAAATTTTTTTTTTTTTGGTTTAGATGGATTTTTGGGTTTTTGGGAGGTTTTTTGGTGTTTTTTTTGTTGAAATTTTCAGCAAAAGTTTAAAGATTCCATCTAGGTTCATAATGGTTAGAAAGGTTTATGACGTTGGATTATGGGTTTTATAGGTTTCTAGATTTTTGTTGAATTTTATGGCAGCCGATTGAATTTTCTAGTGTCGATTTTTGGAATTTGGCTAGCCAATTGAATTTCTAGGTTAAAGATTTAGAGAGAAGCTAGATAAATTTTTTTGTCAAGTAGAGAAGCAACAGGGACAATCTGAGGAAAAGGGTTGAAAAATGTATTTTATACTGAGCTAAAATAACACTGTTTTGAAGAGCCTCTGACTTGCGTGAACTTGAGTGGATTCACGTATGAACCCATTTTTAACTCGACTCGTAACACAATTTCTTCTTTTCATTTTCTTTTTATTTTCTTTTTCTTTTTTATTTTTGATTTGAATTTAATTGATTTTTTGTTTTATTTTAGATTATTTTATTTTATTTATTATTTATTATTTTAATTTGTTGATTGATTTAATATAGCGAGAAAAAGAAAAAGAAAAAAAATAATTTGTTTTTGCAATATGTTTTTAAGAATATATATATTTCTAAATAGAAAAAAGGAGTCTTCAAAATGAATTTATGAGTTTTACCAAACTATTAGAAGATTTTTCATGGATTTAAATTTTTTTATGAATTCTATTAAACTATTAAAAAATTTCATAACCTATTTTTGTGAAAAAAATAATTTTCATAAAATCCTACCAACATATTGGAGGATAATTTTTGACAGAAAATTTTACCAACATATTAGAAAATATAAAAATTAGATTTTGAATCTTTGATGATGAAATTACTAAGAATATTGCAAATAGCAATATCTATATAAATTCTTAGGTGAAAAAATCTTTTCTAAATTTGACCAACATATTGAAAAATTTAGAGAAAAATTTTTTATACTAAAGTTCTAAATCTCGTTAACACAAATAAATATTTTTTTATAAAAAATATAAATAAATCCGATGATGAAGCCTTTTCAGAGTAGATTACTAGTCTCCATGAATACTTCAAAAGTAAGAAAATTATCTTACATTACTACCAAACCATTGGAGTAATTTTAAGATCAATTTTCAATAATTAAGCTATTTGGTCAATTATAAAAATGTTTTAAGGCTTAGATAATTTGCAATTAAACTGGTACTATCCTTTGGATTGGTGTTATGAGGGTGATATAATCTTCCTCACGCATAACTACATTAATAAACCTAAATATAGTTTTATAGACTAAAATTTACCATTTGAAAATACCTAAGTCAAGCTTAATACATTTTTTTTGAATGGGACAATATTAAGTTAGGTGATAAATTGCACTTACACAAAAAAGATTAATGGTAACTCTTAAAGTATATGTTTAGGGATAGGTCATTGGATCTATACTTTATTATAGTTTGGTGACTTTATTGGGAATTTTGAGAGTCAAGCTAGTAAATGATTTTTTATTATCTAAGGCTAATTTAATAAACTTAAGAAATTTTCTTCTTATCTGTGTTTTATCTTTTTTAGTCACATATGTTATTCACTTGTATGTGAATAATATGAGCTCTACACCTGAGTTTTGTCCCTTAGAAGGGAGTAAAGTACCTACATCTTATTGAGATTTCATGTTTTTGCATGAGCTAGCGAATTATTCCTACTCAAATTGAACCATTTCTGCTTGTAGTCTATAATGGATAAGAATTATGGTGCCTTACTAATTTATAATGGATAATGATGTAAGAAACAATTTAGAAACTTATAGACTATCAAACCTTTGAACCTGGCATGTAAATAAACTCCAAGGGCACGAACCTATGTTAGAGCCCAAATTTTCCTTGTGTTACACAATCCTAAAAAGGATAATGATGTGACATTTATTATTAATCTGATTGTATTTTGTATATATTATGTGTATACTAATTTGCATTTAGATCATTAGATTTATCATAAGGAGTGATTATCATAAAATAATTTTAACAACAAGAATCTTAGTTACATTTATAAAGGGCCTAGTAAAGTCTTTTACTAGCCTGAAAAGGAAACCTGAAGAGTTGAAACTCACAAACAAAAGGCTAAAAAATAAGTTCAAGCACTCAAACATGAAAAAGGATGAATGAAAGAGTTTGTTCATTGATTTTAACATAACACAATCATCCACCACTTGAGAATTGGTCCAACATTTAAAAGAAAATGGACAATGGCAAGCAAAGTTGTAAGAAAGTGATGAAGCACTCTTTGAGGCACAAAGGCACATCTAAAAGCTAAATATTTCTTGTGGTTGAAATTGGAATACAAATAGAGATTGTGAATGAAAAATGTGAGCAAGTAAAGGAAGTATATGTGAGAAAGCATGGCCAGTTGGAGTACTTATTTGACCAAATCACTATACCTATTTACAAATCAAAGACATGGTAGAAAAATGTTGAAGAATGGAAGACAAGGCTGTCACTAGTGGGATAACATAGCCAAGAACTATTAGATTTCTTTAATAAAGTGCAAAGTCAATATAAAAAAATTAGAGATTTTTTTTCCTCAATAAATTTTAGACTTTTTATGGATGTAATATTTGATTTCGTAAGAATTAACTTTTAATTCCATAAAGATTTTCTGTGTTAACAATTATTATGTGGTAAATCCTCCTTATTGCATTCATACATTCCTACATTCCTAAATTCAATCTCATGTATAATTGGATGGTTTCATAAATATCACTCTAGAAATCTTTTGAATGTGAATCTTTGAATCTTGTATGTGAATTTAAAAATTTTGAATGTGGATTCCTAGAAATTATCATTACGAATTTTTTATAATGACGAAATCTGAAATTCTTATCAATCTAAATTCTTGCAAAATTGAAATTCTTACAAATCTAAATTTTTGCGAAACTAAAATTCTTGTGAATTTGAATTCCTAAGAATCTGAAATTCTTGGGAATATGAATTATTGGGAATTTGAAATTTTTCTAAATTCGAAATCTTTGTGAATCTTGGACCCTTTGTAAATCTTGAAATTCTTGTGAACCTAAAATCTTTGTGAATATTGGATGTTAGCTTAAATACTTGAAATAAACCAAAATGGGGGTGAATTGGTTATAATAAAATATTTATAATCAATACTTAATAAGCACAAATTCTATAAAATAATTTTTTTAAGCAAATAATCATAATAAATGAGAGTAAACAAGAGATAGAGATAGAAAATTAGACACCAAGATTTATAGAGGTTCGGTCTTTTCTTTAGGTACTTATGTCCTCTCCCTTAGCCTCACTTGTCAAGGAGTTCAATCCACTATGTGTTGAAAGATACAACCTAGCTTCTCAAAGCTTTACACAATCAACACCACAAACTCTTAAGGGTTATCCTCCCCCTTAAGCTCACAAACTCACAATACAAAGTTTTTGAAGTGTTATGCAAACTTAAAGAACCTCTCTAAGATTGGGTGTTTGCTAGCTTGAAGTACAAAACAATATTAACAAGAGAATTTAGAGAAAAACTGATACAAGAAGGATTTTTTGCATTTTTCTTTCTTTTGAACTAATTTGAATGCTTGAACAAGATAGTTGGTGAAGGCAATAAGTTTTCTTAGCTCTTGATACTCTTAATCTGTAGTAAAAAAATTTATTTATATGTAGGAAGGAGTTACGACCCGTTGCCTTACATTTAATGCTTCAAACCTGTAAAATATCAGACAAAAAAAATAGCCGTTAGGGTTTTTTAGGCATCAAAGGATCAATCCCCTCATGTAGGGGATCGATTAGGTCAGTTATGAAATAGCTCAAATTGTGCGTGAAAAAGCCTTACTCGGGTAACACACTTGATCGATCCATTCCTTAGGTGATCGATCCTCTAGATGGGGGGATCGATCACTTTTCTAGATTTTTAAACCATGACATCATTCTGCCAAGAAAAAAAATCGATCTTTTTTATGAAGGGATCGATCCCATGCTTAGGTGATCGATCCCCTATGTGGGGGATTGATCATTTTGTGGATTTTTCAACGAGATAACATTCTGTATAAAAAACAAATCAATCCCTTTAAGGGAAGGATCGATCGAGTAGACTTAAAACCTTATCCAATCGATCTCTACAGGGAGGGGATCGATTGGTTTTTGCCAAAATTTTATGAATTTAACTTTTGAAAGAAATATGGATCGATCCTTTTGGCCAAGGGATCGTCAAGTAAGGGAGGGGATCGATCTCTTCTATCCATAAAATGCCTTGACCCATTTTGTTTTGAGAATTTACTTTGTTTTAGTTCCTAAATGAATTTTGGTAAGATAAAAGGCTGTAAAAATGTTCAATTTTAGATTAAGAGAGATTGATTCAAGTTAGGCAAATTTTTGTTTTGTCAATTCAAAACTTTTAATCAATTCAAGGCCAACAATCTCTCCCTTTTTGATATGACAAAACCTAGTGAAAAAGTTTACTTAAAATTATTTTTTCATTTGAAAAACAAACTCCCTCTGAATTTAAGCATAAAAAAAAATAAAAAGATTTAAAAACAACTAAAAATAAAAAATAATGTCAATATCATTAAGTGGGAATTTGTTCATACCATCAAGATCATTAATCAAATAGAAAATTTTCATACCATTGTCTCTCCCCCTTTTTTTGTCATAGCAAAAAGGATAAAATCAATCAAAGGGGGATAGTAATTAATTCAAGGCCATACCACTCGATTTGACAACTTAAGTTCATATCAATCTCAATGTCAAACAATATACCAATCATCAAGCAATATATCAATTTCACAAGACAAATTTCAAAGTTATATAACAAATATCATAATGAAAAGAAAATATAGATTTCATTAATATAAACATGAAATACAAAAGTTTGATAACAAACCATGCAAAGTGTTTTTAAAGACAAATTTACAACACAAAAATAATATGGGAAAACATATGAGGAATGACAATAGAAAAGATCATTAAGAATGAGGTAGAGAATGAGGAAAATGAGAAAAATAAGGGAAGTGTTACCCCATTTGCTGCTGTGCAGGCTGGATTTGTTCAATATCAACTTTAACTTAGCGAACTTGGGAAATTAACTCATTTTGAGTCTTTTCCATGTTTACCAATCAAGAGTTTATAATCTCAACCATTGAATGTAGACTGTTTATTTGAAGCATAAACATTTCTAAGGCTCTTTGGGTATCAAATGGTAGGGTAAAAGGTTCTTCTTGAAATTATGGGGTAGAAGCTCCTGGGTTATCTGAAATTTCATGCTCTTTCCCCTTTTTTTGCTCAGCCCTAATATTAGTTTTTCTAACTTATAGACCTGCTGCATTTTGAATGTATCCCATACTATGTAAAGTAGGATACTATGTAGAATAGAAGCACCAAGAATGTTAAATGGATCATTAAACACCATTTATTTATCTCTTTTAGTATTAACATTCAATTTTCTCAAAATATTACTGATTGCAAACCCATAAACTAATGTGTAGTTTTTATTTTGCACTACCCTCTTCATATCATTGAAAATAAAATGCACCAAATTAAATTTTTTTCTGATGTTTGATCTTATGCATCCACTAGTAATCTTGCTTCCTAATGGATGAGTATTAAGTGCCAAAAGATGCCAATACATGAGTGACAATAAAGTGTAACAACCTATCATGCATTGACAGTCTAGAGGTTTGAGTAGGAGCAACTCTTAAATTGTTATTTCTAAAGATATTTTGAACTAATTCCAACATGTCACACCTAGTGTTAGTGTCTCCCTCAGCATCTAGCATGAACACTTCAGCTAACAACTGCTTGGTGTCATAACATATAGATCCATAAATCTATAGTTAGACTTAACAAAATTGAGTCACCATCAATTTTTTTTATCTAGGTGTGATTAGCCACCTAAAGAATCTATCATCTTAAAGAGCTTTTAAGCTTGATTAAAGGTCCATAAAAGAATATGTTCGGATCTACTAACCAGAACAGAGTTTAAGAGTTTAGTTACATGTGAGAAAAGTTATAACACCCACACATGTCCATCCGAATGATGGTACCATATTGTTTTAAATTTATCTTAGGTTTGTGTCTAATGGTTTCAAATTTTTTATGTTAAATATTAAAAATAATTTTTAAGATTCTCCATCAATCTGGTAGAACTCTTAAAAATATTTTTTTTCTCAAGAGTATTCAAGGATCTCATTTGTTTCCTTGAAGAGGCTCCGTCATCGAAAAAAATTTATTTATTATTATTTTTTATTGAAAATACATATAATTATTCCACAATTTGGGCCAAATTAGAAATATTTTCTCTTTTGAAATTTTTAAAATTTTCACAATTTGGGTTTATTTAGAAATTCTCTCTTTTTTTTGTTGGATTTTTAAATTTTCTACAATTTGGGTCAATTTAGAAATATTTTCTCTTTATTTATTTTTTTTTCTTTAAAAGGAAAATAATGACAATTATTTTTTATTAAAATTTCATTTAAATTTTTCCACAATTTGGGAAAAATTTAAAGAAATTTCTCATATAGAGATTTCTTATGAATTTACCATTTGAAATTTCTAAGAATCTTATCATTGAATAATTATCAAATATTTTAAACCAAATTTGGAAAAGAATACAATTACTTTTATTGAAATTTCATCTAAATTATTCCAGCATTTGGGACAAATTTAGAGAAAATTTCTCACTTAGAGATTTCTTAAAAATTTACTATTTGAAATTTCTAAGAATCTCATCCTTAGGTAATTTGTACTTAATTCCAAAATTTTTATCAATATTTTTTATTTTTTTCTTCTTTTTTTTTTGTTTTGAAAATAAATATTAATTATTGTTATTAAAATTTTATCTAAATTATTCTACCATTTGGGACAAATTTAGAAAAAATTTCTTACCTAGGAATTTTATAGAAATTTACCATTTGAAATTTCTATAAATTCCATCATTGGATAATTAATATTTATTCCCAAAATTTATTTTATTTTTTACCTTTTTTATTTTTATTTTTCTAAAATTTAATCATGCAAAAATACTTAAAAAATAAATAAAGTGAAAAAAAATTACCCAAAACAGGAGGCGGCTCGACTCTAATGGCTACAGTGCGACTCGACTATAGGAAGAAAAGCTGGAATGGCTTAAAAAGTGACTTTGCTTGGCTCGGCTTAAGACA
This sequence comes from Durio zibethinus, assembly GCF_002303985.1. The sequence goes on from NW_019167827.1 coordinate 8,436,825, forward strand.
AAGACTGAAAAAAGTCGTTAAAATCTGGAAATTTTTTAGATTTTTTTGAAAATTTTTTTTAAAACCCCAAAAAATCTTCGAAAAATTTTGTTGACTATTTTCTCTAATTTCTGCCTCTTTCCCTAATTTTTTTTTATGTATGTTTATGTGATATGTGTCGGCATGTATTTATTTATAGGGTTTTGAATCTAAGAACTCCAATCCATAAAGGAATCCTAATTTTCTTTGAATTTCAACCTTAAACCCAACTCCAACTTTACAAATCAATTCCAATAATTTCACACAAACTCAACTACCTATTTTTTATTTTTATTTTTTTTAATTTTTTATTAACAAAATTAATTCAAATAGAATCTTAGATGGATTGGGGTGTCTACACTTGGTAACTATAATTTCTTTGCACATCACATATGTTCTAAATCTATTAGAATAATATCTATATGACCCTTCAATTTCAAAACAAGTTGCATTGCTATAAAACACCTTAACTAGATTCTCAAACAAAAGTTAATTTATGCACAAGTAATTCATCTATCCAAATCTCTCAAATGCATGTAAATAAGAAAATTTTATAGATTATAGGAATTCAAGTGAGATTATCCTTTTATGCTTGACTTCTTTATAAGTAAAATGTGTCTCATATCTTGCTTTTACATCTGGATTAGTAAAATTCTGGTTGAATGAAAGCCTCATTGATGAACTAGAAGCCTCCCTTAGAGGATTTCTCCTTGTCTTTGGAGCTATGAGAATAATGGAATTGAAATAGGTAGGCTTTTGTGAAATTGATGAGGAAATTGTGAAAATGAAGCAATTTGCAAAAGATTTTGGTTAAGAGAGATTAATTTTGAGTGAAAATGGAGTAAGAATTCCTAGGGTTTGAAGAAAATATGTTTAGAGAAGAAGAAAAATAGATAAAAAGGCTGGAATGATTGGTCAAAGGAAGTGGGACCCGATTTTGACAAGCCAAAATGGTGCACATAGTGTCAATTATGCATGACCCGATCGATCGGTTCCTCATATTTTTCATGCCATTTAGCTACTGGATGGAGAGCCGATTGATCCGGTCCAAAGGGGATCGATTGGTTCCTCAATATTTTTCATTAATTTTGCTGTTGGAAGAACAACCAATCGATCCAATCCAAAGGGGAACGATCAATTTTGGCTGTAGCATTTTTTTAAAATAATTTAAAAGCCATGCAACATGAACATTCAAATATGCATCATACAATCATATACAAGATTAAAAAAAATCAAGATAAACATACATTTGATCAACCAAGGTAGCAACATTCATCATACTATCAAATTCATTTCAAAGAGCATTCATTATACCAAGTTCACCTCTAATTGCATAAAATCTATCCTTATCAAGAGGTTTTGTGAAAATATTAGCTAGTTGATGAAATGTATCAACATATTCAAGCACAATATTACCTTTTTAAACATGATCTTTAATAAAGTGATGCCTAATTTCAATATGTTTGGTTCTAGAATGTTGAATTGGATTTTTGGTGAGATTGATGGCATTAGTATTATCATATTTAATGGGAATATGATCCATGGTAATTTCAAAATCCTTCAATTATTGCTTAATCCATAAAACGTGAGCATAAAAACTACCGGCCACTACATATTCGACTTCAGTTGTGGATTGAGCAATACTATTTTGTTTCTTAAAGGACCATGATATGAGCATATTTTCAAATAATTGACAAGTACTGAAAGTGTTCTTTCTGTCAATTTTGCAACCACTAAAATTCGCATCGGAATAGGCATATAAAGCAAAAGATAAACATTTTGAATACCATAATCCTAAATTATGGGTGTCCTTAAGGTATCTAAAAATTTTTTTGACAATAGATAAATATGATTCTCTAGATGATGATTGAAATTTGGCACACAAATATACACTAAACATTATATTTGGTCTACTTGTAGTGAGATATAGTAATGAACCAATCATAGACCTATATAGTTTAGAGTCAACATATTTACCTCATTCATCTTTGTCAAGTTTTGTTGAAGCCCTCATAAGTGTTGAGCAAGGCTTTGATTCTCCCAATCCAAACTTTATGAACAAATCTTGATGTATTTGGCTTGATTGATGAAGGTACCATCTTTTGTTTACTTTACTTGTAATCCCAAAAAGAATGTAAGTTCTTCCATCATGCTCATTTCAAATTCACCTTGCATGGTCTTAGCAAATTATTGACAAAAAACCTCATTAGTAGCACCAAATATAATATCATCAACATAAACTTGTACTATGAGAATGTCATTTTCTTTTGTTTTAATAAAAAGTGTAGTATCAACCTTCCCTCTATTAAAATCATTTTCAATTAAAAATTTTGACAATCTTTCATACCAAGCTCTAGGAGTTTGTTTTAAACCATATAAAGCTTTTGTCAATTTATAAACATAATTTGGAAATTTAGGATTTTCAAAACTGAAAGGTTGCTCTACATACACTTCTTCATTTATAAAACCATTTAGAAATGCACTCTTGACATCCATTTGAAAAAGCTTGAAATTTTTGAAACATATAAATATAAAACCATTTAGAAATGCACTCTTGACATCCATTTGAAAAAGCTTGAAATTTTTGAAACATACAAATGCAAGTAACATTCTAATGGCTTCTAACTTTGCAACTAGGGCATAGGTTTTATCAAAATCAATTCCTTCTTATTGACTATACCCTTGAGCTATCAATTTAGCTTTATTTCTAACAATATTCCCATGCTAATCTATTTTTTTTCTAAAAGCCCATTTGGTGCCTATAGTATGATGATCACTAGGACTAGGTATAAGATTTCATACTTAGCTTCTTTTAAATTGGTTCCATCATTCTTGCATGGCCAATATCCAATGATCATCTCCTAAGGCTTCATCTATATTTTTGGGTTCAGTATGAGATAGGAAAGTAACATAATTACACATATTATAAGAAGATCTAGTTCTTACCTTTTGAGTTAGATCACCAATAATCTCACTGTCTTTAACGTATCTCATTTTTCTATGGTGATTTGACTCTTTCTTTATATGTTGTGCCTCTTTTAGAAACTCATCATCCTTATTTTGAATGTTCTCCTCAATGTCAAGCGATGCATCATTGATATTTTTTTGAAGTATACCTATATCATCATCATCAAGAGGCACCTTTCTTAGAGGTGGATTAGATTCATCAAAGATAACATGTATAAACTCTTCAACATCCAATGTTCTTTTACCAAACACTCTATAGGCTTTTGAATTCAAAAAAAATCCTAGGAAAATCCCTTTATCACTTTTTACATCAAATTTTTCAAGATCATCTTTTTCATTATTCAAAACAAAACATTTGCAACCAAAAGTATGAAAATAACTTATGTTAGGCCTTTTTCCTTTAAAAAGTTCATAGGGAGTTTTTTTTTTAAATTGGCTTGATCGTAGCTTTATTTATAATATAACAAGAGGTATTTATAGCTTTCTTCCAAAAATATCTAGATAAATTATTTTCACAAAACATGGTTCTAGCCATTTTTTTTGAAGTTTTACTTCTCCTTTCTACTATCCCATTTTTTCTGAAGTTTTACTTCTCCTTTCTACTATCCCATTTTGTTGAAGAGTTCTAAGAGCAAAAAAATTATGGCTAACACCATTTTCACTACAAAATACATTAAAGCCAAGATTTTCAAATTCTTTTCCATGATTACTTCTAATACTAGAAATTGAATAACCTTTTCTATTTTGTATTTGTTTGCTAAAAGTGATGAATTTTTTCAAAGCTTTATTCTTTAAATGCAAAAAGAAAACCCATGTGAATCTAGTAAAGACATCAGCAATAACAAACCCAGATTGTTTTTCACTAAGATTTATTGTCCTAGTAAGACAAAAAAGGTCAATATGAAGTAGTTGATGAGGCTTAGTAATTGAAATGCAATTCTTAGGTTTGAAAGAGATTTTTTTATATTTTTCTTGAGCACATGCATATCAAATCTTATCATTTTCATATTTTAATTTTGGCAAACCAACAACCAAATCATTTAGAGAAAGTTTTGAAATTACATGCATACTTGCATGTTCAAGTTTTCTATGCCAAATCCAACTTTTATTTTCTTTTTAAGCCATAAAACAAACATTTTTAGAGGAAAGATCATCTAGATGCACTACATAAATGTTTTCTTGATGATATCTAACAAAAACAAGTTTGTTAGTTTTGATATCAATCACTTGACAACACATGGATTCAAACACAACTCTAAGTCCTTTGTCACATAATTGACTAATACTAAGTAAGTTATGCTTGAGTCCTTTTAGAAGTAAAACATTTTCAATAGTAGTAGAACAATTGTTACCAATGAGTCAATCCTTTCAATTTGGCCTTTAGAGTTGTCACCAAATATAATATCTCCTCCACTTTTAGCTTTTAAATCCTTAAAAAGAGTTTTATCTTTGGTTATGTGTTTAGAGCATCCACTATCAAGGTATCATGGATTGTTCTTGCTTGAATTTGCTTTGAAGCAATGCTCATCATCTATAAAAACACAATTAAATTTTTATTTTGGGTATCCAAACTTTCTTGGGTCCTTGAATGTTAATACTAATAATTTTTGTGTTTTTTAGAATCCACTTCATTTTAGTAATCTCATCTTGAGATGTGCTAACTCCTTTTAAAATTCTCACTCTCATAATAAGCTTACCTTTATAAATGACTTTTTTCATGGAATAATATTGTATAGAATAACCTAATTTATGATAATATGCACATATGCTAGATGAATCATTTGGCTTAACAAGGAAATTTTTTAAATGAGTCTATTTGTTGCCACCATTATAGCCTAATCCATCTTTATCAAAGAATGCTCTTTGTGTTTCAAGCATGTCATTGAGCTTTTGATGTCCCATATAAAATCTAAAAAATGAATTATGCAAATTTTTATTTTTCTTAGTTAAATCATTAACATTCAACTTTAAGAGCTCAATTTCTTTTTGTAAATCATACTTTGCTTTAGTCAAGAGTTTATTTTTTTAGTTTTAACTTAGAGATTATTTTTTTATATTTCATGTTCATGTTCTCAAATTCTATGGCTAATTCACCATAATCATCTTGTAATTCATTAAATGTGTATGAATTTAAATCATATGGATTAGAAGTTATCTTGAGCTCATCAAGAGCCACGAGACATAAATTGGCTACTTTATTCTCATTTGATTCATCATCGAAAAAGTCACTATCACTACATGTTGCAACCATTGTTTTCTTATTTGGCTTTGTCATGTTTTGCTTCTTTCACAAAGGATAATCAAATTTAATATGATTTGATTCGTTGCATTTAGAGTAAATAATCTGATCTCTTTCTCTTTTACTTGATTTTCCTTTAATCATTTCCCTTCTTTGTGGTATTTTTCTACTTGAAAACTTGTTCATCCTCATGAACTTCTTGAATCTTTTTATAAACATGGCTATTTCTTCATCTTCATCATCCTCTTCTTGTCTAAGATTTTTTTTCATCTTCTTGAAAGGTTGATTTGAAAGCAATGCCACCTTTCTTGATTGGTTCTTATCCCCTATTGAGCTTCATCTCATAGGTAAAGAGAGAACCCATTAGTTCATCCAAAAAAAATGTGTAAGAATTTTTGGACTCTTCAATGGCTATCACTTTAGCCTCGCAACTCTTTGGTAGACTATTAAAAATTTTTTTCACCATTCTATATTTGAGTAAGTCTTTCTAAGAGCCTTTAAACCATTAATGATGTTGGTGAAGCGGTTTGATATTTCATTAATGGTTTCATTTGGTTTTATCTTGAATAACTCATAATCATGAGTGAGCATGCCAATTTTTATCTTCTTCACTTGATTTGTACCTTTATGAGTGACAGCTAATTTATCCCAAAATTTTTTTACATTTTCACACAAAAAAACTCGATTGTACTCATTCGACCTTAATGTACAAAAGAGTGTATGCATTGCTTTGACATTGAGTGGAGCCATCTTTATATAATTGATATCCCATTCACTTTCTTTCTTGATCACCTCCCTATCATTCACCATCTTTATTGGAATTTGAAGATCATTTACAATGACCTTCTAAACTTCATAATCATTAGCTCCTAGTCTTTCAATATGAGTGGTTGTCACCAACAAAGAGATGAGGTCTTACAATTGAATGGCTTTCACTTTTAAGAGATGTAGTAACTATTTCATTTGTCATGAAACACTTTTTGTTGCCTACTATATTTGTTGTAGCTTGAAGATGGTTGTTCCACATTGATCATTATATTTCTTTGATCCATTTTCAGAATCACTTTTGGATTGTTAGACCTACAAAAAAGAGTACTAACTCTTATACCAATTGTTAGCTTAAAGACTTGAAATAAATCAAGAGGGGGGTGAATTGGTTATAATAAAATTTTTAAAATCAATACTTAATAAGCAAAAATTTTGTAAAATAATTTATCTAAGCAAATAAACATAATAAATGAGAGTAAACAAGAGATAGAGATAAAGAATTAGACACCAAAATTTCTAAAGGTTCAACCTTTTGTTTAGGCACCTACGTTCTCTCTTTTAGCCTCACTTGCCAAGAAATTCAATCTACTATGTGTTGAAAGATACAACCTAGCTTCTCAAAGCTTTACACAATCAACACCACAAACTCTTAAAGATTATCCTTTCCTTTGAGCTCACAAACATTCTCTAAAAAATTGAAAGAACCTCTTTAAGGTTGGATGTTTGCTAGCTTGAAGTACAAAACAATATTGACAAGAAAATTTAGAGAAAAATTGATACAATAAGGATTTTTTACATTTTTCTCTCTTTTGAACTGGTTTGAATGCTTGAACAAGATAGTTGGTGAAGGTAATAAGTTTTTTTTAGCTCTTGATACTCTTAATCTATAGTGGAAGGCTTCATTTATATGTAGAAATGAGTTGAAAGCTATTGCTTTGCATTTAATGCTTCAAACTTGTAAAATATTAGATAAAAAAAATAGCCATTAGGGCTTTCTGTGCATTAGGGGATCGATCCCCTCATGTAGGGGATCGATCGGGTCAGTTATGAAATAGCCCAAATCATGCATGAAAAAGCCTTATCCGATCGATCAGGTAACATATCTAATTGATCCATTCCTTGGGTGATCGATCCTTTATGTGGGGGAATCAATCACTTTTCTAGATTTTTAAACCACGATATCATTCTGCCAAAAAAATAGATCGATCTCATGTGCAGGTGATTGATCCCCTATGTAGGGGATCGATCCCTTTAAAGGAGGGATTGATCAGATAGACTTAAAACTCCATTCAATCAATCTATATAAGGAGGAGATTGATTGGTTTTTGCCAAAATTTTACGAATTTAGCTTCTGAAAGAAATATGGATCGATCCCTTTGGCCAAAAGATCGATCAGGTAAAGGAGGGGATCGATCCCTTCTATCTACAAAATGCCTTAACCCATTTTGTTTTGAGAATTTACTTTGTTTTAGTTCCAAAATAAATTTTGGCAAGATAGAAAGTTAAAAAAATATTCAATTTAATATTAAGAGAGATTGATTCAAGTTAGGTAAATTTTTGTTTTGTCAATTCAAAACTTTTAATCAATTTAAGGCCAACATTAGAACCTCTACGAATCTCGGTATCTTTGTGACTTTTGGAACCTTTGTGAATCTTGGAACCCTGGTGAATCTTAGGAATCTTTACAAATTTTGGAATCTTTAAGAATCTTATAATTTTTGCGAATATGAAATCTTTGCAAATATAATGACTTTTACAAATCTACAAACCTTTACGAATTTGAAAATCTTTGAGAAACTTGAATCTGGGAACCTTTAGAAATCTTGGAAATCTTGAATTTTGGAACCTTTACAAACCTTTGCAAACCTTGAAACCTTTACAAACTTTTGCTAATCCTAAGACCTTTGCAAATCCTAAAACTTTTGTGAATCTTGAAACCTTTACAAACCTTTGCAAATTTTGAAACCTTTGTAAATCTTGAAACCATTGTGAAACTTGAATCATTTGATGAAATTTTGAATCTCTGAATCTTTGCGAATCTTAAGCATTTTACAAATTTTGAATTTTTTGTGAATCTTGGATTCTTGAAATCTTTCAATTCTAATTATAAAACCTTGCAAATTTTTTAAATTTTGTGAACCTTTGAATTTAATAATGAACCCTTAAATTTTTAAATTGTGAATCTTTGATTGCAAGTTAAAAATTTTTAATTTTTTTGGACCATAACTAAATGGATGTCTTTTAAAGAGATGCAACTATAGACACTCTATTTTGTCTGAAAAAATTGTTCAAAATTGAAATGGGCCTTCGATTGTAAATTGGGTTCGATTGGAAAGCTTTGGGCCTAATAGGATAAAAACCCAAAAATTTTTAATTTAATTTTGATTTTAATTTGATTTGGTTTTTTTTTTGTTTAATTTTTAGTTAAAGTAAAAAAAAATTGAAAAAAGAGAAATAAGTTTGAAAACCTAAAAGAAAAATGTGTGAAGATCTTGGATCAAATTTAGGAATTCATGATTTGATGATTTTGGAATGTTTGTGGCTTAATTCATGCAAAACCAAATCATAGAAAATTAATAAAACATAATCATATATTTGGGGGAATTTATTTATTTTCTAAATTGAATGGATTCAATCCCTATAAAACAAATAAGCAATCGGTAAACAAAATGGGGAAAAGAATGAGTAACAAAAGCAATGAAATGGAAGCAATATCTAGCATTCAAAGTAATTGAAATTTTTTTGTTCTAAGTCGATTTTTTTTTAGGTTTATGGGAATTGTTCTAAATTTGGGTTTTGGGTTAGGTCTATGGATGATTCTGGGATTTGGGGAATTTTAATTTCTAGATTTAGGTTTGGTTTTGAATTATGGGTTTTAAGTTGAATTTCTTGAATTTTTTTCCTTTTTGATTTTTTGGGCTTTAGTTAGATCTCTACGTTTGGTGTTTTGTTTGAATCTTAAAAGTTCTTAAGATTGTTGGATTTGATTCTTGGGTTTGGATTCTATGTTAAATTTCTGAAATTTGTTTGTGATTTTTGAGATTTTTGAATTTTTAGAGAAAGTTAATGGGATTTTTGGGAGGTTTTTTGTATTTTTTTTGTTGAATTTTCTGGCGAAAGTTTGAAGAGTCTGACGAGGTTCACAATAGGCGAAAGGTTTTTACGATGGTTGGATTTTGGTTTTTTAGGTTTTTGGGTTTTGGTTGAATTTTTCAACATCAATTTCTGGAGTTTGGCTTATCGGTTGAATTTCTTGGTTGAAGGTTTAAAAAAAGGCTAGAGAATTTTTTTGTTAGAAAGAGAAGCAACAAAGAGAGTTTAAGGAAAAATGGTTGAAAAGTGCCTTTTATAGTGAGCCAAAACGATGCTTTGAATAGCCCATGACACATATGAACCTGAATGGATCTACACATTTTTTACTCGACCCGCATAGTCGGTTTCTTCTTTTCTTTTTCCTTTTATTATTTTATTTTATTTTTGGTTTTATTTTAGATTATTTGGGTTTTTTATATTATTTAGGTTTTTTATATTATTTGGGTTATTTATTTATTATTTTAAATTGTTGATTGAATTAATATGGTGAGAAAAAAAATTTATTTTTGTAAGATACTTTTATAAAAAAAATTTTCTAAAAAGAAAAAAGGATCTTCAAAATAAATGCATGAGTCATACCAAATTATTAGAAGATTTTTCATGAATTTAAATTTTTTTTTATGAATTCTACTAAACTATTAGAGAATTTCATAACCAATGTTGTGAAAAATATAATTTTCATAAAATCTTACCAATATATTGGAGGATAATTTTTAATAGCAAATCTTATCAACATATTGGAAGATAGTTTTGAAAATAAATTATTTTTATAAAAATTAGATTTTGAATTTTCAATGATGGAATTACTAAGAGAGTTGCAAATAGCAATTTCTATGTAAATTTTTAGGTGAGAAATTTTTTTAAAATTTTACTAACATATTGGAGAATTTAGATAAGAATTTTTAATACCAAGGTTCTAAACTTCACTATCACAAATAAATTTTTTTACAAAAAAAAATTACATGAATCTAACGACGAAGCCTTTTTAGAGTGGGATACTAGTTTTCATGAATACTCTTGAGGTAAAAAAATTATCTTAAATTACTACCAAATTATTGGAGTAATTTTAAGAGCAATTTCTAATAATTAAGCTATTTGGTAAATTATAAAACTATTTTAAGGCTTGGATAATTTGAAATTATACTGGTACCATTCTTTTAATAGACACTATGAGGATGCTATAACTTTATTCATACATAACTGCACTCTCGAACCTAATCTGATTTTATAAACTATAATTTACCTTTTGAAAATATCTAAATTAAAGTTAAGACTCCTTTTTAGAATGGATAAGATTCACTTAGGTAGTCAATCGCATTTAAGTAAAAAAGATTAGCGGTGATTCCTAAAGTCTGTTTAACGATTAGCCCCCAAATTTATATGTTATGACAAGTAATGATAATTAATATCCATGATCCCTCTCATTTTCTTTTAATCTTATGAAGTATTCTCAATTGAAATAAATACATACTCATATGGCTCACTATTCCTATATAAAATTTCTTATTCTATTTTAGTTTACTCAAACATACATATCCATAAAACCTTTTTTAATTTTCTTTATTCCTATAGGTGTCTATCCAATAAAATCTTACTACTCTTTTACATTTTTATATATCTAATGCTATAGAGATTTGGGTAAATTCCAATAAAAAAAATCATATGAACAAAATGTCTAAGCGTGGAATTTGCTTTATAGTGTATATATATATATATATATATATTTATTTATATTTATTTTACGTCTCTAATTCTTTTTTATTTCTCTCAAAAAATGTCTATATATAGTGAATAGTCCTTTTTATCTTGGTGCTGGAATTTATATGCTCCCCTTCCATTTCCTTTTAAAAGGATAGATAGTAGGTTAGTTCTCCATGCCTATGATCGCATTTTAGGTCCTATAGTCTCTTTTCATCCAAAAAAAAAAAATCCATAAACCCTCAACAAAAGCCCCCAATGGAAGAAATTGAAACAAAACATAAGTACATATTGAACACATAGTACTTAACATTGTTAGGACCTAAATATATTGAACATTTTCCTATCAGTCCAAGTCTTTAGGATAATTGATCACTAAATTAACATTGTATCAAAGCTTCCAAATTCAAATATTACAAAATATTTTTCTCTTTTAATCCTTTATCTAGTTGTTTATGCGCAATACTTCTTTCATCCTTCTTCAATTTGCACATTTTTTCTATACTTCGTATGGGTTCACGTACAACCCTATTAATCATTCATTCGATTTGCATATCAGACATGCTAGAATTTAAATATAATAGTTAAATAAATATTTTAGGAACTTAAGTTTAGGATAATCAATCATCAATTCAACTTTATGCTCAAAAAATGCAAATTATTTAGCTTCTCCAATGTTAAATATAAAAAACTAGTTGATAAAGCTCATGAATTACTAACTTGCAAGACAACGAACAATAAGAATATAATGGTCCAAAGTGATTCCAACAATATATGTAACCTATTTTTGAATCATATAAGTAGCGAGTGAAAGTAGTGATGAAAAGGATAAAATATGAAACTCCTCCTTCCAAGAAGAACAATTCAATTAATAAATCATATACTTACATAATTGTTTCAAATGTATGATGTACAATTTTCATCATATAACATGGCGTTAAAAAATATTAATCTCATATAGTAATATATTTCTTGTTTCATCAAAATATAACAATTTCATGTTTCAAATGATGACACTACTCAATGACACATATATTAATCTTCCATGCATGGTGATGGTGCAGCATGTTCATCTGCCAACTTGAAGTGGTATAAGGAGAGCTTAATAGTAGCAAATGGTTCATATGCTTTAACTGCCAGTAGCTGCATTAAATGTGTTTGCGGACCGAATGATTTCAAGTAAGCTAAAAGCCTATAGTGTTGCATGATTAATATACAATTTATGTTTGGCATAATGATAAAATTAGTTTTTCTTTTCAATTATGATTCAATTGTTTTTTTTTCTTATATTGGGACGTCGATTTTAAATTTTTATTTGTCTAAAGGTGTTGGTAGTATTGCTGAGAATGTTAGAGCTTGAGATTTAAATCATGAAGAAAATTTGATCTTTTTATAGATTTTTATTTAATGGGTTTTTGCAAATGAGAGAGGCTAGTGTTGGATAAGACAGCATTGTGGAGGAATCTAGAGTTGAAATTATTTTCACTTTCCCATTTTTTTATCCCACCAAACAAAGAGCAAGGAAGTGAAAGATTTTGGTTGTAAGGTGGGATATAGGGTTGATTTTTTAGGATAAAATGATTAAAATGGGTCTAATTTTTTAGTAAAATACACGGAAGGTCATCCAATTTTAGGTGACTTTTTATTTTGATTACTTAATTATGAAATTTAACATTTTACCCGCTCGGATAAGTTTTTATTTTAGTCATTTAGTTGTTATTTTACTATGTCTTCATATTATGCCTTTTTATTTTTACTATGCCTTTATATTATGTTTTCTTTCTGTTTCTATTATTTACTAAATTAAGTACAATGGTTTTTTTTTTGGTGCAAAAAAGTACAGTTTTTTTTTTTTTATAAAAATTTTAATTAAAATAAAAAACTCACTTCAACGAACAAATAAATTGTATTTTTTACTTCAACGTATGCGTTCAAGCCTTATCATATTTGAATTGGTATATGTCTCTATCTACATATGTATTCCTATCCAAATTATGCAAGTTAAATGTTGTAATAGTTTTTTTTTTTTCTAGGATCCAATTTTTAGCTTATGATTGCTTTTTCTAAAAATTTTTTATTATGTATTAATTGAAACATGAAACAAAGGCCTCTTAATTCAAAACTTGGAATGAACTAATATTTTTTAGATTATATTTTAAGAAATTTAATTTGATAAAAGGTTTAAAAGATAAAAACCAAAGTTGAAAATATTTAAAATGAAAAAAAAATCAGATTGTTACAACTTTTTTTTGGACAGCAAGAGTATTAATTTGTCTTTCGTTTTTTTTTTTCTTTGCAGAAAAATATGATTAATTTCCTTTTTTGGCCTTAATTGGCCTTAATTGGCTTTGTTTCTTTTGGCAAACAGTTTGAGATGTTGGCCATCTGGTATTGCACCTTTATGCTATGATCAGTTGCGGTGCAAGGACTCTGATCTTTTTATAGGCGACTCCCTTGTCCACAAAACGCCATTTGGTTGTAAGGTTACTTCTTGCATTTATCGTGGTCATAATGGAGGCAAAATTTATAGAAGGTAACACAACAGTTTTTCATTTAAAAAAAAATGATTTAAGAATTAGAACAGTTCTTTCTAACCATTAAAAATGGAGTATATATGCCTATAAATTAAAATCTAAGCATTTGATTTAATGATTAATTTTTTTTGAAGAGAAATGTGGGAATTTCATTCATTAGCTGAATTACAATCTTCAAGGATGACTTGAGTTATAACAGCAGGGTACTCCTCAATCCAAAAGCTATTCTCTACTAGATTAAAGCCATTCTTTGCTAACAAATAAGCAGCAATGTTACCTTTTTCTCTGTGTGTGCATAATGAGGCAAGTTTGGAATTGGTCTTTTATTGCCTAGTTTCTTCTATGATTACTCCTATTGGCGATAGGTCTATCTCTGTTGTGTTAAGAAGCTTGACAATTCCCAGGGCATCTCCTTCCAGTGCTATCCTCCTGAAGCTCGTATCAGACGCAAACTCTAATGCTTGGACAATTGCATTAGCTTCTGCATGGAAGGGTTCTCTTACGTATGGTATAGTTATGGAGCAGTTGCTAGCACTTCGCCTATGGAGTCCCTTAGGACGATGCCCTCACCCCATTTTTTGGCTAGTATATATTGCTCCATCATAATTGACTTCGACAAGCTCATTGCTAGGAGGTTTCCATCCAACTAGGGCATTAGTTTGAGCCATGTCCTTTGCGTGAGTAGCATTATAATTTGTCACATACTTCCCGATGAAGTGTACTAGTTCCTATGAGCCCCTCTTATTCTCCCCATACAAAATGTTGGTTCTCTCATTCCATATAGCCAAAGACTATTATCATGCTCATGTATAGTTGTTCTTTATCAGAAGACACACAGATTTGTTCCACCCATGAAGCATGCCCAGCGTCCTTGTCGTGAAACTCCTTGTTTGCATTTAGTAAATTCCAGACTTGAACAACAGTCGGACATCTTCTAATGGCATGTACCGCTAGTTCTGTTTCTGACATTTGAAGGATGTCTTACCCACATTTAGCTTCTATTATGTAGATTCGCCATGATCGGGAGAAAGCCATGGTATATTCTCCAGAACAATGATTTGATCTTGCTTGGTGCTTCTGCCGACCACGGTGCCCTCCAAACCTGTGCATTGTTTCCTCTTATTGCTGCAGGGAAAGCCATTCCTCATTCAATGTGTTTTATAATAATCTATAGCCACTCCTGACTCTGTAGACCCCTTTTTTTGTGATGATGCCACTCTAACATATCCTGGGCACCCAGCTTACTTATTGGCAGGGGGCATATAGCTTTCGTTTAACCATGTGAGAATATTTCATAGATAATCTCCCTCTTCCACTACATGGTTGAGCTGTCTATAAGCTTTCCCACGAGACTTTCTTCCTCTAGCATTACTCTCGGTGATTTCACCTTGAAATAGTTCGTTGTTGGGACCAACTTATCTTTCCAGATTTGAATTGACAGCTCATTGCCAACTTTCCATCTCACACCCATCTCCAAAACCTCACAAGCTTCCCATATGTTTTTCCAAGTATAGGATGAGTTGTTTCCAAGTCTCGCTTCCAGAAAAGAGCATTTTGGAAAGTATTTGGCTTTAAGAACTTGGTGCGTAAGACTATTTGTTTGTGTTAACAGCCTCCGAACCTACTTTGCCAGCATTGATTTATTGAAAAGCTCGATGTCTCAAAACCCCATTCCCCTACGGGACTTCAGGATGTACATATTTTTCCATTTCCTCCAGTGGATACCTTTTGATCATTCTCCTTGCCGCCAACAATACTTGCTGAAGATTTCATTTAGTTCCTTGCATAAGCCTTTCGGCAACATGAAGCAGTTCATGGATTAAGCAGGAATTGCTTGGAGTATGGCTTTAATAAATATCTCCTTGCCCCCAATTGATAGTCTTCTATTGCTCCACCCTCGTAACCTTGACTGTATTCTACATTTCAGTTCTCTAAAGGCCTTTATTTGTCCCCTGACTGTACTCTACCTTGGAAGGTAATCCTAGGTATTTTTCTGGACTTTCTGTTGCTTGGTTGCCAAATAGATTCTTTACTGTTTCTTTGTGCTCATCATTTGTGTTACTACTAAAGAATAAAGCTGACTTTGCATAGTTGATTTTTTGACTCAAACCTTATTCTTATTTCCATAGCATGTCCTTCACCCTTTCGCCTTCGTTCTGATTTCCCTTGGCAAAAATCAAGCTGTCATCTGTAAAAAATAGATGAGTAAATCGGGGCCCATTACGGCTAGCTTGAACATTATACACCAATCCTTCTCTTTGGGCTTTTGCAAGAACTGCTGACAATCCCTCACAACAAAATAGAAATAGGTAATGTGATAATGGGTCACCTTGTTTGAGTCTTCTCCCTGGATAAAACTTTTTAGTAACCTGGCCATTTAAATAATTGAGTAAGATACTGATTTAACGCAGTTCATTACAAGAGACACCCATCTTGAACTGAAGCTTAGCTTCTGCATCATTGATTCCAAAAAATGCCACTTGACCCTGTCATGTGCTTTATGCATATCTAATTTGAAGGCAAACTAGCATGTTCGACCTGTCTTTTTATTTTTCATGGAACGTAAGAGTTCATAGGCAACCAATACATTATCTGTGATTAATCTTCTTGGGACAACAGCACTCTGGGTTTCATTAATGTGTGGGGCAGGGCGAGTTTGACTATATTAGGAAGTACTTTTGCAATGATTTTATAGAACATTGCAGAAGCTAATTGGTCTAAATTGGGTAACATTTTTTGGTTGCTTGATTTTGGGGATCAAGACAATCTTCGTATGGTTTATCTCACTAAGGTCTCCATTTCCATTCAAGAAAGGCAAACAGAAATTAACTACATTACTACCTACTATATGCCAAAATTTTTGGTAAAAGTAAGCAGAAATACCATCGGGTCTTGGTGTTTTTGTAAGGTGCAATTGTACAAACCTCCTTAACTTTGAACTCCATTAGCAAGAAATCATTCATCTCTAAAACTCAGTTCCCAGTGGCCTTAGGAATATCTTCAGTCTAAACGTTTCCTTAGGACTGAAAGAGTAGTTTGAAGTAACTAGTGGTTATTTCTTAGATATCTTTAACGGTTTCGCAACACTTTCCATCTTCATTTTCCAGCCAGTGATTGCATTCACCCTTTTTCTTTGAGAAACCTTGGCATGGAAAAATACAGTGTTTCGATCACCCTCTCTAAGCCATTCGACCCAAGATCTTTACGCCCAAAATGTTTCCTCTCTATCTAAGGCTGTGTTCAGATTTTCTTGGATATCTTTCCTTTTTGTAAATTTTCTTCGCTGACAGGTAAACTTTTCAACTGCTGAAGATCTTTAGTAAGCTTCTCTACCTCATTGTGCATATTCATGAATTTGTCCTTACGCCGTTTTGAAAGCCGTGAACCCGTGTGCTTCAGTTCTTTCAGTATATTATCATTGTGGTTGTCGTGATCTCCGGGCCATGTGTTGCTTACCTCCTACTCACAGTCAGTTTTTTTACCCATATAGCTCCAAAAAGAAACTTTTTATCTTTTCTCCTATGTTATCTCACTTTTTGTTTCCCTTCTATATTCACTAGTAGTGGACTGTGGTCTGAAACTAACGTCATGTGATGGTGAACTGCATACAAAGGAAATCTCTCCCACCATCTTTGAATAGCAACGCCTCTGTCAAGTCTTTCTCTTACAGTATTTCCAGGATCATTTCCTCTCTCCCACACATACTACACTCCATTGAATCCTAAGTTTTCTAGTCTAGCTTTATCCAATGCTTCTCGAAAATCTTCTATTTTTCTTTCCCTCCTTAAGCAATGTCTGAAATTTTCATGAGACCATAGTATTTCATTAAAATCTCATATGCACAGCCATGGTGTCACGGACTACGCTTTCTCTCAACAAGCAATAGACCGTGCGGCACTTGAATGGACGTTCCCACCCAAGTCAGCCTTCAATAGATCGATATCTGAACAAACAACCATAAGCCATGGTTAGTCCCAAGCATTCACAATAAGACACAATATATCGAGATCAATCTCAAGCACACACACAACAAGACACATTCACATCGAGAAAAAGAAAAACACATCGAGGCGACATTCGGGACATTCAATTAGGGTGAATTTTATTATAATCGGGAATCATACATCGGGACTTCCCACCATCACTAGAGCCAGGGGGCAGCCCTTGGTGGATGGCCTAAGCTCGCATAGCACCCGGTGAGACAGCCCAACACTACGCTGCCGGTTCACCCCCTAAAAAGCCTTAGAGATTTTAGAGCTATGCTACCAGTAACTATTACAATGTTTGAAATGGGAACACTTTTTCTAGCACAAGGGATCTACCCGGCCATGGCCCTATACATGGGTGGCTCATGGCAACCTAAGTCCCGTTCATGGCCCTATACAAGGTTGGCTCATGACATCCTCCCCCACCTATTCTATCGATGTCCTCGTCGACTTGCTGGTTTGAAATTCTTCAATCTTCTTTTGAAATCTCTAGAGGTCGTGTTCTCCTTCCCAACTGGTTTCTTCTAGTCTTAATCCCTCCCACTTCACTAAGTATTCTCGAACTAGTCTTCGAGATATCTTGATTTCCCTGTCGGCTAAGATCTCTTCGACTCGATGCTCTGAGGGTGACTTCATGGTGATGGCGGCTCTGGTTGGCTCCCTTCGGCTAGCATCTATAGGATCTGCATGAAAAGGTTTCAGGTTGCTTACATGAAATACTAGGTGCACCTTCATCCACTTTGGTGGGTCGATTTTGTAAGAAGCATTCTCCACCTTGGAAAGGATCCTTACTGGACCCTCATATTTACGTACCAGTCTACGATCTCTCTTTCTTAAGAACCTGGTTTGTTCAGGAACTAGTCGGACAAGAACCAAATCACCAACTTGGAATTGTTGAGCCCTGCGACCCTTGTCTGCCCATTTCTTCATCCGCTTTGATGTTTTCTCCAGGTAGGCTTGTGCAATCTCCGTGTTTTATTTCCACTCTTTGCTGAGGTTGAAGGCTCGCGGATTCTTTCCTCCATATTGTTCCAAGGAAGTGTGGGGTAGCCTTGGTAATTGTCAAGTGACCACCTTAAATGGACTTTTGTTGGTGGAAGAGCTTTTGTTGAAATTAAAGCAGAGTTGAGCAACGTCCAATAATGAAAGCCAGTTCTTCTGATTGGCTTGAACAAAGTACCTTAAGTATTTCTCTAGTAATCCGTTGAACCGTTTCATTTGACCATCAGTTTGAGGGTGATAGCTTAAGAAGATGTTGAGTTGAGATCCCAATATCTTAAAAAGTTCTCTCTAGAAGGACCCCGTGAATCTCGGATCTCTATCGCTGACAATGTTTTGAGGGAGGCCCCAATATTTGACCACATGGTTGAACAATAGTCGAGCTGTGTCTTTCGTTGTACAATACTTGTGAGTGGGAATGAATATGGCGTACTTAGAGAACTGATCAATCACCATCAAGATAGCTCCAAGATCACCAACCTTGGGTAGGCTCGAAATGAAATCGAAAGAGATGCTTTCCCACGATTTGATGGGTATCGATAATGGTTCAAGCATGCCTGCAGGTTTTCTCTTTTCGACCTTGTCTTGTTGGCAGATGAGGCAAGTCTTCGTATAATCCATCACATCTTGTCGTATGTGAGGCCAATAGTATCCCTATTTTAATAACGCCAAAATACGTTGCCAGCTCGGGTGTCCGACCCATGGTGTGTCATGACATTCTCTCATCAGCATCTGTCTCAGACTTCCTGCTCTTAACATAAACACTCGAGGCCCCTTGTTCCATAAGACCCTATTTTCTTGTCAGAAGTACTTGGACTTCCCTTCTTCCACTAGTTTCAGGATGGGACAGGCTTGCGAGTCCTTCCCTAAATGATCTCCAATCAACTTACGAATGTCTGTAGTGGCTCTGCTAGCCGTCATTAGGCAATTCTTCTAAGGGTCGTTAAATATGTTTGCCTGCTCAATGCATCCGCCACTTGATTGGTCTTTCCAACGGTGTGCTCAAAACAAAAGTCAAACTCCGCTAAAAATTCCTGCCACCTAGCTTGTTTCGCCATAAGCCTTGGTTGGGTGAGAAAATGGCTAACGGCCACATTGTCTATCTTCACGACAAAGTGTAAACCCAACAAGTAATGTTGCCAAGCCCTCAAGCAGTGAACCACCGCCAGGAGCTCTTTTTCCTAAGTCGTATATTTCCTCTCAGCTTCATTTAGCTTCCTACTTTCAAATGCTATCGGGTGATGTTGTTGTAAAAGCATTCATCTAATAGCAAAATCAAATGCATCCGTCTGAACTTCGAAAGGCTTTTTAATATCAAGGAGAGCTAAGATGGGATATTTCATAATAGCATTCTTCAATCCCTCAAAAGCCTCTTGGCACTCACTCATCCAACACTATTTATGCTCCTTCTTCAATAGCTCCGTGAGGGCCATGGTCTTACGAGAGTACACTTCCACAAACCTTCCATAATAGTTGACTAGTCCCAAAAATGAACGGAGCTCACTAACATTTTTCGGTGTTGTCCACTCCTTGATGGCCCTAACTTTTTCCATGTCCATTCGAATGTGGCTACGTTCGATAATATGACCAAAAAAATGGATTTGGGTATGAGCAAATGCATACTTTTCCCTTTTTACATATAACTGGTGGTCCTGTAACCTTCGAAGCGCCTGGCGCAGGTGTTCTTGATGTTCTTTCAAGGTGGAGCTATATACCACTATGTCGTCTAAATAGATGACTACAAATTTGTCTAGGTAGTCATGGAACACTTGATTCATCAATGTACAAAATGTGGCAAGAGCATTGGTCAGTTCAAAAGGCATAACAAGAAATTCAAATGCATCATACCGTGCTACACAAGTAGTTTTTGGCTCATCTCCCTCAACGATTCTGACCTGATGATAGCTAGATCTTAGGTCCAATTTGGAGAAGTACTTGATCCGGCTCAATTGACAAACAAGTCTGCTATAAGAGGGATATGATATTTATTTCTTACGGTGACTTTGTTCAGGGCCCTGTAGTCAACACATAATCACAAACTTTCATCATGCTTCTTTTGAAATAGCACTAACGTTCCGAAAGGAGCCTTTGATGGTCTGATGAACCCGACTTGTAGAAGCTCATCTAACTATTTTCTTAGTTTAGCCAACTCTGGTGGGGTCATGCGATAAGGGGCTCTAGCAGGAGGTTTCGCTCATGGGAAGAGCTTAATTTTATGGTCCACTGCTCGTCGAGGGGGTAGAACCTTAGGCAACATCTCTAGCATCACCTCTTCGAATTTTTCCAATATTTTTTTCACACCATCAGGTATTGGTTCTACTCCAGACCCTTCTTTGTAGATCGACATGGCCACAAAATAGGGTTTCCTTCTCTTTACCCCTTTCTTGAACTGTAAAGCTGAAATCATTTTCTTCTCATTTTTTGGTAAGATATTGGCTGGCACCACACATGGGTGTTCCCCTAAGAACAACAAGCAGCTAGCGACGGGGATAGGGATCACCTGAGCCAACATCATGAAGTTCAATCCGAGAATGACATCAAAGTCATCCATGAGGGAAATGGTAAAGTCTACCTTCCCTTTTCATGGCCTCAGTTTGGTTGTCACACTCTTGGAGCTTTCACTGATCACAAAGGCTGGCGAATTGATCGCCTTCATTCGTCTGTAGTCTTTGCTAACCTAGAGACCACACCTTTTTGATTTTTTTAGTGTGATGAAAGTATCAGTTGCACCCGTATCCACTATGGCCTTAATGGCCTTCTCATTGATCATTAAGTTCACATACATCAAGCCTTTACTCTGCTCTTTTTTTATAGTGTTCAGTTGGGTGTGGAGGGCATTGAGGAACCTTATTGAACCCATCATGGTTGGCTTCTCTTCAGCTTCTTCAACCCTTTCTGATGCTTTTACGGACTCTTGCGACGAGGTTCTTAAGGCATTAAGGGCTCCTCTGTGCGAGCATTCAGCCATCTGATGCGGCCCCTTGCAAAGAAAGCAAGCTAGCAGTTGCCTAGGCTTGAAAATCACTGCGTTGCTTGTTTTGGGTTGGGTGCTATCTCGACCAAAGGACCTCCTATTTGATCCCCCACTGAAGGGTCGGTCCAATCTAGTCATCTTTTCCTCACTCCCAAAGTTGAAGCTACTGCCAGCTGATGGAGGATTTTTTCGTTTTGAAGAGCCATCATTGTAATCGTAGAGACGATCAGCTGCAGCCATGGGCGTGGCCACGTCTTGCACTTTTTGTCTTTGTAGTTCTGTCTTGGCCCAAGGCTTGAGGCCCTCAAGAAAATAGAACATCTTGTCCTTTTCGAACATGTCTCGAATATCCAACATCAAGGTAGAAAAGCTCCTTACAAACTCTCGCACTGTTCTTGTTTGCACCAATTCTCGGAGTCTCCTTCAAGCCATATACTCCATATTCTCAGAAAAAAACTGGTTTTTCAATTCTTGCTTCAGGTCCGTCCAAGTCTTCATTGACAAACTTGGAACGCCACCATAGCTCGACATCCCCTGTAAGGTACATCAACGCCATTGCTACCTTATCTTCCTCTGAATCTGTGTGTACAACTCGAAAGTACTGCTCCATGTCAAACAAGAAATTTTCAAGTTCCTTAACATCCCTTGCCCCCTCATAACAACGAGGCTCTAGCACCTTGGGCCTTTTTCTCCTTTCCATCGAGCTCGAACCCGATCTAGCTACAGTCATTTGCAAGATGCTCACCTGTGCTTTGAGCTCCTCAAACTCTTTTTGAAGAATATTCAAGGCATCTCTAGCCTCCTCGCTCACGTTGTGGAGAGTATTGGACAACTCCTGCTAGGTTGTTTCGATCTCCCTCACTCGGTCTTTAGTCGTCATATGAGTTTTCATTGCAGCCACTGCGGCCTCAAGTTCCTCAATTCTCTGTTGATGATTGGGTCCACCACTTGTGGCCATCTCATCCATTTTCTAGCACTTCTCAACCGTGCTCTGATACCATGTGTCACGGACTACACTTTCTCTCAACAAGCAATAGACCGTGCGACACTTGAATAGACGTTCCCACCCAAGTCAGCCTTCAATAGATCGATAATTGAACAAATAACCATAAGTCATGGTTAGTCCCAAGCATTCACAATAAGACACAATATATCGAGATCAATCTCAAACACACACACAATAAGGCACATTTACATCGAGAAAAAAAAAATCGAGGCGACATTTGGGACATTCAATCGAGGTGAATTTTATTATAATCGAGAATCATACATCGAGACTTCCCACCATCACCAGGGCCAGGGAGGCAGCCCTTGGTGGATGGCCTAAGCTCGCATAGCACCCGGTGAGATAGCCCAACACTACGCTGCCGGCTCACCCTCTCTAAAGAGCCTTAGAGATTTTAGAGCTATGCTACTAGTAACCATTACAATGTTTGAAATGGAGACACTTTTTCTAGCACAAGGATCTACCCGACCATGACCCTATACATGAGTGGCTCATGGTAACTTAAGTTCCGATCATGACCCTATACAAGATTGGCTCATGACACATGGCATAGAAGATTGGGAGCATAGCCTCGTTAATAGCTCCTATAAGTACGGTCTCGACCGAGCATTTGGCTCCCCCATAGAAACTCGTACTTCCTCATTCTTCTATTCCCTTTCCTTTTTCCACCTCTATATCTATACGGTTCTTGGAGAAACTAAAAAGTTTGAGCTTAATGTCTATCTTCCACATCATTGCTAAGCCCCCGTTTCTTCCTAGTGCACTCACTCCAAAGCAAGAACTTAATTTACACTTTCTCTTTATTCTGTCTAATTTACTTGCATGTAGCTTGTTTCACTGAGAAAAACTACATGGGAGTCTTCTTTCTTTAACAATTGTTGAACCATTAGAATTGCTCATGGGTTCCCAAGCCCACAGTAATTCCACGCGAGACACTTCATTGCTCTCGACAGGACTGGTTACCAGTCTCCGTCGTTGAAATACAGTTCTTCACGTTAGCCTCTGCTTCAATCTTTCCTCTATTCAATTGATTCCTCGCTTCATCCTTCCATCAGCTCTACCTCGTTTAATCCAGTCCTATCGCCCATTCTTCTTTTTCCCAGATTTATCGATAGAGACTCTTCTGCCTTGTTTGCTACTGCAGCTTTTTTTTTTTTTTTTCATGTCATTCTCACACTTTGATCCTTTATCACTGTTTCGTTTTCCTCCACTGCAGTAGTACATCTCATGCATGCATTGAGTTGGTTGTTGGTTCCTGTTTTGGTTGTGTCTACGTCAGCCTCCATAGCCCTATAATCGTTGTTAGTCGCTTTTGTTCCATTAGTTCCACGGTTCCCATGCATATCATTATTGTTTACTGGTTCCCACACCGAATTTTCTCTCTTTTACTTAGTTTAGCCCCGTCTTTTCTGCCTCCGTGCTTGCCAGTGTTATCTATTGGGCCACTGCACTTGGTTTTGTCATCGATTTAAAGTCTATTTTCCGCTCATCTGCTCCGCAAATGTCATGAGCTTTATCTCCTCCAAATGTCAAACTTTTTTGACTATCCTTAACTGTTTCACGATTATCTAGCTGATTTCCCGCTTCAATTTGACTGTCCGTATCACTAGCAGTTTGTTCGGAATTCAATAGTCAATGAGCGTCTCCCCTTTGTGGTGCATTCACTGTTGATCCATTGTTGCTGCCATCCCTTTCTTCCTTTGAATACCTGTGGCTAGTTCCAGTGCCAAAGTTCTTCTTGTCAGTTCTTGTATTCACCATAAAGGAAGCATATACTTTTTTTTACAAGTGATGAATGCAAGCAAGCGCCATATTGAGGTTCAACCACTGCCGCATCTTCTTTATTGTCCATCAGCTCGCACTAAGCGACTGTATGACCCAGTGTTAACCGCTCATACTTAAGCCTTCCCCTTTTCACTTTTCCATCACCCTGAGCTCCTAGCATCACAAATCTCCTCAGGGGTTTCCTTATGTTCAATTCAACTTTCACCTTGAGAAACCTTCCTCACTCCGAGTAGTCCATGTTTGAGTCAACTCCATTATAGTTATCGATCTTTTTCCCATGCTCTCCGTGACATTTCTGTCAATCCATTTTAAAGGTAGATCATAAATCTTTACCTAAGATTGCGCCATTGAATTGTATTCTGATGGCCTCAAATTTCCATCAAACTCAGCAAGGACTAAGAGGTTCTTTTGAAGGACCAAATAGAACCATCCGTAACCCTTAGCTTATCCTTCTTTGTTCCAAACTTCCAGATGACTCTAAACGTCCCTATCATGGCTTCTATGTTGAAAAAGAACGGTTGGTTAGTTGTTTACCCACTAGGCATCTCTCCCCTTCCACCATATCTATCATGCTCGGTTATTCCCTTACATCAAACCAATTATTTTCTTCTTCTATGAGCGTTAAGTTATTCCACGCCCCTTCTAGCTCGTTCGCCATCGCTAATGGTAAACAAACTAATGACCATTAGTTACTAAGGTAACTAAGCCACCCCCAAGATAACTCAGTGAAAAGATCTCGAAGATGGAAACTTTATACTCAACCGAAACTAAAACTCCTCCTATAGAGTCAAACCGTAAGGAGACTTGCCACGCGTTTTTTTTTTAATGATTAATATATATTTAGATCATATTTGATATATAAAATTATGATAGAGTAAGATTTGATGATGTTATGAATAGAATTAATTTAAATAATAACATCATATTTCGTATTTAATGTATTTAAAAAATAAGATAAAATCAAAGTGTGCGCTTTCATTGTTGAGAAGATTTTCAATATTAAATTGAATATACTTTTGGCCTCCAATTATATGGTGATCAACAAAATATAGTTCTACCAAAAAATATTTTATCTCCCAAAATATTAGTACATACTAGCTTAAATTTTATCATGTCATTTTAAACTACGTAAAAAGCAAACGAAAAATTTATCGATTCAAAGGTTGATGGTTCAAGTTAAAGCTTCTCTTTAATATATAATCTTTGAAAGGAAAGCTAAGGCTCTTTTTGCTTGTGTTTTTACCTTTTATTATTTTGTTTTTTTTTTTTTTAACTCAATATGTGATGCATTATAAAAATTAACATTAATTGATAAAATATTAATTTTTTAAAGTGACAATTATAAGAATTAATATTGTGTCACGGGGTTAATGCAATTTGTATATATGCTTGATTTTGCAGTTTAACTCATGCTTGGCAGGCTACTTGCCCAGGTAAGGAGTTTAAACTTGTAGAATTTATTATATATACTAGCATGATTACTGTGCATTATCATTTGTCAAAAAAAAATTATTTTGTCATTTTATTTATTGATTCATTATCACAAAATTTATCTAATTAAAAATAAAAACGAAAAAAAGTAAAAAAAGCCAAATAAAAGTGACACATGAATATTTCAATTGCCTTATTTTCTTATAAATTTTATCTAATTAAAAAAAATGAAAAAAGTAAAAAAGTGAAAAAGACAAACGAAAAATAAAAGAAAAAAATAAAAAAGCTCACTGAGGGAGTCATATTGACACTCTTATTGAGCCTAAAATATTAATTTTTTAAATTAATGTGTCAAATAATAATTTTATTAATATAATATATAAAATGAAATTAATAATAAAGCATATACCTTTTTATATGTACCATGAAATAACGCAAGACAAAGCACCCTAAACACACTTTCATCTTGATAAAACATGATCAATCCCAACTCAATCTTGATTTGAAAAAATCACCCATCATTGGATTAAGATAGATCAAAACTTATCAAGAATTGTTTTAGCATCTATATCAATAGAAACCTTCTATTGCAAATTATCCAGTTAAAAATTAAAAAGTAAAAAGTAAAAAGTTCAAATAGAGATGCTATGCAAAATTATCATTGACCCTTTTTTTTCAAAAAAATTAATTTAAATTAAAAAAATAAAAATAAAAATAATGAAAATAAAAAAAAAGGGAAAAACGGGTTTATTGGGGTGCAAAATGACATCCAAATTGAGCTTAAAATGTTAATCTATTAAATTAAAGTACAAATAATAATTTTATTAATTAAAAAATAAAAAAAAATAAAGAAGAAAAGGAAAAAAATAAACTAAGAAAAAAAAGAAAAAGTAAAAAAGATATTATCGAGTGTCACGTGAAAATGGCAAAAAAATAAAAAAGAAGCCAAATGGGATGCAATGTAGATTTATTAAATTGAAATATTAAATAATAGTTTAACTAATATAATACATATATATATATAATTAAAATAAATAACAAAATATATATTTTTATATGTCTCGAAAGGCGAAATATCTTAAACTCACATCCGACTTGACGTAAATTTTCAAAAAAAACTTTATTTTAATCTCAAATTAAAAAATGCACTTATTGAATTCAGAGAAATTGAAACACCATAGATAAAAATTAAAAAAGAATGAAAAGGAAAATATACATCATTACTCAATAATATTAAATGGGTTCATACATAAAAAGCTTAAAAATATAAAATATTGATTAAATATTAAAAAAAAGAAAAAAAATGTATTAACTTGGCACTTGATGCTTCGTATATAGAATCTTTGTACATATGCATGATTGAAAGTATAAACAAAGAAATGATGAAAAATAATAAAAAAATAGAAGTCAAATGAAAATGTTACGTGAATTTATTAAATTAAAGTATTAACTAATTATCTTATTATATAATATATATAAATATAAAATAAATGAAGAAGTAAAACATATATTTACATCATAAATTTAAAAAAGAAAAAAATATAAAATATAAAAAAGATTGAAAAATCAAAATCCTATATTACGACAATACTTTCATAATATTTAAAAAAAAAAGATCAAATAAAAAATAAAAAATTTAATTAAAAATATCAAATAGAAGTTTAAATTAATTGAATTTAATTAAAATTTTATTAAATATTAAAAAAAGAAAGAAAATATAAATATAAAAAAGATAAAAAAAGAAAAAAGAAAAATGAAGCAAATGACCTGACTCATGACATACCTTTGATATCAAACAAGTAAAAAAAAAGAATTTAAAATCTTAAAATATTTATTAAATTTAAAAAAAGAAAAATAATATAAATAAGAAAAAGTTTAAAAAAAAGGGAAAAAACAGTAAACATGTGGCATACCCTTGGTATTGAGTAGATCTCAAAAAAAGAATTTAAAATCTTTTAAATAATATTGCTAAAAAAGTTTAAAAAGAAAAAGCAAAAAAGAAAAAAAGAAAAAGAAAAGAAAAAAATGGATTATTACAAACTTTCCACCTTTAAAATTTTAAATAAAAATATTTATTAAATATAAAAAATCTTTAAAAAAGAAAATAAAAATAAAAAGTAATAAAATATTAAAAAAAGTTTGGAAATAAAAAGTAAAAAACAAAATAAATTTGAGGGTGTGCATGTTGCACCCGGGTTAACCTTCATGGAAAGCGAAAATTATCTAACGGATAGATTTACAAAAATGAAAAAAAATTGATAAAGTGGGTCTCACTTTAAAATCTTAAAATTTAAAAAAAAAATTGTAGAATTTTAAAAAAATCTGTAAAAGAAAAGTAAAAAAGAGTTTTAACATAAAAATTTTAAAAAAATTAAAATTGGGGTGTGCACATGACACCCGGATTAAACTCCGTAAAGAATAAAATTTACCCAATGAGTAGATCTTAAAAAAATGAAGAAAAGAAATAAAACTTGATAAAGTGGATCCCATTTTAAAAATATTTTAAATCTTTGAAAAAAATTTTGCAAAATTTTTTAAAAATCTGCAAAAAATTTTTAAAAGATTTGATAAAAATTACAAATTTTAATTAAGCAAAAAAAAAACCCATAAAAACAAAATAAAAAAAAAAAAGAAAAGAAGGAATGTTGCCACGTGGCACATCTAAAGAAATGTAGTGTATAATACACTAATAAAATTTATTGTTTAGTTAATTAATTAATTAATTAATTCTTTCAGATAAGAAAAATCTCACTTTTATTTCAGGTAATCAAAGTTACAACACGGCGTCACCAAGTCCATCTCCCTCTTCATTCGTTAATATTAATATATGTTCCTCACCATCGCCCTCCAATCCGGCTGCTGGGTCCAGTAATCCCACCAAATCAAATACTACAACCGTACAAAACTTGTTTAACGTTTCTAGCCAAGGAACAATATTACTATTGCTCACTCATGCTCATGGAGCTTCATTTTACAGTTTACTACTGCCCTTGGGGTTGGCACTGGCCCTTTCATTTTTCTTGTAATTCTTGGTATTTATTTTTCTTGTTTGTGTAATAATTTTCTTCTGAAGTTAATTAGCAATACGTGGTCTTGGATTATGTTTAGTAGAATTAATCCTGATAATTATACAATATACACATCCGGAATTAGCAATTTGAGATTCTTGTTATAATTTAGGACACTGTTACTTGCACTAAAGCATTGCATTCAAAGGATGTAATTACATAGAGGCGACAAAAATTGATTCAATTTGAAATATTTGTCTAATCCATTCTAATTCACATTTAATTTATTTGAGTCGATAAAAAAATCAATAATATTAATTTGAATTTGAATCCAAATTTATTCAAATTTGTTTTGCTTTAAATTTTATCAAATTTAATTAACTTAAATTGATTCGAATTTGAATTAATTTGAACTTAAAATACTTAATTGAAATAATCTAAAATTAAAATAATTTAATT
The DNA here is from genome assembly GCF_002303985.1 of Durio zibethinus. The sequence goes on from NW_019167827.1 coordinate 8,465,790, forward strand.
TTACTCTATATAATAATATAATTAAAAATAATAAATATAAGTATATAACATAAATTGGTTGGAACCTAAGTTAATATAAAGAGGTATTTAAGTCAGTTGATTTTAATTTTTTTTTTACAAAAGAGGTCACGATCTATGGATAATGAAAAGGATTGGAGGTAATGCCACCTAAACCTATTGAATCCCTTTAATTCAGTTTTGATATTTTTGAAGTTCATATTTTTACATACAAAAATATATATAGGAGGGATGCACTTACTCTAAGGTAACTCTTATATATTTTTTGAAACCTTAGATTAAAATTATTATTATAATGTATAAATTTGTGTACTTATCGTTAGATATAGATTTAAGTAGCATCACTAACTTTTTTTTTATTTAGATATGATTTGTCTCCTAATTGAATCCATTTTATTTTTTAAAAAAATCTCAAGTTTGATTAGGTATCTTTAAATGATAAATTCAAGTTTACAGAACCTCATTTAGGTTCGAGAGTATAATTACATGTGAGAAAAATTATAATACTCTCACAACGTCAACCCAAAAGATGATATTAGATTGATTTCAAGTTATCTAAATCTTAAATTATTTTTATAGTTTACCAAATAATTTAATTATTAAAAATTAATCTTAAAATTACTCAAATAATTTGATAATAATTTAAGATAATTTTATCATCTCAAAAATATTATGGAGATTAATGTCTTACTTTAAAGAGGCTCTTTTGTTGGATCCATGAATGTATTTTCCAAGAAATTATTTTTGAAAAAATTAATAAAATCTTCCAACCTTTTGGTAAGATTTTATATCGATACATATTTTTCAATAATTTAGTAAGATTTTATTCGAAATTTTTTTATGAAAATTAAAAAATAAAAAGTCATTAAATCTTTTGATAGTTTAGTAATATTTAATTTAAAATTTTAAATTATCCAACCGTTAGGTAATATTGAAAATTAATTTTTAAAAAAATTTATTAAGTCCTCTAATCATTTAGTAGCACTTAATTTGAGATTTAAATTTTTTAATTATTTAGTAGGATTGAAATTTTTATTTTTTAATTGAATAAGATTTTCTAATAGTTTGATAGAATTCATACTAAAAAATATTTTTTTTAAATTCACAAAAATTTTTAATAATTTGGTAAGACATCATGGATTAATTTTTTAAAAAAATATTATTATTATTTTTATATATTTTAAAACATCTATAATCAAAATAAATAATAAACAGTAATATAGGATAAATACAAACAGAAAATATAAAAAATCTATGCCAATTCTTGGATCCAGTCCAAATTGAAGTCCAAAAGATTGAACTTGAATGGCTCAAAATCTTGATCTATGCTTTAAATAAAAAAAAAAAAAGGCCGAAGGAATTAGGCTCAAGAATGAGCCTGGGTTCTGCAAAAGAAAGCTGGAGCGGGCTGTTGTAACTGGGCCGACGTAGGTAAGAAGATCTTCAAGTGGGTTGGAGCGCGGGTCCCTGAACAGGACTGGACGAATAACTTTAATTTCTATTACTTTAGAATGCAATGTTCATTTGGACGAACAATTTTATTCTGCTATTATTTAAGGTTAAATCCTTTCTTTAGTGGATATTAACGGCAATGCATTTGCAATTTTTCATACTAGTAATTTCTAATGAAATTTTGGCAGACATTGCATATTTGTACTGGTCTATAATTACATATTTATAGTACTTTCAACTCTTAAAAAATGATTTTTTAACAATAATATACTAGAATATTGTTATTTCCAAAATTTTTAACGAATCCAAAAAAATCTAAACAAATCACCAAATCTTTTGAAATTTATTTAATATTTCTAGCAATTTGTTGGAAAAACTTTTAAATTTTAATTTAACCCTTACTCAAATATGTAAGTTAATTTAAGTGAAATATTCGAGTATTTGATTTAATGATTAAATAAATATAATCTTTTCATTCAAAGAGCAAAGTACAAATATGTTTTTTTTTTTTTAAATAAAAAGGCTTATTCAATTAAAATCTCTCTTTTTATTCTTTCTTCCATCATGATTTACAAAACATGAGGCAAACCCAATTTCTTTGAATTCGAAATGATTCGTCCTCAAATTGATCATAACCCAAAAGGATTCTAATAAATTCAATCGATCTGATTTGACTCGAATCCAAAAATCTGAAATGGTAAAAAATTTCCTTGATACAAACTTGACTTAATTCAAACTCAAAATTATTCTATTTTTTATATCCAAAATGACTCGATAAATTTCTATTTCTTATTCTATGGACTTAAGTGAAAAGTAATATAATTTTTATGACTTATAATAGAATTTTAAAAATTGATATTTTATGTGAGTTTGTGAAATTCTTGTATTAGAAAAATAAATGGTCTTTTCCTATTTTTTAAAAACCCTAGAAAAACTATCTGGTTACGTTCGGGTTACAAAAAAAAAAATTTAAAATTTTGATATGTAATTATAAAGTAATAAAAAAATATTTTTATAATTATGATAAAAAGGTGTTATAGTAATTTTAACAAATTATAATATGATGGTTATTTTCATAATTATGGTAATAGGTGGATTATAATAATTTAGGCAAATGATGGTAGGAGGGCATTTATGTAAGTATGATTATAGGGGAATTATATTAACTTAGGCCAATTATGGTAAGAGGGATATTTTAGTAAATATGTTAAAATGAGCATTATAATAATTTTAGTTAATCATACATATTAGGCCATTATACACAATTTAAATGTATGTAATTCAATTGTCAAGTAATTAAAAAAGTATTATGATGATTTTAGAAGGGATTAATTTTAGATTATTATATGAATGTTAAAACTTAATGCGTAATTATGAAGCAATCAAAAAGATATTTTCATAATTATGTTTAAAAGGTACTATAGTAATTTTGGTCAATTATAATATGAGTGATATTTTCGTATTTATGTTAAGAAGATATTTTCATAATTATGGTTAGAGGATATCATAGTAATTTTGGTAAATTATAATATGATGGACATTTTCATAATTATGATAAGAGTATATTTTCATAATTATTGTTGTAAAGACATAGTAACTTTTACCGATTATGGTAAGAAGGGCATTTTAGTAATTATGTTAAGAAAGATATTATGGTAATTTTAGTTAATCAAGAAAATGGGTATTACAATTAATTTGGATGCATGTAATTCAAGTATCAAGTAATTAAAAGGTATTATAATCATTTCTAAAGGGATTCATTTATTATTATTATATGGATGTCAAAATTTAATGAGTAATTATGAAACAATCAAAGGGGTATTTTTGTAATTATGCTTAGAGGGTATACAATAATTTTGGCCAATTATAATATGAAGGTTATTTTCTTAATTATGCTTGGAAAGTCATAATATGAACAATCAAAAAGGGTCTTTTTTATAATTATTGTTAGAGGGTATTATAATAATTTTTATCAATTATAATATAAGCGGTATTTTTATAATTAGAGTAAAAAGGTATTTTTGTAATTATGGTTAGAGAATATTATAATAATTTCAGTAAATTATAATAAGAAGAGAATTTTCGTAAATATGATAGGAAGGGCATTAAAATAATTTTGACAAATGTTGGTAGGAGAACATTTTTATAATTATGGTTGTATGAGCATTATAGTAATTTTGGCTAATTATAGTAAGATGGAAATTTTAGTAATTGTATTAAGAGGGACATTTCAATAATTTTAGTTAATCATAAAAAGAGGGGTATTATAGTTAATTTAGATGTATTTAATTCAATTATCAAGTAATTAAAAATATATTATGATCATTTCTAAATGGATTAATTTCATATTATTGTATGAATGTTAAAATTTAATGTGTAATGATAAAGCAAATAAAAAATATTTTCATAATTATGCTTAGGGGACATTATAGTAACTTCGGTCAATGATATTATGAGGAGTATTTTTATAATTTTGATAAAGTAATCAAAATGGCCTTTTTTGTAAATATGACTAAAAGATATTATAGTAATTTTAGTAAAATATAATATGAGGTGCATTTTCATAATTATGGTAAGAGGGGTATTAGAATAATTTTAATTAATTATGGCAGGGAGAAAAAGGAAAAAAAAAAAACCACACAACATACAATTAGTATCAAGTGGGTCTTATGAAAAAATTAAATAAAAAATTTTAATATGAAAAAAGATAAAAAAGAAAAAAATGTTTGATATAAATGGGTCTTAAATATAAAAATTATTTTAAAAAATATATAATTTTATAATTTCTAAAAGTACTTATTAAGTAATTTTAAAGAAAAGCAAAGAAACAACAAAAAAATAAAAAAGAACTCAGAAAATGACACATGATAACCAAAGGAAATGAGACTATAAATTGAATATCATTCAAGTGCATCCCAAAAGAATAAAAAAAAATTTAATTACTTGTATAACAAGAAAAAGCAAAAAAAAATTTGATATAAGTGAGTCCCATACATAAAAATATAATCTTTGCAAATATATATTTTTTATAATTTAAAAAAAATTATTATTTTTAGAAGAAACAAGTAAAAACAACACAAAAATAACAACACAAAAAGAAAAAAAAAAGGACCAATCATAAGTTGACATGTGGCACTATAATAGATAAACATTGTTGATCTGTATAATATCAAAATTAATGTTATGGATAAATAATAAAAAAAAATACATGCGTGTTGCTGTGAATAAAATACTTTTTATTTTATCATCTCTATTCATCATATAATTTTATAAAATTGATCTAATTAAATAAAAAAGATGAAAGATAAAAAGCAAACAAGAATGGCATGTGAATATTTGAATTGATTTTATTTTTTTAATTTATCAAATAAAAAAATAAAAATAAAAAGATTGAAAAAAGTGCAAAAGAAAAATTTAAAATTTAAAAAAAGAAAAAAAGCTCACAGAAGATACCATATTGACACTTTTGATTGAGTTTAAAATATTAATTTATTAAATTAAGATAAAAAGTAACTTTATTAATATAATTCATATTTATGTATAAAATTAAATAAATATAAAATATAAAATTTTATTTATATCTCAAAATAGCTTAAGATAAAGCACTTTAAATATACTTTTGACCCAAGCTCATTTTTTTTAAAAAAAATCTAACCTGTCTCAAGGTATATTTTTTTTAAAATAAAATGACAAAGTACCCACTTAACCCATTTCAAAGTAAAATATTATAAAAATGTGTAAATATTTAAAAAAAAAAGAAAGAAAAAGTAAATAAAAAATAACAAAAAAGAGATTAAAAGGTAAAAAAATAACTTAACACATGACATACCACCATTATTGGTGAGAAATTTTTTTTTAAATATAAAAAATATTTATTAAATATATAAAATATAAAATAATAGGGAAAAAAACACATAGCACACCTTAAATATAAACTGAATCTCATAAAAATAAATTTAAAATCTTAAAAAGAATAAAAAGAAAAGAAAAAAATAAAAAAAAGTTTAGTGTAAAGTGAGTCCCATTTTAAAAAAATTCATTAAATATTTAAAATTTTGAAAAAAAAGGGAAAAAAGCAAAAAAAAAAAAAAACAAGTAATAAAAAAAGAAAACATAAGAGGTGACATGTGGCATAGATTTTGGTCATGTACTATTGATCATACATATTATATTATAGATATATAGTATTCCAAATAAAGTTAAATAATCATACCTCCAACCTAAACATTAGCTAACTATATATATATATATATATATATTATAACTAATATTTTAGAAGGCTAGGGTTGAGGGTCCAATTCACTTGTTTTGATGTTCTTCGTATGTATAATATAACAAAAGATCCGATTAATGGTGTTTAGTTAGTTAAATTTTTTGGACTTTATTAACAAGCATATCGGTTGTAGTTTTTAATGTATATATATTTTATAACTCATATTTCATAATGCTAAGGTTGGGGGTCTAATTGATTTCTTTTGATATTCTTTGTATGCATAGCATAACAAAAGATCCGATTATTATTGTTAAGTTAGTTAAAGTTTTTGGATTTTATTAACAAGTGTACCAATTGTACTCTTTAATGTTACCATATATTTTTATGGTCAAAATTAATTATTGAATAACTACCATGCACGAATTAATTTTATCTATTAGAAAGATAATTGGATTACAAGTTTAAGAAACAACTTGATACTTGATTGTCTTGTGAACTTTATATAGTCTCCTTGTTGAATAATTAGAGTTAAACAATTATTAACTTTCAATCACAAATGAAATTGTTTCAAGGCGTACCATAAATGTCACATTTCTTAAGGATTATTTCACCCTAATTAGTTATTGTATGCAAAAGGGTGACATGAAACTCCTCCAATACATAATAAAGTCTTGTTTGTTTGTACTTTACATTAGTATAACAAACCATTAAACACACCTTAGTAAGAACAAAAATACCTTGTCTTTGCAAGGTTTTTTGCTATAAACAACACTAAAGCAACTTACCTTTAAGTGAGAAAGAAATAAGAGAAACAAGAGTAATTCAGAAATGAATTAAATGTTCAAATGAGCTCATATCAATCTATATTTATAAAGATTTAATCATAAAGTTGTGACTCTTTGATTATATTATTTCAATAAAAATCATTTCCTTTTAGTTATAAATGTCTCTTTGAAAGATTATAAACATTTTTTTTCATTTGAATAATAAAAAAAAGAGAGATAATCATTCACATTTATGAAAATTATAACTTTTCAAGTAAAACAGCAATTGCTTAAAGTTGGCACTCGACTACCTTTTTGTAAATTCAATTTTAAATACTTTTAGAAGCAAAGCATTTGACTTTTCATAAGAGCAATAAACTAATCTCACATGTTCGAATGAATACTATTCATAAATAGTTAATTATTCCTTTCAATTTTTAAAAAAGGTTCCACATTCGAAATTCTTCAAGCAATTGATTTATACTCAAAAGCAATAGGTTGCCATGGCCTTGATTAATTTTTAAGAAGTCTTTTACACATTGGAAGTTGATTCATTATTGTTAGGAACCAATTTCACCCATTTTCAACCATAGCAGTCAATTGCTTTTATAAAGGTAATCAGCTGTTATCTTACAGAAAATATTTATTTAGTTTCTGTTTGTCAAAGCAGTTGACTTCATATTCTTGGCAATTGATTGCTCTTTCTAGATGACTCATACACTCTATTACTCTCTTATATAGTCTTCTTATATGATTTTTTTTTTAGTTTAAAATCATATATTTGACCTTTTATGAGTTTACCTTAATTATGGCTAAATGCCTAATTAAGAATCTAACATTTGTGAGTTTTCTTAATAATTAAATATATCATCTTTAATTTGATTCAATGTAAGACTACATGTTTTCGATTTGATTCAAAATAGGATTCCATCACAGATGTGTATTACATGTGTGAAAAATATAGTGAAACAAATTATGTCTTTGGTTGAAAAGAAAACAAGGATAAAATTGTATTTTGAATATAAAAGTGAAATGTTTTTTTTGAAAACAAAGATTAAAATAAAAAATAATTGTATTTTTAACATAAAAATCGTAAAAACTTAAAATTTTTTTAACATGAATATTTACCATTTTTGTTTTCCCAAAAGCTAAGCTAAGACATCCCAATGAGCAAAGAATAGATAAGGCAACATTTTTTAAAAACATTGAAGCTTTCATTAAAAGGCAACCTACCTAGGTATTATCAAATTTCTAAAATTTCAACTAATTAATATGAAAGAAAATAATAAAGATTAATACTTAAGAGATTTCTACGAATCTATCATTTTCTTACACTTTTTCAACATCTAAACACCTAAAAATTTATCAAAAAACTAAAAAAGAACTTCAAATCCAAAAATGAAATTGTATTATGTAATCAATCTTATTAAAGAATCAAACTTGAAAAAAAAAGAAGAAGCTAAATGTTTAATTTTTTAGAAAACATGAGATTTTGAAAAACCTTGAAATCTCTAAATTTTATAAAAACTTTTTTTATCATATTCATTTTTTACTAACATGAAAAATTACACACAAAAACTATAAAAACCAAATTTGCCCAGAGCCAAAGCAATCATAATCATAGCATGAAATGTCCACTACTATCCATCAACAGGAAATCACAAAACCCACCTCAGATTCATCCATTAGACACAATTATATAAAAAATTTTGAAAAAAATGAAAATTTAGGGGAATAAAAGATGAGATTGATCAATATTTACTCCTTAACAAACTTGAAATCAAGATCTAGATTAGATTAATCTAAAAATTAAGAAAAAGGCTTGGATGGTGAAAGGAAGTTCAATTTTACACTTTTTTTTGGCCTTAGCAACTATCATTTTGATCTATACTTAACCTTATCTCTTTCTGATGATTTATTCCTTAAAAGAAGACTTGTACCCATTGAGCCAAACTTTTTTTTTTTTTTTTACTTAAAGCCCCCTCGATTCCTCATTTCATTATTGAAATTAGCCACCAAGTTTCAAGTTTTATTGTTAAGGTTTAAGAAATCAAAGCTTAACTTAATTGAAAAAATATATTCAACTTTAGTTAATGGCTCTATTTTTGTCCCCACATTTACAAAAAAAAAAAAAAAACATAAAGAAAGAAAGCAAGAGAAAAAACATGACGAGGAATCACCGATGGTTAAAAAGAGATTTTTTTCAATCCATAAGTAACAAATTTCGTAAGTATTGATGTAATTAACTAGTAAAAAAGCATAACTTTTTAGGTACATTGCTTTCATAATTATTTTTTAAAAAATTTGAAGTAATTAGGGTTTTTTATATAAAAAAAGATTTTAACGGCAAAATTTAATGGATATTAAATTTGATGGTGCATGTAATATACCTCTGTAACATAATCCTATTTTGAATCAAAGTGAAAACATTTAGTTTTAAATTGAATCAAATTAAAAATGATATCTTTAATTGAAAAAATCGCAAATGTTAGATCCTTAATTGAATATTGAACCTTAATTTATTAACTTAACTTTGATTTCTCTTTGATTAAGTTTGTTACTTAATCATATTTTCATATTTTGAAAATATTTTCTACCATTATCTATTTAAATGTGTCTACACAGAAAAATTCATATTTTTTACACATTTATATATCCAAGTCTTTAAATTTTATGGTATGGAGCAAGAAGAAAAACAAACCCAAATAAATATCCAATAAACAAACCATAAAAAAATTATTGTAACAAAATTATACTGATAAAATAAATAAAATTTTTTAATGGCTAAAATTAAATTTCATCCATTTATACCATCTTTATCTTTTATAGACATATAAGTAAAGCTATTTAAGAGTCTAAGCTATCCGTCTAAACCCGAAGATCTATCTAAGTTTTGAGAGAATTTGATCAAAAAATTAAGACTCGTTAAATGGGCTTGAGCACAATTTTTAAACTTATTTAAATTTCAAACAAGGCTTTGGACAAAAGAATAAAAGTTCAGGTTTGATTTGGTTTGAACAAAATATATAATTAAAATATTATAATTATATAAGTATATATATGAGAATTTTTATTTTAATATTTTATTTTTTAAAAAAAGAGAATTTTTATTTTTTAATTTTTTATTATATAAGTTAGGTTTAATGGGTGAATTTGAGATTTATTTTTTCAAGTTGGGTTGAGCTTAAGAAAAATTTGAGGTCCGAAATATCAGATAGAATTAGAGCAAGTATATAAGTTATTAATATTAAATATAAACCTGGCCCAAAATTTTCTTAATCCATAAACACCTCTACATGTAAGTTTATTTTGTGTTAAATTAAAAAATTATGAAAAGATGGAGGAAACATTGATAAAAACATGTAGAATAGAAAAGATATTTTTTACAAAAGATAAAAAAAACCATCCTAAAATAAACAAAGATGCAATGTTTTTATTTATTTTCTAGCAAAATTTGACGGTCATAATTTAAGGACCAATAGTGTAAATTGTAAGAAATTTTTATTAATTTGAAATATGAATAGGATTAAACTACTAAATACACGTGTGGCATAACTAATTTGATGTATTAGTTTATCCAATTAACTAGAATTGGTCCCCGTTACAATGCGGTGGATTTTTTTTATAATTTTTAAAATTATTTTTAATATATTTATAATTATTTTTACTATAAAATAATAAAAATAAAACAAACAAAAATATTATAAAAGTATTAAAATTTAAAATATATATATAGTATTTTATATATTGCAATTATAATCTTTTTGTTAATTTTTTTGCAATTATATATTATACATTTGAGAAACTATTTTATGCCCCCTTAAAAATATTGTTAATTTGAGACATGCCAGTTTGTTTCTAAGGAATTATTCCTCATTAGGTACACTGTTGAAAGCTACCATTGTCCTCAAACACTTTCCAAAGGTGATAGGATTTTAAAAACAAATGTTAATCTTTGTTATGCATTTTGACATAGCGGGCTCAATTTTATATTTTGATTACTCCATTCAAATCGATTTTTTTAAAAAGTGCATAGTTTGTTAAAAAAAAAAAAAAACGAAATAGATAACATGATAAAATTATGATAAGAACAAAAAAAAAAAATAGACAAAAGGGTAAAAATGAATTTTAATATTATGTAAAATTTTAATATCGTATCACTATTCAATTATATGAAAAGTTTATTCCCAGGTCAGATTTTTCTCTCAAAACAATTGAATAAAAATTAATTAAATCATAAAAAGAGTATTGACATGTCTTCACTATTAGGATTGTGATCAAATACTAAAAAAAATTAGAATATTACTGTTTTTTAAGAAGAAAAGAGAATACCTGGTTGAATAACGAATTAAATCTTAAAAAAAAAAAAATTCACTTACCTTCGCTTGATTTTGATTAAATTTTTGAACAAAATATTTAAAAAGTAAATGTCCGTATTAGGGGAAAATGAATTGCAAACAAATATAATTTTTATAAGAATAAAAGCATAAAAGTAATAGAATACCATTTAAAAAAAATTATAAATTGAAAAAAATTATGTAACACATTCCAATTATAGACTTATTGGATGAGAATTACAGTGTCTAGATAATTTTGAAATTGATAAATATCTTTTGAATTTAAAAATAATATAACAAGTGATATTTGTGTTTTTAAATTTAAAAAATTAAAAAATCTAAAGAATTATAAAAAAATTTATAAAGATAAAAATATCTTTTTGAGATTTTTAAATTTAAAAAGAGATATATCTAAATAGCGAGCACATTTCAACTACAATTATTTTATTATAATATTATACTTTTCCAATCACAATCAAGAATTATGTGAGGGTCGACCAATTATAAGAGTGGACTCCACATAATATTTTGATAGACCCTACATAATTTTAAAATGTAATTGATTAATTATAATACAATTATTATAAGTGATATGATCCCCTAAATAGTTAGTGAATTTGAATAAAATAAGATGAATTTTTTAAGTTTCAAAATCTTAATCCATTTGTATTTTTAAAAGTTTTTGAATTGTATAATCTTTGATTTTAGATTGATGATTTATTTATTTATTTATAACCATTTACTTTATTTATTTAAATAAATTTATAAATTATTAATTTAAATAGGATATGAATTTCATAGTTCTTTAGATTTGGAGATAAAGATTTAATTTTAAGAAATTATTATATATATTGATAGTAGAGTTTTTAAACTCCATAAGTAGGATTTAAATGTGACACAACTTAGAGTATATTTAAAAAAATAAAAAAATAATACATGTATTAATATCTTAACACCATTTGTGGATTAAAAATTTACACTAATAATATATTAAATACCAATTCATTAATTTTAAAACTATTTGAATTATGAATTTCATACACGGATAAAAAAGTAAATTATAATTTTTTATGGATAGGTCTAAAATTTAGATAAGCCTAAATTTTTAAATGTTGAATTTTTCTATGCTTGAATAACTGATTGAATAAAATTATTTAATAAAACTATAATGAAAAAATAATTAATTAAATAAAATTACTTAATAAATAATTAAAATTAATGAATTGTTTTTCGTGTCATGAAGACAAGTTGTACATGTAAATGTCTATGTAATTGTCCTAAACAAAAAAATTATTGTCTTCAATTGCTTAGCTTAATAGTCAAGATAATTTTAAAAAAGACATCAAGATCGAAATTCGAGCCTTATCCCTTTCCCATAATATAAGATTCTGTTCGCTGAATGACCAAAAAAAAAATTATTGCCTTATAATAAATGTCACTCCAACAAGTGTGTAGAGGAATATTGTAACATTTCTCGATAACTAATTTATACAAACAAATTAACGCTGTCCCTACATATAATTTTATAATCACATCAATTTTGTCTTAAAAAATATTTTGAGAAATATTTTTGGAGCTAATGCTTATATTTAAGGATATAATTGTTTTTTACAAAAAAAAATGGATATACTTGTCTTTGTCGTATATTAAAAGTTGTCAACTCATTTTTTTTTCTTTTATTTTTTTCTCATTTTCTTTTTAGTTTTATTTTTTATTGATTTTTTTATTTTTATTTGCATAAATATTTAAAATTTTATTTTAAGAATGACTTTAATTATTTGAAAATATAAAAAGCTAAAATGTGAGTTAGACAAATAAATTCATAATTTTTATAATTATTTTTATTTATTTATATCATGTAAATTTTATAAAATTTTGAAAATAAATGAAAATTATTCTAATGATGAAATTAAAACAAATTTGTTACCAAAAGAGTTGGAAAGATTATGGAAATATTTCAATAAAATTTTTTATTTTTTAATAAATTATTTAGTAAAAAATAAATGTTGGTAAAGTCAAAATAAATTTAAAAAAATTTTTCATAAAATTTTAAATTAATCGACACAGTGCCTCTTTAATTGGAACAAATAAATTTTTTGAATACTTTTGATATAAAAGAATTTTCTAAAAATTTTGTCATAATATTGTAGAAAAGTTAAAAATTTTTAAATATTTTAATTAATGAAATTATCATTTAATTAGGACCCTTTTAAAATAATATAAAATTAATTGATATTGTTTTTGGATGGATGTTGTGAGACTGTTAATACCTTCTCTACACCTAAATTAATTAATAACATACAACAAAGTTATCCCTAAGTTGGGAACTCTTGAATTGTGAGCTACTAAATTGCTTTTTATTTGTCAGATAGCTATTAGCTGATAAAGAAGTGAAATAAATTATTGGATTTGGTAGGTAATGGTGTATTGGATTTTGATTGCATTGAGATAAGGTGAGTTGTGGTTTAAGTTACTTTTATTTATAAAATACTTTACAAATTTTTTTTATATTTTACAATAAATTGAAAAATAGACATATGATCAAATGATTAATAAAAAAATACAATAGTTATAACGTAGCATAAAAATTAACAAAAAAATATAATTATAATTTATGAAATACTAAATTTTTATTAATTTTAATATTTTTTGTCAAAATATATTAAATATTTTATAGAACATAGCATGAAAAATTAACAAAAAAAAAATCTTTTTCTCCTCTTCACTGTTGAATATCTAAATATTTATATATATGTCAAATACATTTTTATTACACTTCCGCTGCTAAGTGCGGACTGCTATCTAGTTAGAATAATTGTTGTGGCCAGGGATAATTATGCAAATTTAATTGTTATAATGAATGAAGTTGTTGCTAGTCAGCATTGGACACCAATAACATTAGTGGCAGTGACAGTGACAATATGATGTGAATAAGAAATTGAAATGTTACGATTTTAGATTTTAGTATAATAACTGTAGATGATACGTATTTTTTTTAATACATAACAAGCGTCGTATTTAAAATAGTTTAGTTACAAATTCGGCACTCCTCAACGTCTATCCTCCTCCTAAAAAAAGAGAATAAATATTTAAACCCCATTTCATCCAAGGAAATTACCATATGCAGAGGAAAATAATATTCCAGGGAATGAAACTATACAATTTTGAAGTTTTGTCATTGAAAATTCTAGGGTATAATTATAAAATGAGTAAATTACATAAAATTATCTTATGATTTGAGGCGGATTGAATAATAAGTTTTTTAATTAAATTTTTGGATGTGGATGCAGGCTTTATTTTTTTCTCTTTTGGATAGAGTTTGTAGTAGATCATGATTATAATGTTTTTTAAGTTAAAATTTAGATGAAAGCAAATTTTTTGTGTATTCTGAATGTGGGATTTTGTTCAAATTGAGATTTTATTAGTTTTTTTTAGATAAATTAAATAAGAATTTGAGTATGATATTAGCTATTTAGATTTTTAAGGATTGAGTTTCTAATTGTTCTTATAAAATTATTTCATCTATTCTAATTATGAAACTTTTTTATGATATACGAAAATTAATTGTTTGAATTATTATTATTATTATTATTTTATTAGTCTTGCTTTTAAGATAATAATTAGCGTTGAGCTTTGAATTATATCATTTATGCAAAATGGAGAAATTTGATAAATTAATGTGGGATGTTCATTTGGATTAATAATTGAATGGTTGAGAATTATTTTTTTTTGAGTTTAAAATTTTTTTGGATTTAGAGAAAGAAAAAGCGTAAATTTTTTCTAGATTTAGAGAGAGAAAAAGAGTAAATTTTTGAAGAAGAAAAAAATAAAAGAGAAAAAGTTATTGGAAAAAATTAAGATTTTGAACAAAAAAATAATAAAATAAATCACATAATAGTTAAATATCAACTTTTAAATTCCAAGAGTCACTTTCAATCTATCTTAAATCACAAGTGATTTTATGTAATTTACCCTTAAGAAATTGAGTAAGCCTGAGGACTGTGTTGATATATATACAAAGCCACACAAATCTCTTTCATGATATGGAATTGTGAAAAGGTATTGTTTTTCAGCCTCATCCACATGATTTCATATCCGAAATTATCTCATCAGTATGCTACCAAAAATCAAGGACTTATCAGGCTGAGCCAAATGATTCATCGAAACAATCCACAGCTATACGCGATTCGACGAAAATGCACAGCCTTTTTGCCAGGACACATGAATTGTTCCAACAGTTTTTGTTAGATATTATAACATCTTCATCAAGTTGACAACAGCTTCGTACTATGATTTTGATTCCTTTTTTAATGTTGTTGGCATATATAGATATATATATATATATATCTGTATGTATATATCGGTAGTAGATAGTACCAGAGACTTGGCAGACAAAACTATATCTGTCTAGTGTGTGAAAACACCATCCATGTCAAAGAACCAAAGGGAATATTAGGGGAAGAGAAATAATATATATATATATATATATATATAGATATAGGAAGCTATGATAACTATAAGAAAAGATTTTCTATGCTGCTTAATTTGTATGGAAATTACTTCTGACTGGTTATTTTTAACGACTCTATGATCATGGAAATAAAAATCTCAATTTTATGATTATGAAAATAAAAATCTCAATTTTCATTTTTTTAAAAAATGTTAGTCAATGTTTTAGTTCCTAAATACCATTAATGTACACTTAAATACCACTTCCGATAAAGCAATCAAATCACATAGCAAGAAAATTCCTTTCTAGAGTAAGATAAACTCAATGCGCTTCATTTGGGTTAAAGAGCTTCATTTATGTTAAAGATGTCACACTTATATCTATATATATATATATATATATATATATATATAAGTGTGACATCTTTAACATATATACACACACACACACATACATATATGTGGAAAAGATCAACTTATATAAAAAAAAAAATTATTCTTTTTTCTAACAATTGATTTTAATATATCCAAAAGATAAGATTAAACAATTTTTTTTTTCTCTTTTCACTTGTCTCTATTATTTTTTAGATCAATTGAAATAAATGGTTTAGAGTATTCCAAGATAAGGATATTCTAGGATAAGGGTATGCCCCAAAGTAGTGCTTATTGTGATTGTGACCCTTGGGATGCTTAGGTTTGGTATAAACTAAACCAAGAGGGTATAAAAGGTATCAATTCCTTCAATGTCAGCTTCCTTTACTTTTTTTCCACTATTCAGATTTTTCAGCATGCCCATTATCTGAGCCTAGTCTCCTTTTATTTCATCTTGAGCCTTCTCAACTTTCTCAATTCGATTATTTTGTTCTTGCTTTATGGGTGTTGCATGCGTGATGAGGAGAAACCTTTGGCAATCAAGCTCTTGAATCTTTATCATCATAATTAAGAATTAAGATGATGATGTAAAAAGAAAATTTTCTATATGAATGAATAAATGGATGCATGCACTGAGTGCTATTACATATAGAAAATCATGGTACTGGTATTGATAAGTTCTTCAAAATCACATAGGACCTTTATTACCAGACATTGAAGCTAAAACATAGGACCATGCATTGGTAAAAAGAAAAGTCCTTAATTAAAAATTAAAAATTATTTTGACAAGATTCACAAATAACATTTCTAAACAATTATAAAAACTATTGCCTGGTCTTATGTTTTAGCTTCAAAATCATGGTATTGCCATTGATAAGTTCTTCAACCAATATTATTTGGCAATGAATTCTTAGAAATTTTGGGCTTTTGTTCATTTTTAAAACTCAATAGGCCAGCCATGATTAAATCTTGTACTGTATATTTAAAAGGAAGGTAATTTTCTATCAAATGGCCTATATTCTCAAAGTGATAATCATATCGAGCATCGGGTTCATATGACTTAAGATATGGAGGTTTCAGTGGCTCCATAGAAAGTGGTGCAATCAAATGATTTTTAAAGAGTTATGAGAATAGCTTAATGTAAATCATAAGGATTGGATTGATGATAGCTCTTTCTTTTTACTTAACTATTTTTTGGGTTGAGTAGATACAAGTATTAGAACAAAATTAAGTGCATATGCTTAAGGGCTCGTTTGGAAACTAAGTTGTTGGATTAGCTTATAAGCATTAGGATTTTGGTAAACATTGTACATGGCTGGATAAGAGTAAGGATTTAGGCTAATTTGTAGGGATTGGATAGGAGCAAGTCTTGTTTGAGATGCCAAAAAGGGTTGTTGAAGAATGATTGGATGGGAATAAGGAATTTGGGTGTGAATCAATTTGTGAAGTTTATGCGAAATTAGAAGGCCTTATCTTTTCTGCCCCTTTTCTGATTGGTCTTTACTTGGGTCATTAGATGCACTAGTATGCATCAATATTGTGAAAGATTTGTGGGTCTTGACACACTGGTTGCTTGATACACAAATAGGTTGGGACTGATAAGGACTCTTGAGAATGGATCGTTTTAAGATTTTCAACCATCTTCACCAGTTTAGTAAGTTACATCTTTACTTCTTGAAAGTCACATCCAAATTCTTATAAGTTGAGTTCTAAGGCCTAAATCTATGTTTCCAATTGATCTCCCATCTCTTCTAAACTGTTGCCCTAAATTAAAGCAAATGACTTTTTTATTATGTAATGCTATGGTGAATGCTTGTATAAATGATGACATATGAATGAGTGAGATGCATGAAATGGATTTAAAAGTACTTGCAATTTTCTTGACGTTAACATGATTCATGCAAAAAAAAAAAAAAGGAAAAATAAACAAACACTAAGTTAATGTCCAATATAAAGAAAGAAATAAAACAACACAAATTAGTACACAACACATGTATAGTAAAA
The DNA here is from genome assembly GCF_002303985.1 of Durio zibethinus. Next base: position 8,483,399 of record NW_019167827.1, read on the forward strand.
GTTATGTAACCTACTTTTGGGTTATTTCTACAAAATGGAAGAACATGGTTCTACCTATAGGTTAAGTCTTTTATGGTTCTCCACATGAATGGTTTGGATTTTCACAATCTAAAGGTTCTTACATTGTTATCCACATAATTGTCCATAATAAACTAGTAAGGCACCCTAATCATCACCTATCATAAGCTAAATGCGCACAAAGATCAATATGAGCAAGAGTATTTAGCTAACTCATATGAATGCATGAAATCTCATGAAAACTTAGGTGCTTTACTCCCTCTTAGTGGAATGAAGTTTGAGTATAGAATTCATGTTATGCTTATACTACATGAATGACAAAATAATAAGTGCCAAAAAGTAAAACAAACAAAAAATATGAAAAAAAATTTATTAAATATGGTAAAGGTTGGATAACATAGAATCTATTACTAGATTCACTCTCAATAGTCCTCAATGGAGTCACCAAATTATTATAACATATAAGCCTATGAATTTATTATCACTAGACACAACCTCAGGAGTCGTTACCAATCCTTTTTGTTTGTGTGATTGACCATCTAACTAAATCTTTCTTATTTTTAAAGAGGGATCCTAAATTTGACTCAGGTTCCTTATAAAGGTAAATTTTAGTCTACGAAACCAAATAAAGTCTGGGAGTATGATTACATGTAAGAAAGGTTAAATTAACCCTATAACACCCATTCAAAGGATGGTACTAGTCGATTTCGTGTTGTCTAAAGCCTTTAAACTTTTATAAAATTTACCAAATAATTTAATTTTAAAAATTATTCTTAAAATTATTCTAATAGTTTGATAGCAATTTAAGAATATTTTCTCACTTCAAAAAGTATTTAGAGAGACTATTATCATTCTTGAAAAGGCTGTGTTATCGTATTCAATAAAATTTTCCAAAACTTAATAAAATCTTCCAATAGTGTATTAAAATTTTATTTCCAAAATGATTTAATTTAAAAACATTTTAAATTGAAATTATTTATGAAATCTTCCAATAGTTTGGTAGAATCTATAAACTAAAATTTTCTAAATCGATGAAAATGCTCTAGTAGTTTAATATAACTTTATGGATTTAAATTTTAAAATTTTATTATTACAATTTTTTTATATATTTTTAAAACATTAATAATCAAAGTCAATAAATAATAAAAATAGAATAAGATAAATAAAAGCAAAAAGTAAAAAAAATTGTACCAATGATTGGACTAAATCCAACTCGAAGTCCAAACAAATTGAGCTTTAAATAGCCTAAACTAAATCCTAATCCAAGCTTGAAATAAAAGGGCTAGATGAATTGGGCACATGATTAGGCTTGAATTTCTTCAATATGGACCACAAGTTGAGGCAAATTGTTGTGATTAGTCTATACCTAAACCGAGTCCTTAGGCGCAAGATGAAAGGGCCTGATTCCTTTTAATGCTAAAATGACTTCATTTTTAACTTACCATAAAACTCCCATTTTCAACCTTTGCCTTTCATTGTCCATATTTTCTTCTATCTCTAACTAATAAAATCTTTGACTTTTTCTTTCAAACAATAACCCAAGAACTGAAAAGCATAAAATCTGACAAAGAATCACCTCACCGTTATGCTTTCCATCATTGATTGTTGTTGCCAGCACCAATTTGGTCCCAAAATTTGCCTAACAATTCACCCTAGTCTCCTCTTTTGTATGATCAAGTTGATCTCTTTAAAAACTTATTAGAATCGCATAAATCTTATTCAAAGTCATAATTTTGTCACTTTTTTTTGCTACTCCGATAACCACTACCTTAAGGTATGTTGCTCTCATTCCTTTTAGTTGCCTATTTACCTCATTTCAAGTTCTAAAATCATTTTGGACTACTTAGATTAGGAATCTTAAGGCTTGATTCTTTTTTTTAGTTTTACAGTTGCTTTTTCCAAGTTTTGTTATTATTATTATATGGGTTTATTTCATTTTTTTGATATTCTTAAAAAAATGGCCCCTATTTTGTTTACAAGCTCATGAGGCAAGGTCATTCAAATTTGGTGTTAAATGGTATGGTGTCTCAATTAATGGTGATGGTGGTTACTATTGTACAATAATGGTGGCATTGTAATTATTGCAGTTAGTAATGGTAATGGTTATGACAATTCTAATAGAAAGGTTGATGACGTTTGGGTTTAAGTAGAAATGACTTTGGCTTTTCTCTAGTTGTTTTTTTTTTTTTATTGTTGTATATTGTGATGTGTTGTTGGTTCTGTGACTCTTGAGTTAGGCCAAATGCATATGGTGTTAGTGGTAGTGGAAAGGCAATAACAATGACTAAGGGGATTGGTGTGATAAAAGCTCAGATATTGGATGGCTAGGCAGGGATAGGAATCACATATGGCGATAGAGGATTGATGAGGTTGGTGCGGTAAGGGTTTTGATACTAGTTAGCTAGGCAAGGATGGGAATCATAATTGACAATGGATGACTGAGAAAGGGATGAGCTGATAAGTTTTTTTTTTTTTTTGTAATGAAATTTTGTATATTGTTGAAAATCTTTCTATTCGATGTTGATTGTTTGTTGAGATATGAAATGAGTCTTGTTAAGGGTATTTAGTGGTTCGAAGGGTATGATGATCTATTTCCCTATTAGAGGCTTTTACTTGACAATCAAGAGCATTTTACATATTTGTCAAGTTGGCCTGACACATTTAATACCACATCAATTCAGTCACGTCATTGTTGTCCCCCATTGGTCCCCTACTTCTCATTTATAAATATGGACATCCAAGTATTATTATCGTAAGTTCCATCCTATCCCCTACTTTTTACTCTTTTCTCTTTCCAATCTCTCTCATTTTGATCTCTGATTTATGTGTCAAAGTACAAACGCAAGGAACACTTCCTACCTTTGCACCTAATCATTTTCTTTCCTTTCTTATCCTTCTAGGAATACCCTCATATTAAAGCTCAGTACCAACATTTGGCGTGCCAAGTAAGGGGTTTTCTATTCATTAGCTGAGCATAAGACAATGCCGCATAGAAAGGAAATACGATTGTCTCAACTGAAACAAAAATACATAATACCCAACATTAAGATCAACCTACCCTATAACAGGTTGTTCCAACCATGGAGTAATTCTAGGATCTAATCGAGCATATACAAGCTCTTAAGTAAATGTTACAGACTATAACCCCACCACAGGGCTTAAAGGTGTTTAACCTTATCACCCTTAGCCAATAAGTCATGGAAAAACAATCAAGCTATGAAGAGGTAAAAGCCTTCTTGGCCTTCAGAGAAAAAGAGCATGATATTCCAATTGCTCATCACTACACAACTTTACACATGCCATAACCTAAAAGTCAAAACAAATCAACTTGAAACCCCAACCAAATAAAGACTTAAAAGCTTGGATGCAAACTATTAAAAAAGAACTAAAATCAAATGCGGTAGCTTTTGAAGATAAGCTCAAATTTTTAGAGACCTCACTTTTCACTATAGAAATTGACAGAGCTATACCTCTAAAGGGATTTAAAATGCTGACTTTAGAAACTTATGATGGTAGTTCTGATCCTTTTGATAATCTAAAACTCTATAAAACTAATATGATGATACAGGGTGTAGATGAAGCTCTGATGTCTAAAGGCCTTGTTGTTACCCTAAAGGGCATAGCTTGATCCTAGTCTAGCAGCCTAAAATTGAAGTCAATAATGATGTTTAAAAAGCTCAACCACTTCTTTCTGTCTCGACTTGTAAATAGCCAAAAAATGAAAAAGACGATGTTAAGCTTGATGTCGATCCATCAAGGCCAAAATTAACATTTTAAAGATTATGTTATGCATTTTAATATAGATGATCTACAGGTGAAAGACCTAGAACAAAATGTGCTATAGCTGCCCTAGCAACTAGACTTAATGATAGAGAGTACCATCTCAAATTGACTTTGTCCTTAGAGCCACCCAAGACTTTGGCTAACATTTTACTCGTAGTTAAGAAATACATAAATGCCGAAGCTACAATGAGGAATAGCCAAGGTGAGAGAGGCTCATCCCCCCTTATTAGTCATAAAAAAGTTAGGGATTTCTATGATCTTCCCCCAAGAGAGAGAAGACATAGAGCTAAGAGTCTTAGTGGAGAAAGAAACTATACTGTACTAAATACTTTTTAAGAGAGGATTTTGATACAAATTGATAGAAATTCAATGCTCAGATAGCTGAAGCCACTGAGGTAGAACATAAAAAGGGATCCGGGTAAAAAATGCACCTTTCATAGAGACATAGTCACAATATTAAGGACTATGTCGACCTAAAAAATAAGATTGAAGCCTTGATTAGAAGAGGTTAGCTAGGATGGTTTGTAGACTAATGAAGGCAAGGGTACAATAAATCAAACTACTGACATGACCAAAGAGAATCCATAAAGGATAGGGAAGGTAGGCCAGAAGAAAATAGAAGAGCAAAAGCTTAGAGAGATGAACAAAAATAAAGAGAAGGCTGAATTGCTGATAATAAACTAATTACTGAGGTAATTAGCATGATTATTGAAGGAGCTCTACATTGGCTAAAAAAGTTTAACCAATGCATAGTTATGGCTATTGGCTCCTTAGCAAAGAAAAAGAAAGATTAAAAAGATGAACCAATCTCATTCAGTTCAAATTTTTTAAAAAAATTCTATGCCCCTATAATGATGCCATAATGATCACAATAGTGGTATATAATTATGTGGTTAAGAAGATCTTGTTTGATAATGGAAGCTCAACTGACGTCCTATACTACATCACCATAAAAGATAAGAATTAAAGAAAATCAGTTATAATCGATCACTATGACCTTAATCAGATTTGATAATGAGTAGATACTAGTGAAATGGACTATCAAATTATTGATCTCTTTGGGGATAAAATTGAGGATAATTACATCGGTCGTAGAGTTTATGATTGTAGACGTCCTATCTGTAGACATCAAATTTAATTTGAAATATTTTCAGCATGATTGATTCAGGAGTCATTTACGAACATAGGTCGATGCTATTTAAGAGGACCATTTATGACACATAAAGGGCTTATAAATTTGCCTATTCAGAAATCTAAAGTCAACTCGGGTCAGAGCCAATCAAATAAAATTAAAATTGCACAAAACTTGGTCAAAATGGATGAGAGCCTAGATTAGTTTTAAAAATCCAAAACTTAATAGAAATCAATATGGTTTAAAATTGAATTTGAGATTTTTTAAAACATTAAAATTTTTATTGTGCCTAGAGATGACCAAATTATCAAGATACTTTTATAAGGGTATTTTTGTGATTTGACTTTTCTGAGATTGGATTTTGTGAAACTTTTCAGATTTTAATTTTGTAATATATCATGATTCTTGGTGAGTTTGAAACCACAGTAGTACTATGAGAAATGTGAAATTCAAAAATACATTTATGAGGGTATTTTTGTATTTTGGCATTTTTGAGCTCAAAATTTTACGAAACTTTTTAGATCTTACTTTTATAATATTTCATGATTTTTTGTGCATTAAAAATTAAGTCATACCTCAAAAAGTATGAAATTATCAAAATACCTTTATAAGGGTATTTTTGTAATTTAATCTTTTTGAGTTAGGAATTTCATGAAACTTTTCAAATCTTAGTTTCATAATATTTTATGACTTTTAGTGCTTTAAAATCTAAAAAATAACCATGAAAATATTGATTTTTAAAAAAAATCATAAATACCAAAAACTTTACATTAGGAGTAAAATGATCTTTTATGGGTTAGGGGATAAAAATTTAATCTTGGCAGTGTTTAATGTGGGCCATTGGATCTTTTGTTGACCTTTGATCCAAGGACCAAAGGTGGCTCCTTGGAAATAAGAAAAGGAGAGCCTGTGGCCCTTGGATAAGATTTCATCCAAGGGCCCTCATTGATTAAGATTAAAAACTTTTTCTTTGTAGGTTCTGCCGACCAAATAAAGAAAAAAGGGGGCTGGCTGGAACAGAGGAGAAGGAAAGCTTCAGGTAAAAAAAAAAGAGCACCAACAAGAAAAGGAAGAAAGCTAAAAATAGAAAAAGTTCAAAGGTGAGAGCTCATACAAGGGTGTTTACGGTTTTAACATGGTTTGCACATGCCATGATCTTTTCTGCAAAATGTTTTTAATTCTTCCTTACATGCTTTGTGTTTGGTGCGTTTGTTGATAAAGTTTCAAGCTGTATTTGTTTTATGTTTCTATTTCATTCTTTCTTGCAAAAGGGATGGAGTTCTGTTTCTTTTTTTTCTTGGTACAGCCAAATGGATCCGGCCTTTTCTAATGGCAGCTGCATCAGCCGACCTTACCTCATAAAGCTTTAACAGCCGTTACTCTTCCTTCTTTCATGACTACCTTTTAGTTAGGACAAGCTGAAAATAAGTAGGAAAAACCTGAAAAGGATGGACAACCTAAACCGTGATGCTCAGATTCCCATGAGCATTCATGGTTTGGCTGTTTTCTTTCATCCAAATTTTACAGAAACTGCTCCCTTTGTTGTCTAAAAGGTTCCAGCATCTCTTTTGCTTCTTTTCCTTGCATGAAACTTGGGTGCACTGGTAGGATGAAAAGAGTTCATGACTGAATTCTTTTTTGAACCATGGTGCTGTTTTGTTTTGAAAGGTAAAAAGGAAAAACCTGAAAGTCTAAAGCTGGTGGCTTTCGGTCATGGTCTCTTTGAGCTTTATGAAACATCATGGTGCAGACTCCTAGTTTTTTGCTTTTCAATGTGGAAAGGGGTCCTCTCTTTTCTAGTTTATTGTCTTTATGTAAGGGCTCTTGTACAAGTCTTGAAGCTTCAATCTTCCTATTTATTTTTTTTTCTTTTCGGGTTCTTGTTTCTATATGAAGTCTATGTTGACTTGTCCTTGTTAGAGATTACATAAAGAGTGAAAAGTTGAAAATAGGCCATATGTAGGACAAGGTTCACGTGTATTGCAAGCTGCCCATTATTTTGTTGATTAGCTTGACTTCCTTACAAGTAAGAAGCTTATAGCCGAGAGTTGAAAACCATAGAGGCCGGACTTTGAATGCTAAAAAGGATAAGTTTCACATGTATAGCAAGCTGTCCATTATTCTGGTGATTAGCTTGACTTCCTTATATTTTTATATCATTTCATCTAGTACATGAATTATTTGTAGATGTAGGAAAATATTACACATAATACATGGTTCCACCATTGTCTAGTTGCTTAGCTCTCTTATGATGCTCTTTGGTACGTTGGTTGTAAGGGTAGATCAATTTTTGGGCATGATGGTTACTAGTTATTCTAAAGAAAATAGTAACAAATGTAGTAAGGCTAAGGTAGATAAGAAAAAAATAATAATAAATTTTGATTAGGGGGTTAGAATATTTAAACATCTTTTTACATAATTATTTTAGCTTGATAATCATGTTTATTTTTGGATTATGCCAAGGTTTTGAATGTCTAATCCCCTTGTGTATGTATTAGATTTTAAATTAATTTGTTATGTTCTTTGAATACATTTTATATATCTTGATTGCTATTTGCATTTCAAGGATTTTTTTTTTTTACCAATAGTAATACTAGTTTTATGCTAAAAAATATAAATTAGTGATATATAAAAAAAAAATTTAATTAATTTTTGAAAGTTATAAAAATGAGTTTATTCTGAAAGTCTACCTAGATGTTGGAGAGGTTTAGAGAGATTTGTAAAATCTTGAAATTCAAACCTGAACTTACCTAAAACCTAGAACTCGTCTTAAATTTATGACGTTTTACATGAAAACCTTTTATGAAGTAATTTGTTCCCGAATATCATCTAGATGTTGATGTATTTTGAAAATTTTATTTTATTAAGGATTTTCATACCTTTTCATGGCCTAAAATATATATAAATTTGTTTTGCTAAAATTTTGGTTATGAAAATACCTTATTAATAAAAGTATAATAAGATGAGATTTTAAATATAAAAGTTCGCATCCAGACTTTGTTTAGATGTTGGAGAGTTCGAGAGATCTTTTATATTTGAAATTTCATTTCTTAAATTTGCATTTGATCATCATTTGCACACATTTCATTTTAGATTAACATACTAATTTATAACGCATATACATATGTTTGTTTTAGTTATGATTATTTAATATTAATTACATTATTACGTTCCTTTTTTTACCACATAAAAAGCTTTCTTAAAATTTTAAATTTTTTAAGGATTTGCATGAAAACCTTTTATGAAATAATCTATTTCCCGAATGCCCTTTAGATGTTAGGGTATTTAAGAAATTTTATTTCATTAAAGAATTTTATACATTTTCGTAATTCAAAATAAATTTATTAAATTAACTAATAATAATAATGGGATGAGATTTTCAAATATAAAAATTCACACCCAAGCTCCGCCTAAATGTTAGGGAGTCCGAGTGGTTTCATTATATTTGAAATCTTGGTTCTTAAATTCATGTTTGATCATCATTTTGCATATGTTTTCATTTATAATGTATACATATATATTTGTCTTAGTTATGCTGGTTTAATATTAATCATATTATTATATTTTTGTTTCACCACATAAAATGTTTTTCTTAAAACTTTTGATTTTAGACAAATAAAATTAAAATAGCATTCTATGAAATATAATTGATTGGTACTCTACCTAGATGTTGGAGAGTCATCAATAATTATAATTTACAAAGTATGTTATTTTATTTTTAAAAGGAATGTTATGATGAATCTTAAATGGAAATACTATCTTCAAATTCAACCTTTATGTTGGAGACTTCGAAGGTATTTCTTTAATTTGAAAATTTTTTTAATATTTCGTAATAAAATATTTTTTTAAATAAAAAAGTGGAAATTATAATTAAATTTCATATAGAAAATCATTTTTATCCAAAATTACAAATAGCATATAATTAATTGGTACCAATTTTATAAGTGTTGTGGGAGTGTTAATCCTTCCCCATATGTAACCGACTCTCAAACCTAATCTATTTTTGTAGACCAAATGCATCTTTTTGATAAAGCTTTAAACCCATTTTATTATTTTATTAAAAAGATAAAATGTTTGAGTGGTCAATCACATCCTTAAAAAAGATTGTTAGCGACTTCTCATATTTTTCATGATTTTTAAATTCTTACATCTTGCAATTGAGTCATCGGACTAATACGTTATCATGCCATCTGCTTACAATATGATATTGGGCTGACCTAGTTAGTCTATTATGTAGCTCATAGGCTCAACTTTTCATCTGAAAGTAAAGTTTCCAATGCCTCAAAGGGTTAAAGAGGTAAATGGAGACTAGTCCATGATATGACAACATTATTTGACAATGAAAGGAAGGATTGGAAAGTAGATTGGAGTAACCATGGTCGAAGAAGAGAAGCAGACCATAGAAACCAATGAGAAGCAAGAAAATAGAAGTAAGTACCTACAACATAAAGTCGACTTGACATAAGTGTACTTTGAAGTCGTTTTAAGCTCTTAAGCTCCAATAAAAGATATACTTTTTGTTTCATTTTTTAAACTTTTGAATAGATCTTGAAAGTGATTGAGCTTTTAAGATGGTACAAACATTTAGATGTTATTAGGATTGAGTTAACATGTCAGCCAAATGAAAAATACATACATTTTGCTGAGTCTTACATTATGATCAGTTATCATTTTATTTATTGATAGCATACTAATCGTCACGTCAAGATCTGTCTTCACATGAAATAGTCCTGACTTGATTGAATGGAAAGAAATAATTGATCAAAAACTCGATTTAGATGACAACAGACCTGAACTAGCAGATGACCTTGTGTATATATAGTTTTGGAATAAAGATATTGAAAAACACATGTAAATTGGAATTAAAATTCACACAAAAAATAGTTAATTCAACTCTTAAGAAATAATATCAACCTGTTCGCCTAGACACCATCCATTATGCCTGAAATTGATATTGAGGTAATGGTCCATAAGTTGCACATTAATTCAAACATGAAACCAATTTGACAAAAAAAAACTTTACCCTAAAAGACAAAAGGCAATCGAGGAGAAGGTTGGCAAGCTATTACAGGCAATCTTTATTAAAGAGGTTTATTACCCTAAAAGGATAGCCAATGTGGTCATGGTCAAGAAGCATAGTGAAAATAAAATATATGTGTTGACTTTATTGAACTTAATAAGACATGCCCAAAAGATAGTTTTTCTCTCATAACATGGATCAACTAGTGGATGACAGTACTGAGCATAGCCTCATCAGTTTTATGGATGGCTACTCAGGTTAAAACCAAATTAAAATATTGAAAGAAGATGAGGAAAAATGGTTTTCATCATTGAGAAGGGTCTCTAATGCTATAAAGTGATGCCCTTTAACTTAAAAAATGTATGAACGACCTATCAAAGACTAGTCAACAAGGTCTTTAATAATCAAATTGGCTATAATACAGAGGTATATGTGGATGACATGATAGTAAAAAATAAAAGCTTGGTTGAGCATTTGAAAGATCTCAAAGAGACTTTTGATAACTTAAAAAAATACAACATGAGACTTAACTCGAGTAAGTGTACCTTTAGAGTCACATCAACCAAATTTCTAGACTACATGATCAATATAAGAGGGATAAAGGTGAACCTAGAAAAAGTTCACACAATCTTAAACATAAAAGCACCAACATCAATAAAAGAAGTATAAAGACTAATTAGGAGAATAGTTGTTCTAAGTAGGTTTATGTTAAGATTGATAGAATGATGCTTACCATTTTTTAAAATTTTTAGAAACATCTCTGAATTTAGATAGATCTCTCAATGTCAAAAAGCATTCGATGAGCTTAAAAAGTTTCTATCCTTTTCACTTGTTCTTATCGAGGTTTGATGAGACATTGTATCTATATTTGGCCACCACCAACTAGGCCATCAGCTCAATCTCGATTTGTGAAAAAAAAAAAAAAGAGAGACCAATCTACTTTGTGAGCAAGGTACTGATAAGATTAGAGATAAACTACACTAGGATAGAAAAGTTAGCCTTTACAGTTGTTACGTGAGCCAAAAAATTCAAACCATATTTTTAAGCTCATATAGTTCATGTATAGATTAACCAATCACTTAAGCAATTCTTACAGAAACTAGAACTATTAGGAAAACTAATCAAATTGGTGGTAAAGCTTAGTGAATTCAACATATATATATGCCTCAGGTTGGCCTTGAAATCTCAAGTATTGGTAAATTTCATTGTAGAGCTCAAATAGGTTCATCCTGATAAATAATTTGAGAGGAATGAGGAAGTTACAAAAAAAAAAGTGAAAACTTTTTGTTGATGGATCAACCACCAACCAAAGCAATAGAGTCAACCTTATTTTGATCAGCCTAAAAGGCCTGTAATATCAGTATACCTTGAAATTTAGATTTAAGGCATCTAACAATAAAGCTTATGAAGCACTGATAGTCAGTCTAAGACTAGCAGCCAAGCTAAATGTTAAATAAATAATCATATAAAGTGACTCTCAATTAGTGATCAATTAGATAAATAGTGAGTTCGGAGCTCAAAGATAAAATGCTAGTCTTCGTAGTCAGTTTTCAAAAAGCCAAGGTGAAGAAAATCTCGAGGTTTAAAAACTCACTAGCACACTCCCTATCCAAATTGGCCTCAAGGATAATAACAGAGAACTCGCACCAAGTCTTAGTCGAAGAATTGACATAAAAAAGCTTTGAAAAAAAATTGGTCAGATAGATTGAGGAAAAAAAAAACTTAGATGACCCAAATCGAGGCAAACCTAACCATGAAAGAGCTACCTAAGGATAGGGTTTAAGCTAAAGCGTTGATAAGAAAGGCTCATTGGTACACAATGATCAATAAAAAATTATACAAGAGATTTTTCAACCTGTCTTACCTAAGATGTATGGATAACAAAGAAGCAAACTCTGTCCTAAGGGAAATTCATGAAGGGATATATGAGAATCACCTCAAACCTCAATCGTTTACTTATTAAGCACTCAAGAAAGGCTATTACTGGCCCACTATCAAAAGAGATGTAATCGACTTGATGAAAAGATGTGATAAATGTCAAAGGTTCACTCATGTATAGCATTTTTTATCAATTTAGCTCATTCTTATTATCAGTCCTTGACCTTTCATGTAGTGAAAGATGGATATCCTTAGACCATTCACACCTGCCATAGGTAAAAAGAGATTTGCCCTAATAGCGATAGATTACTTCAAGAAATGGCTTGAAGTTGAGTCCCTAACTATTACAACGGAATCTTAGGTTGAGAATTTTGTATGAAAGAACATAACCTATATGTTTGGCTTACCTTGATAAAAAATTATGGATAATGGCAAACAATTTAAAAATTTGAGGTTAAAAAAATGGCATTCCAACTTCCACATTGACCTAAGGTTCACGTCGATTGCCCACCCTCAATCTAATGACCAAGCCAATGAGACTAATAAAACAATAATAAAGGCCCTAAAGAAGAGATTGGATAAGGCCAAAGACAAGTAAGTTGATGAGCTCCCTAAAGTATTATGGCCCCTAAGGACAACCATAAAGGCCCCTATTAGAGAAATCTCTTTCCATCTGACATTTGGAATATAAGTTGTTATATTCATATAGTTGACCTTTTTAGCTTGAAAGTTAAACTAGGGCCAAGAGAAAGAAATGACAAAGTCCTAAGGACTAACCTAGATTTAGTTAAAGAGTAAATAAACTTGGCCTTAACTAGAATAGTGGCTTATCAACAGAGGGTATCTAACTATTACAACAAAAGGGTTCAACTTAAAAACATTAGGAAGGGCGACTTGGTACTTAGAAAGACTGAAGCCTGTAAAGTCGATAATCGAGGAAGCAAGCTAGCTCTGACTTGGAAAGGGACCTATATGATTAAAAAAATCATCCATGATGTGACTTATAAATTATAGGACATGAATGGTAGTCCTTTGTTGAGGACATGAAATGTAGACAATTTAAAAATGTATTATCAATAGTTTGGACTCAACTGAGCTTATTCTTGTAATTCAAAAATCATTGAATGAAGTTACAATGATTATGTTTATGTCCTAAAATAGTGTTTTGTTTGACCTAATATAACCTCACTAAATTTGACTCGAGACTTGTTGTAAAATGAATTCTCAAGTTAATTTAAGGCTCTTTTGAACATTTAGGTGAATTTTTAGTTCACTTAAATTTAAGTGAAACTTTGGATTATTTTTATCAAATTAACCATTCATAGAGCTATTTTAAATCACTTGACCTAAGTTTACAAAACTTAAGCCACGAGGTCATCTTACGGATAGTTTTCTGAGTTTAAACTTAAAATTTCAATTAGATAAGCAAAAGGAAAGCCAAACTAAACTCATACTTGAAATAAATAGTTCAATCTTTCATTAATGATAACTAGGTCACTAAAAAAATTGTTAAGTGACAGAAGTTGTATATAGTGATTCAATCTAAGGTCACAACAAAAATTTGACCTCATACTTTGAATAAAAAATTTACAAAAATTAATAAAAATAAAGAAAAACAAATAAGCCTCTTAAGCATTAGCAGCAATAGCATTAGCATCAGGACCTCCGTCAGCAGCAGCAGTAACATTAGCCTATCTTTTCTCAGCTTCAGGGACCAGGGTAATCTCAAGCTTGGTGTCCAATTCTATATCTTCATTTTTAACCTCTTTCTCATTCTTATTGGAATAGTGTGAAGAAGGCCTCAATATGATATTGTTCAAGTCAATATCAAAGAGATCAAAGTTGAGGTCAATGAATTTAAAATGAACTTCATCTTTCGTCATCTCAAAGGCATCGAGAATATTCTCTATAAAGAATTCCATTTGGAGCCTAAAAAATTCCCCTAAGGCTTTGAACTCCTTAACGACCTTCTATTTGAGTTTTTCTTTCTCATTCATCCTAACCTCGAGCTTAGACCCTAGCTTTATAATTTTAGCTTGAGCATCATTGAGTTTTAACTTAACCTATTTTTTCATGGACTCTACTGAGGTCTTTTTGATATATACGCTCTCTAGCTTGGCTATTAGCCTGATCTTCTTTCTCTACTCGACCTTTTTTTTTTATAGAAAGCACTAAGGTTAGACCTCACACTACCTAAGGTATATGAGCTCTATTTATGCTTCTCACTTAAGACTGTCATATCATTTTAGGCCTGAAACAAGTAGGCCATAATTAGGTAGGCATGATGAAGAGCTTAGCTGGTATTGTTAATAGGCTTAGAAGGGAGTTTTTGGCAAACAACATAGGATGAGCTCACACTTAGTAAAATAACAAAGTAAAAAATAAGACAACTAAGCTAAGGTAAAATGAAACTTACTGTGGGGAGGGTTATGACCTTATAAAACCTCATTTCCACATCGAAGCTCTCTAAAGTATTATCATTGAAGAAAACTAGAGGCTAGTACAAACCCACTCTAAGCTAAACGTTAGAACCTTAGACTCTAAATTTTTTAAGATGGAGGAAGAGACCTCGATCCTAAGCTTCTTGGTAGAAAGAAGGCAAGATGCCTCTTAATGGCAGTCATGTTCTAAGTTAAGGAGCTTAACTGCTTATTATTATGGGATTGATGACTCTATTCCCCTTTCAAGAGGGAACACTGAGTTGAATATTTTTATTTTGGGTCTTTTTAGGCCTCGACTTATGTTGAAAAAGGGAAAAGTTAAGGTTTTTGTTGGAAAACATCTTTGTAAAATTGAGCTAAGAGTTAAAGAAAAAAATCAAACAAAATAAAGATTTTATGATGTTATTTCACACTTACCTCAGTATTTTATCTCATTTATTACTTCGAAGAAGGTTGACTTGTAGGCATCTATGACAAGCTTTCACTATGAGTGTACTCTATTATTTTATCTCGATCAAAGAAGTCTAGGACGAAAAGAGCAACAGGCATATCTATAAAATTGTTGGGCTCATTTATTACCTCTCAAGCCTTGACCTCTACCTCAATCTCATTAGCCTTATCTTTTTTTTTTTTACTTTTGGAGGTAGAGAAAGAGTAGTTTTCAGTTCTTAACGGAGCTTAGGAAATTAGCAAACAACTCTTTATCGGGTTAAGCTTTGACGTAATACCACCTTCTATCATTGGGGTATCTTTTAATAAAAAAAATCCCCTGAATAAAAAAAAGTCAAAACAAATATCTAAATGTTAACAAAAAATAATAAAACCTACTATATATTGAATTGAGTTCGAGGTGAGCTGAGTGAGTGTTAAATTATAAGAATTAAAATTTAAAATAAATAAAAAATGAAGTGAAAACCTCAAATCGACCATAAAACAATCCTAATATACCTAGAGCCTAGGTCGTTCCAATCTATTTGTGATCTAATTTGAGGAGTTGAGCATTAGGACATTATACCCCTTATCAAAAAATGAAAGTTCATTCCTTGAGCATAGACGTGATAAGCTAAACACATATTGAAAGAGTTTTCGAGATTGGTTTTGTATTTTAGATTCTTTATCATGACCTTAGAAGTCTTACCTAAATAATAAAGAGTATATATAAGAACCTTGACCAATTTATCTTACTCTGAGAAACTCCTCTTATTACCATCAACTTTTCTAATTATGGTATTCTTTTTTTTTTTTGTTCCTTTTTAAAACCTTTTTTATTGTCAAAGCCTTTACTATTAAAAGATTTAGACTTCTAAGTAAGAACAAGATTTTAAGCTAGAATAGTGACAGGGAGCATTACGATCTTAAAGGAAAGAAAGAGAGGAAAATACTATTTAGAAGAAGAGGTGATGTCAATAAGGGTTGATCGAGGAAGAATAGAAGAAATAACTAGAGCATTTATAAGAAAAAAAGTAAAAAAATAAGAAGGTTGATAGGGCTGGACCTTAAAAAAGAGAACTACTAAAAAAAAAAGAAGGTCGACCTAAAAGATATACTGACTTAAGATATAAAAAAAGGTGGTAGACTTTCAAATTAAAATCTATTTAAGTAAATAGTTCTTTTATACTTAAGACCTACTCTTTTCTTACCTGATCATTCTTATCGATTTGTCGCTTCCCTTCCTTAGACATAGGGTTGAGCCAGTAGACCATTTTATGATAGCCTGACTTCTAATGATTGGTGGGATTAAATCATCATCATCCTGCCAGAGCTAGCCTCCTTAGGCTTTACCCTGAAACTCTTAATTTTCCCAAAACTAAAGATAGAAGACATGATAAAGAGAACATGCACCGAGGAAAAATGAAAAGAATGGATAAAAGAAAAATAACTATAAGGTTGAGAAAGATAAAAAGCTTTTGAGGTTAAAAAATTCAGGTCGAATGGAGAGTAAGAAAGTAAAAGGGTGAAATATGAAAGCCCCAATAGCCTTTTATATAGTCGCACCTCAGATTAGATAAATGACCCAGATTGTGCCATATGTCAGAGTACTATTTGAGAGTGAATTTTTACCTTTTTTGCTTTAAATTTTATCGTCCTAACTACCTTTCTCCTTATTTAATGTGACCTCAACCACTTAACTGAGTCAGATTGACTAGATCGAATAGGTCCCTAGGTTAAATTGGTATGGTGAATCGATAGTTGATTTATCACTAGAATTTAAACAAGGATTCAAATCCAATGTTCCTGAAAAAATGTTTAAGTCTCATATCGATTAGATGAACTCCTTAGCCCTTTCAAACCTTTCATCTATACCTTGAATCATCCCAAACAAAAAACACCTTGACAACTTTCAAACAAGCCATACATTTAACCTAAAACACACGCACAAGATCAAACTCATATTAAGTAGGCATAGATCAGGGCACCTCGGTCAAAGTAAACAAGTGGTCACTTAATGTTGGTCTCTATGTTGACATTGGCCAAAGGAGATCGAATTCTTTATGATCCCCTATAAGCTGGTTGACCTATGCGAAATGAATTAACTACACACATAATAGTCTGATATTCAAACTACTCTATGGAAGGGTAGAATGTTGGGGGTATTTAGTGGTTCGAAGGGCATGATGGTCTTTTTTCTCTGTTAGAAGCTCTTAGCAGACAACTAGGGGCATTTCAGACATTTAGAATGACTTGACATGATAAGTCATCTTGGTATGTTCTGTGCCACATTAGCTCAATCACATCATTGTTGTCTACCATTAGTCCCTAACCTTTCATTTACAAATACAGACATTTGAGCATTATCATCGCAGGTTCCATCTTATCTTTTACCTTTTACTTTTCTCTCCTTTCAACCTCTTTCATTTTAATCTCTAACTTGCATGTCAAAGTGCAAATGTGGAGAACACTCTCTACTTTTGCACCTAACCGCTCTCTTCCATTTCTTAGCCTTTCAAGAATACCCTCACGTCAGAGTTTGGCACCAACAAGTCTCAATTCAAATAGAACTCCAATAAAACTCCATATCAAAATTTATTAGGTTCTTATTGCTTTAAAGTTTTTTATCTCAATCCAAACTTGTTTACAAATTCCTTTACAAGCTTATGATCTTTATCCAACTTTTGGTTTTTCCTTTTTGTTTTCAAATTTTTTGATTTCCAAATGAAAAGAAATAAAAAAAAGTAAAAAAAAAATACAAATACAAATTAAAAATAAAATAAATAAATAATGAAAAAGGATAAAATTAATATTAGGTTTATAACTAAATCAAACCCAAAGCCTAATAAAACAATGAAGACCCAAAAAGAAATTTAAGAGCCCATATTTTGAAAAATGATTTGAAAATCCAAAAATACTATAAAAGACCTTAGACAAAATGATGTATCTACATGAGTAATAAATTAAAAGGTGAAACAATTATTTGAATTTCGAAAATGAAAAAGCCATCTAATACAAAAATAGCACTATTATAAAAAGAAACAACAAAATAGAATTAATTATTTTATTTTGAGGAAATATACATTGTTTGATCCTCAAACACGGCAATAAATGATGAATCTTTTTATACTTAATTAATTTTTTGTTCTATTAATTAAAGAAATTTAAAAAATAGGTATAGTTGATTGGAATGGCATATAAACAAGGGCTTAAACTCAAATATTATTTGGAAAGTTCATTGCTACTTGTTCAATCCAATAAAATTATTTGGGGAGCTCATATATTAAGGGTTTATTTGATACACAAGATTATAATATGATATAATAAAATAATATTATGAATAAGATTATATTAAGTAATACTATTTTATCTTATATTTGATATGTATAAAGATTAAGATAGAATAATTTTATTTATTGATCAAAATTATTTTTTTCTCAAAGTTTATATAATTTAAATTATTGATATAATTTTTAAAGGTATAATAAGACATATAAATTCAATTCTATAGATTAAAAATAATCCTCTCTACTTTGAGAGAATTGAATCATCTTATGTTAAAAAAATGATTAATTCTCCTTATAATCATATCTTTTTCTTTAAATACAAACCAAACATAATATAAGATAATTATTATTATATTCTATCTATTATCCAATATGCGAAAAATGATATAAATGCCTTACATACAATATAAATAATGGCTCAAAACTCAAATCCAAATACCTAATCCAATAATATAGATATGTACCAGACATTTATCTGTTATGGGATTCTTTTTAATCTATAGTATAGATATAGAAATCTTTATGTAGTATACAATTTATGGCAAAAAAAGTATTTAAATTTGGGCTGCATGCAGACGACTCACAAACTCGTAATAACCAAACAAGTGGCATCATATACATACAACTGACTCTCGTAATCATGTATGGATATACCTATAAAGAATGTTACTGTATTCTTTGGACTGTGCTTAACGTACGGTTTCTTCGAGCCGATTTGATTGCATTTGCACATCGATTATATCTATAACGAAGCAAATTCGTGGTTTTATATATATATATATATATATGTATGTATAAATGTATACATATATATCTATACATTTATACACATACATGTATATGTATATACATATATACATATGGGATGGATTAGCTCATATAAAAAAGTTTTATATTTTTTTATAATTATTGATTTTAATAAATTTAAAGGATGAGATTAATTTTTTTTTTATTTTTACTTGTCTCTCTCATTCCTTTGATCTATTTAAATTAATGGTTAAAAAAAAGTGTAAAATTAACATTTTAATTTTACATTGATATAAGTTGATATTTTCTTATTATATACATATAGAGAGAAAAGGAATCTATTTACATTATGTAAAATCAAAAAAGTTTTATATATTTTTCTAATTATTTATTTCAATAGATTCAAGAGATGAGAGAGATAAGGAAAAAAATGAAAAAATGATTTAATCTCTTACCTTAGATATATTGAAATCAAATATTAAAAAAATATATAAATTTTTTTTTAATTTTACAATGTATAAATTGATTTATATATATATATATATATATATATCTCAAGTTTCTTTGAATTTTGAGCCATCACATGCAGGGTTGGAGCCCTACAATGTTCAATGGGGACTCAACAAAGATTAAAAAAAAAAATGAAATTATGTGTGTTCCAGATAAAGTTCAAACAATTTTCATTGATCCAGTTTATTGGTTATTGAGACCAGTATTGATTTTATTAGTTGTTACTATCATAGTAGAGAGCATTTTCAACAATAAACATTTTGAATATTCGTTTAGCATAATCAAATGGAATATTAGTTTTGAATGATAATTTAATTGTGTATATTAAAAAAGATGTGTTCAAAATAGTGATAATGAAATTATTGTACTATGTTTTCGAAATATGAAAACACGTTAAGGACAATTGTAAATTTTTTAACAATTATAACTTAATATGAAAGTTTTGGTTTTTGAAGTTCTATTATGTTGTTATCTATGAAGCATGAACATTTTTGAACTCCTCGTTTACCATGATCTGAAATCCTCAAATATGTGTGTTCATACTTTGACGCTTGTGATAAATTGAAATTCATGCTGAACTTAGTCGAATACGACAAAAAAAAAATAATAATTCTCATGTAAATAATGATATGATATGCTCTTTTATTATCATACCTATCATCATTTTTTTTACAAGGATAAATATCTTTTAAAAATTAACCTAATATTTATCATATATTTTTAACTAATGATTATAATTATAAAAATATTTTTATTATTGTATCCTGCTATATGTGTCTTAATTTTTTTTAAATTATGATGTCACTGTATCTTATCATGTCATTTCGGCATTTTGTATGCGTGATGTACTCATGCTTCGAAGGTTGCTATTGTTTTTTTTTTTATAATTTAATATGTTTGAACTAATCCCTCGTCCAGCAAAGTTTCTTATTCTGCCACGGAGCGCTGGTGCAAGTAAATGTCTCTACTGACTGTTAAAACAATATGGCCGAAGTCAAGCCCCAGGTGTTGACGTGGTGCCCCGATTCATCGATCAACTGGAGGAGAATGCCTGAGGCATACGTCACTGCATTTGTTGGCGAGAGAGTTAGAAAGGGAAGAGTTGATGGCAACCACATGAATCGAAAGCGACCTCGAAACGAGGGGACCGCAGCCTTGACAGTTTTACAGGTAAATTTTAACAGAATAATTAAAAAAATATCATAGAGAGACAAAGCAACAAAACAGTCTTACTCAAGATTTCAGACATAAATGAGAAAACCTCTCTTTGCCCACATCCCTTCTAGGTAGGACCACGAGGAATCCTTTAATTTGACAAATAACCAATGAGAATTCAGGGGTTAGGATGAACTTTAAAATTTCAGCCAATAAACACTGAGATAAGCCCAACTTCTGGGTCCCAAAAAGCGAAATTGCAAGTTTGAAACCCCCTCTAGCTAGCCACCAAAAAGCGCATGGGCTACAGAGTCCAGACTCTCACAGCATCCCACTGCAGGTGAAAAACCAAAAGCTTTAGGGTGGGTCCCTTAAAAACATACCTCTCAACCGCAATTATCGAACCATAGGCTCCTCAAGGTACCCCGATATTCCCTTCTAAAGACACTCTGCCTTTTCAGCTTGTTTCTTTTGTTTGAGCATAGGTAAGTACTAACTTTAGCTAGACCTGTTTAATCCTTGTAGCAACTTAAGAGTAGCACTTATTTTTCTTTCCATCCGATGATCACTGACAAGAAAGCGGCAAATGCCCTGGGAGGTAAGACGGCTAGAGCCTGTGATGGTTGTCTTAGAAAGCGTGCACGTTGGTAGTGCTGCTGAGGATGCCTTTCTTTGCCAAGGTTGTAATACATCGGTCCACTCAGCTAATCAGTTAGCCAGCAGACATGAAAAGTTTAGGCTTGAAACTACATCTTCTAAGTTCAGTGCTTCGGTGATGAACATGAGTACTACTAACCAAGATGCTCCACCGGCATGGCACCAAGGTTTCACTCAAAAGGCAAGAACACCAAGGCAAAACAAGTCCATGTTGGGTCAACAAAAAGATGAGGGAAAGGTATTGAATGTGAATCCTCTTGCTCCTCTTGTTCCTGAGATTGGTAGCGAAGACGGGTCGGTTGATGAGAACGATGAGCAGCTGCTTTGCAAAGTTCCGGTATTCGATCCTTTTGCTGCAGAACTTTGTAATATAGTAACAAGTGATGGTGATGAAGCTTCTATGGTAAATGAAGATGGAAATTTAGTAGTTGGTGGTTATGAACGTGATGGAACAAGCGAGTTGGACGATGGTTTACATGGTCTTTTACCATTAGATATGGATTTGGCTGAGTTTGCTGCTGATGTTGAGAGCTTACTAGGAGTTGTACTTGATGAGGATACGTGTGAAATCAAAGGAATTGAATTTTTAGAAGTAAAAGATGAAGAAGAAGAGGAGGAAGGTATAGCTGCTTGTTGCTTTGATTCTGCTTTTGATGTGACAATAGAATCACCTACGATTGGTGAGGAAGAGAAGAAGGTGGTTCCTATGGCAGAGACAATAATAATGAATGGTGAAAGTAAGGCGGAGATTAAGAAGAACATGTTGCTGAGGCTGGATTATGAGTCCGTCATCAATGCTTGGGCCAGCCGAGGCTGTCCTTGGACGATAGGAAGCCGACCAGAATTCAATCCTGATGACTTCATGGTACTATATATATATATATATATATATATATCCTTTTCTCTAACTTCTTAGCATATATACTTGCACAGGACAGTTCAAAGTTCAAGCAGATCCTTTTCTAATTAATATTAAACATCGTGATTATATTGCAAATTCAATGCAGGAAAACCATTCATAAGTATGTAAACTTTCAATCAATGTAGTACTTGATTATACAACTTTTTCATTGATATGCCTAATTATTTTTCAATCCGTGGCACTCCAGGGATCAAATCCTAAAGGGGGACATCACCTGAATGGAGGCATAGGGGGAATAATATACAGCCAGGCAAGAGGGAATAATACAGATGGAGAAAGAGAAGCAAGGGTATCAAGGTACAGAGAGAAGCGAACAACCAGACTGTTTGCGAGGAAGATAAGGTATGAAGTGAGGAAGCTGAATGCGGAGAAAAGGCCTAGAATGAAAGGCAGGTTCGTTAAGAAGGCATCCTTTATGGGGACTGCTTTTCCTTAGATCAGTTAATAACTGCCAAATCTTGCTGTTTATTTCTTTACAAGAAGAGGCAGGAGTAGCTTAGCCAATTATAGCCATACTATATTGGCTAAGCTTTAACTTAATAAATCGATTGGGGCAGTTCTAGTTAAACTGTTAGACCTCTCTCTCTTTTTGTTTGGTATTTGAGATTGTCAAGAATCTTGGTCGCTAAAACTAAGAATTCAACGATCTACCAGTTCTTTTTAATGTCCTTTAACGGTTAAAGCTACGAAGTAAATTAACTAGATATATGCTGTAAATTAGTCAAGTTTCTGGTTTCTTTCCATCTTCTGCTTTGACGAATGAAGTGTTTTGTTTCATTTCTCCGGATTATAGGAGCAGATATGTTAAACTTAAGCAGCTTTATTCTTTATAAACTTGGCTAGTAATTTGACAAATTAGTCTATTGAGTGCAGTTTATTGACTTGATTCAACTTATATATGTACCAGAGGAAAAAGATTAACTCCGTAACCAATTGGCTATGTATATCATTATTTTGATTCAACTTTATAATGGAATTCAACAATTGAATTTGAAATGAACGATATTGCATTGGAATAAGAAGAATAAAGAAGAAACAATGGGAGAAGAGAAATGACGTATTATTATCTAAGATGTGATATACCAACCTAAACTTCAGAACATGTGATATACCAATAAACAAAATTCCTAATTCTTACTCTATTCATGGTCATCAGTCTATTAGAATTCAGTGCCAAACACACAGTATTTTTTTTTAATTGCTTTTGTTTATTTAGAATTAATTTTAATGAAGGAATTATGTTGGTATAAGTATTTACCATGCATGCTCTACTATCTTATAGAATGCAATTAATATGTTTCAGTATCTTATTGATATCATTTGCACTCATTATATAAGCCTCACCTTCATATTTTATTGCAGGGAAAAACAAGAATTAAAGCAGCGAAGCACTTTAACATTTTTCTCTTTTCCTTTTTCTTTTCTTTCTATCTTTTCTTAAATTAGAAATACAAAAATAAACTTGTCAAATGATGAAGGCGACCAATCATCAAATACATAATGAAAATCTTCCTTTTAAATTGAAGTTGACAGTCCATGTAGACCACCAATATTGTTGCATATCACATTCAGGTTTGAATATTTGTTAACATGGTGGGAGGAGTCTAGTCATAAAACAACTTTATTACGCGGTGAGAATCCCTCTCATTACACTGTCAATGGTCCCCTTAATTGTTTCAAGTTCAACCTCTAATTATTTTTTTCACAAATGCTCTAATTATTTTTTTCACAAGTGCTCTAATTAATTAAAGAAAAGAAAGGCAATAAAAGGGTAGGGGCATATATGCATTCATGAATGCCTTCTTTTGGCTTCATTTTGGGGCAGGGTGGCCAGTAGCTATCTAGCTGGCCATTCGGCATTAAGAAAAAAAAAATTGAAGAAAACTGAAAAACTGAAAAAAATGAAAATTAGCTGTTTGAATGGCTACATGGCCATTAAGACATAAAAATTTAGAGTTAAATGAAAATCAAAGTAAAATGAAAACAAAAGGGAAATTTTTTGAAAACAAGAAAAAGAAAGTAAAGAAAAATTTGAAAAGTTTAATTCTTTTTCATACCCTATCCGTCTGTCTCATCCGATCTGCTCTCCCTTCATCTCTCCATCACTCTTCACTACTATCCTTTTAAACTTGTGAATCTCACGTTGTGACAAATAAAAAGAAGGCAGTTGCCAATGTATAGCAGCCCCTTTTTTATCAATTCTAATAATTTTTGTGAGTTTATATTAAATGTATGTATCAATATATAAATTTTATATATTATCAATTAATCAAATGAATATATCATTAATGAGAAATTACATAAAAAAAAGTTTTTATGTATTTATTTTAAAATCCTATAAAAATTTGTATTTGATTATTAATGATACAACATCATCTGAACAGAATATATCAAATATAAATTTTAATATTTATATGCTACTATAAAAAAAATAGATAATTAATACTAAAAACAAAATCAATAATCATATACTTTATTAATAAAATACTAAAATTTTATATTTAATGATAAAATTTCAAATTTTAATAACCTCGAATTCTATAAATATTATTTGGTCCGGTCTCTAAACCAAATAATAATTATATAGTAATAGTAAGAAAAACGATTACCCTCTATTACTATCGTGTTTATTGACAGTACAGCTTCGGATTCATAACTGTCTACTGTAAAATACAAAAATCAAGTTTCATTAGTGAATTAATAAATGAAAATGGAGAGCAAGGGAAAGCCAATGAAATCCGGAAAAGGGACAAAGGCCATGGGTGAGGGTTTGGAAGACGAGAGAATCCGAATCCTAGCATCCTGCAGCACGACAAATACTAAAACCTGCACAACCGTACCCCCACAAGGCTCCTCGTAACTCAACGTTATGTTATTAAAACCCATCATCTCATCTTTCTGGCTAGTTCCTGCTCTCCAACATGGGAAACTGTGTCTTTTACTTTGTCAAACAGGACTGAGAAAGAAGAGACAAAGACAAACGAGGTTTCAACTCAAGATCAAGACCGTTCAATTAACCAATGTTGGAGAGGCAATCAAACGGTTGGGGTTTCATGGCGTGCAGCTCAATGTGATGGGCAGAGCAGCAGAGGTGTATCTAGGAAAGCCTTTTAGGCTATTTAACAGTCTCGGTTGTCTTGTTGCATGAAATGAAGGAAAAAGGCTGAGAAATCTTGTTTTCCAGTGGGGCAACTGTGAATCTGGAGCATAATATGGTACGGCTGAATCTCTTGAAAGATTTCATAAACCTCAAACAACAAACACATGCTATATTCTAAAGAGGAAAGAGTCAAGAGTAAAAACCTGCTGTTATCTTTTGTATTTCTTTGGAGATTCATGATTATTGCACAAAATTTTAGTGTGATGAACAGGTCCATGACAGGACTATTCTACTTAGTTTAGAAATAAAATATTAAAATAATATAGTATTAACTGGTATGACTGTGTAGAGAAAAGTTTTTGTAACATAAGGATAAGTGATTAGATTTGTTTGAATGAGATTAAAAATAGTAATGATAATAAAATTAATTATTATAATTATGAAATTAAATACTATAGTAATGAGGTTAAATATTATCTTAAAGTATTTCAATGAACCACTAGAATGGCAATGCAATTGAAAGCCTTTAATTGCATCTCTAAAATATTATTCAAATACATTTCAGGATGCAATTGAAAGAAATTGTGATAAAAAAAACTTAAATCCTATCGTATAAAAAATGCGATAAAATCCAAATGTGGAGCATAAAAGCTCTCCCTCACGACTTGATACGTGAAAGGAGGAAATCGTTCAAGTTATCCCACATCAATTGTGGAAGGGGATTTTTTTTATTAAAGATTGTGCTCATGAAATAAAAAATAAGTAACAAAAAAAAAAGCTTTTCTATAATAAGGTGTCAGTTGTAACTGGAGATAACCATTTAAAGTTGATTTGATTGCATATAAATATTAACCATTTTATGTGAATTAAGTGAAGTCAAAACTGATTTGACCATGTGGTTTCAAGAATTTTTGAAAGTCAATGTTTTGTTAGAATTTATGTTAAGATGAAGATTTATTAGATATTAACTTAGATTTTAATTGGAAATCAATTTAAATTATAAACACTAAATTTTATCTAGACCAACTTGACTTTGTTCGAGTTTTAAATTTGATTTTAATATTTCAATTTAAACTAACTTAATTAAATTAAACTCATTTAAATTTATCCTAAATTAATCATTTCCAAATCGATTTGCATAAAATTTAAACTAATTTAATTTGGATCAATTTGAGATTGTTCGAATTTTTTTTCTTGATTCAAATATTTTGATTTGAGTTTGATTAGGGTTTGTTTTGAATTAATCATTTTCAAATATTTTTATATTGGATTAATTTTAAGTTTAAGTTTAAAGGTTAATTTTTAAAAGAATTTCAGATCTAATTATGAAAGCCCAAATTATTTTTAAAACTCAATTTAAATAAAAATGGGCCCAGAACATTCTTCTAATCCAAATCTAATGGCCCAAATACAATCCAATTTAAAATCCAATTTCAAAGCCCAATTACTTAAAAAAAAAAGGGACAGATTCTGGCTCTGCCAACATCCACCTTGCTCCATTACTTATTTTTTATTTCATAGCAGTCTATTGGCTACTACCCTTAGACTATTTGCAACCCTAATGGAGATAAAAATTCATAAATATCCATTTCACACCCAGGGCCCTGGCACCGAGGGAAGGGATCAATTTTTTTCAAGTTCAAGCACCCCTGCCAACCCCTCATCATCGTCATCACAGCCCTATTTCCAACCTCTATGCACCATTAATAGCTTCTCATGAGCTGGCCTAGTACCCAGCCTTCACCCCACAACCAGAGAGCCAAAACCCACTCACCAATAACAGAACCACAACACGCACCAGCCAAACCCACTAGCACCTAGCTCAAAACCCTCGACTAGTCTTCAGCCAAGACCCAAGCATCAACATCCATTTTTCCATCATTAGCCTGACACAGTCCTGGAGCTCGCACCCGAACCATCTTCCCCCACATTCCCCTAATGCATTACTGGCTACCACCCTTGCCCTTCACTTGCACGACCGACCTTTCCAAAATTTGCCCATACAAACTACCAGCTTGCCTCTCTTAAAGCACCTTGCCTGTGCCCCCAAAACACTAGCCCTCCCTCTTACACAAGCTTAGACCCCTTTTATGAAATAGCCCTACCCACACAAAGAACCTCTACAGCCACACCAGACCCTAGTCTCTCCACAACCAACCTAAGAACACAAAAAAATAGCCCCGCCTTTGCCAGCACCAGACGACTCAAGACTCTAGCCCTTGCACATGACCCAACCACAAACACCTTTCAAAACCACATAGCCACCTTCTCCTCCAGCACAGTCCCTATACCCATCGCCTCACCAATATTCTCTATACCAATTGCTGTACCAACATTAGCCAACCCCATCCACAGCCACCTCCATCATCACAAAAACCACTAACAGCCCCTCCAAATACTCCCTATACGGCCAGGCACAACCTAAAACCAAAAAAAAATCCAAAAAAGAAAAAACAACCAAAATGAAACCAAACAAAATAAAAATCAAAGATACCATAATCCTCCCATTTGGGAAGAACCTCAGCACAAACAGGCAATAATGCCACTGTCAGCAATAACAAGGGACAGCAACGATTTGTAGTAGAGGAAAATAGAAAATAGAAATGGTTGATCTTCGATTTCAGACTTTGATTTAAGCTAGGGATTGGTTGATATTTTGGACAGAAAGAAGAAGAAGGTTTGCTAAAAAGAAGAAAGAATTGTAGGAAGCTGGTTGGGTTTCTAACGCTGACTGGTGATAGCCAAAGACAGAGGTTGTGAACTATCCACGGTGGTGGAACTCACTAGGTTTTGAAAACTGAGCAGTTGCCAATTGCTTGGGTTTGGCTGGTTTGGAAAAAAAGAAAGACGAGGGAGAGTAGTTGGAAAGAGGGATAAAGAGGCTAAAAGGATTTGGAAAAAGGAAAGTCTCTGGTCACAGGCAAACGGCATGGCAATCGACGAAATCTAGGTGGAAAACTTTTGGTTTGTTTTGAAAAAGAGAAATTTTTTTTTACGAAGGAGTATGAAATGAATTGAAAAAAAATATGTCTTATTAAAAAAAAAAAGTCAAAACCGACCCAACCCAACTGGTGCCCTAAACCAGCCCAAGCTCTAACCGACACCATGACCCCGGCTCGATCCACTGGATCACTTTTGAACTAGGCCACAAACAAGGCCCAAGCCTCTACTCACCTACTTTGGACCTTTCCATTGATGTGGGTTTTGACCCAAATTTTGGTAAATTTATTTTAATTAAGTTAGTGACTTGTTATTTTTACGTATATTTTTATAATTTATATTTAATTATTTTAAATTGTTGATGATATATTTTATATATTAAATAGTTAAGATTGTAATTTTAATTTAACTTGGTGTAATTACTTATTTCACAACATAAATTTAACGAAATTAAAATTAAATAAAAATTTTTAATTATAGGACTTTGGGCAGATCAAGTAACGATTCCTGAGAATTCCTTAGGTAAAAAAAATTTCTTCAAATTATCAAAGTATTGAAACATTTTAAAACTCTTTTTAATATAAAAATATTTATTTTTCTTTAATTCGAATAATTTTGTTAGAAAAAGATAAAATATAAAATATTTACAATAATATATACTTTTTAGGAAATAAATTTATTTATATATAATTATATTATTGCATAACTTTTAAATATTAAATAAAAAATAAAATTTTCGAAGATGAGATCTTAAAAAAATTTGAGTAGTGATTTTTTTAGAATCTTTAAATAAAAAAATTTATCTAAAATACCAACAATGTACTGGAGCATTTAGAATAAATTTTCGATAAAGATTTCTTTTTTTTTTTTAATAAATAAGATAAGAAATGAATTTTATTTTTTAATATTATTAGGATTAAATTATAATTATTATATTTTATTACATGCATTATAAATATGATATTGAAGACAAATATGAATTGTTGAAGATAAGATTTTTGAGAATTTCGAGTAATGGTTCTTAAAAAGATCCTTAGATGAGAAAGTTCCTTTTGATATTGCTAAAGTATTGGAATGTTTTTGAAAAATTTTTCAATAAATAAGGTTCTTATTTATTCTAACCAAAATACAAAATAAAATTAAATATGATTTTTTTATAATAAAAAATTTAAGAAAATTAATTTTTAAATACCAAAATTAAAGCTTTTTTATCAGAATTAAAAAGATAACACATAATTAATTGGTACCGTTTTTAACGCGCATTGTGAAGGTGCTAATTTTTCCTATGCGTAACCAATTCCTGAACCCAAATTGTTTTCGTAGATTACAAAATTATCTTTTTAATAAATTTTAATTAATTTTAAATTTTATTACAAAGGTAAGTTTTAATTAGTGGCTAATCACACTTAGCCAAAAATATTCATGAGGACTCTTTTTTATTTTTAAATTCATCTAGCATATCTCAAAACTGTTACGATAGTTTGGCAATCCCACTAGGGATGTCATTTTTTTAAAGAGTCAAGCCAAAAATTAATTAGGTATTATCCTTAATTTTGATTTAATGATCTTAACTGGTATTTAACTTTAATTTTTTTTATTTTGATTTTATTATAACAATAGTAGTAAAAAAATTTGCATGCATTTTACTTAACTTATGTCATTTGTCCATTATTTATTTTTTGTGTATGTTATTCTTAATAAATTATGGAGCATGTAGGATAGAAATTGCGATGTCATGTTTTCTCACACACATAATGACATGTTTTTTTATCATGTATAAGCTCTATACCTAGACTCTGTCCTTTTTAAGAAGAAGTAGAGTACTTATGCTTTCGTAAGATAATAACTTTTGTAATGGCAAACGAAATACTTTTACTCAAATTAACCCGTTTCCATTTGTAGCCTATAATAGGTGACGTTCGAGGTGCCTTACTAGCCCTATATAGACGTTAATGAGAAATAATTTGAGAACTTTTAAATGAACAAATTCTCACTCAACATGCAATAAACCTTAAGGGACTAACCTTGGATAGAGCCTTGCCAACTTTTTTGTAGAAATAACTCAAATATACATTAAAATTTTGAAAAAGAAGAAATAGATAATAAAAAAAAATATTTTCTTAAAAAAAAAAATAAAGAAAATTTTCTTTTGACATGTAGTTCATTCATTTGGTGGTTATCCAAAATTTGTATTTTGAAAAAATGTTTTAAAATAAAATAAAATTTTTTTTTAGCATTATCTGATAAACATAAAAAAAACCAACAAACAAACAAAATTTTTTAAAAATAAAGGTTTTTCTTAAATTTTTTGTTTATTGGTCAAATAAAAATTAATAAAAAAAAGAGAAAAATATTCAAATCGTAGTTATTTTGTGCGATAAAAAATGTGGGTTCTTGAATTTTTCTTTTTCCTAAAAAAAAAAAGAAAGAAAAAAAAAAGAAAAAGAGAGAATTTTAACTTTGAATGTTGTTTCATCTTTCACATTTTCATTTGATCTTTTACATATATTTCTATCATGTTTAAAAAAAATAATCGGATATTATATACATAGATAGTACATGCATCACATTTCAGGTATCTTAATAAGAAGTACAGGCATCCCATCATAGGCACATCATATGAATTTTTCTTTTTCCTAAAAAAAAGAGAAAGAAAAAAAAAAGAGAATTTTAACTTTGAATATTGTTTCATCTTTCACATTTTCATTTGATCTTTTACATATATTTCTATCATGTTTAAAAAATAATAATTTGATATTATATACACCTTCATCCCATGCATCTTAATAAATAGTACATGCATCACATTTCAGGTATCTTAATAAGAAGTACAAGTTTCCCATCACAGGCACATCATAATAAGATAATGATGCATTCTATCTTATCCACATCAATAGATAGTATATGTATTCCATTTCATGCACATGTTGATAAATGACACATGTATTCTATACACATCTTACTAGGTAGTGCATGTACTCCATCTCATTACATATCTTAAGGTAGTATCAACCTCATTAAGCCAACACAACATGTGTATTGCGTTCTATGTAGACATATCTCATGCACATGGTAAGTCCATACATTTCATACAAGTATATTGTATTAGTTATAGGCATACATCTCGTCACTCATGAAAATATGTCACTGTATTCTATACATGATGACTCATGAATAGTAGGGTTTTATGAAACATGCATTGTATGAATATACCTCACCATCATTGGCAATAAAACATTACATTCTTTACACATTCATGAGTGATAAAAATTTTATCATTTGGAGCCTGTACATGTGAAAATCCATTGTCTTAGGCATTTTGGTGTTTCATGATATTCTTTAAGCATCATTATCATATTCATAAACATGTTATATGTGTCATATAACTTAGAAATCATTTTATGGCATTCATTCAATAATGGTAATAATATATAATTTTTTTTGTCTAAATCCAGAATAAAATGTCTATCTTGGTGGGAATCAGAATGGTGAAAATGAGAGATCAATTGTAAGATAGTAGTATGGTTAAGTTTGTTGCTTAAAGAGATGAAATTAGAGTTTGAGAGATCAATTGGAGTTGAATCAAAAAGAATTTTGGCACGAGCTTAAAGAGATGAAATAACATATTGCTCAATTGATAAAAATGGTTAAAGATAGTGGTGTAGTTAAGTTTGTTGCTCCTCAAGGGCCATTATCACTTTTAATTCCATCGAATCAAGATCAACTAGTTCCTGCTGGTTCCAATACTTTTCTTGAGCATACTAAGGCATTAGATGACTCAAACAATGACCAAAGGTTAGGCGTGCTTAAGAAAAAAATTGGTGAATTAACCACATAAATGATTGATCTCAAAAGTCTAATTTTCAAGATGGAGTCACCTTTGCTTTAAACAACCCTCACCAATTATCCCAAGTCTAAACCCGCACTTAAGTCAATCACATAACTGTTTTTGACCTCATTTATAAGCATTTAGGATTATACCTCCAAACTTCATGCAACCTCTAAGAGCTCTACACCTGAATTCATGTCTACCATTTCACATTTCATAATCACCTGTTCTGCATGCTATCCCATCACCCCTTTCTTAGCCCAATTTCTAACCCAAAGTTTCTCAATTCATATCAACACTAACTATTTCATCATTTTTCCATTAAAGTAACCCAACCATAGAACTAAAAAACTCTTACACCACCAACACCAAACGAAGAACCCTTATTGACCCAATACCCATGTCCTATATATATTTATACCTATTACTTTGAGAAACTATCTCATTGCCCTTATCCCTATCGAACCTCTAAAACCACCTTATGCCAAATAATATAACCCCAATGCTTGATGTGAGGACCAATTTAGCATTATGAGTCACTCTCTGAAAAACTATACGTATTTGAAATATAGGGTACAAGGATTGATGAAAGTCAAATATTTAGGTTTTGACATCGAAATGAAGCCAATTGTTTACAAGAATCCTTAATCGATCCATGCCAAAATAGTAAGCAGTGCTATAGGTAGTAATCAAGTTGGCTAGGATAATGAATAAAAAGTAAAAACCTTAAAGCAAAGGGTTGTCCTTGCCAGCAATCATAATCAACTTCTTTTGAATTTCTTAAGTAAGGCAAAAGGGATTAAGAATGGGTCTAACACTTATTGGCCTTAGTCCTATGATGGTTCATTATTTGTAAACTTGAAACTTTTGGGAATGAATGAAAACTTCTTTTGACTTGAATTTTCTAACGAATGGACCTCTTTGTTTACATTTCATTTATATAATGGTATGTCTATGTGAGCCCATGAAAAAGAATGATGGTTGCAAATATATTTTTACTAACCTTTTGAGAAAGAAAGAATGTCTGTAAATAAGTCAACTTAAATATAGAATGGAACTTAAGCTCATTTTCAACAATAATAATAAAATTTAACTTGATGTTTTGCATCATTTATTTGAATTCATTATTTTTCATGCCAACTAAGGAACAAGGAATGGTGATTGTGAATATATTTTCGTCAAACCTTCAAAACAAATAGATATTTTTGAAAGTTTTAATAATAAAATTCATATCATGCATTTTTTACTTTTAGTAATTAATAAAAAGTTTAATGATAGCACACTGTAAGAAAAAAAATCAATTAAATTTGTGCACTTAAAACATTCGAACCTATATCAAAATCATGAAAAATAAAAATGCAAGTCAGATGGATAGGACGAAAAGGGCCTAAGGAGAGATCAGGAAAATAGTTACAAGAATACAATAGAATATGGACAAATAGTTGGTAGAATTAAAAGAAATATTAATAGATTTGATGAAAGGAAAAGAAATTGTTGGAACACATAGGGTAAGAGAGAAAACAACTATTGAGGAACTATTGTATCCATTTAGGTTCACATATCCATATATTCAAGACTCCTATACACCCCAAGCACCCTTAGCGACCCATCAATCTTATATAGACACTTTTGCTAAATTGCCCTTAGTTAAAATGAGTGCCAATCTTGGGCCTATCCTCTATGATCCCATTGTAATAACCAACCTAGATGATTTCAAAAAATAGGAGAAGTTAAAAAAGATACTGAGCTGATTGAGAAAATCAACAGAAAAGAAAAGTATAAGTTGCTAAAAGAAATTGTCACTAATAAATTTGTAATTGTGATTATATATAGTTGATAGTAATATGTTATATTTAATGGCGACAAAAATTTTCAAAACAAAAAGTAAAGTATTATGTAATAAATTATCTCTTCATCATAATAATGTTTAATAGTAGTGACCATTTTATATGTCGTTACTATTACATTACTTGCTATCAATTTGTCCACTTTATTAGTGACGATTCTATAATGACAAAAAATTGTGTCACAAAAACATCCTTATAGTGACAATTTAATTGTAAAAAAATTTAAACCGTCACAATAACTATTATATTAGTAACTGAATAACAATACGTCACAATTAATTATTACAATAGTGTCATAGAAAAATTTCATCACAAAAAATTTAATATTTGTGACAAAATAGCTTAATGTCACAATAAAATCGTCACTAAAAATCTTAATTATTGTAGTGCCAATATCTTTCAAAGCCCATATCTTTGTCAACCAAGCCATCAATTGGGCTTTTCGAAAAATCTTCATCCTCATATTATCATTCATGATCTTGTCCCCACACTTGAGCTTACCACCCAATCAACAAAGAACCAAAAAAGACCAAGAAATGGTTAAAAGATACTTTCAATCCTTATTTCTCACATTTTGTCTTTGCTAATAAAAGGCTGATACCTCACTCCTGTGCCTCTAAAAACAACACCAAATCCATCAGCAATGAGTTATGATCCTAATAGCAAGTGTGATTATCATATGGGAGTAATTAGCTATTCAACTGAAAAATCTAGATAGTTGAAGGAAAAGGTTAAGAATCTCATCAAAAGTGATATTTTGACTCCAGAACTGATGGAACAATGGAAGTTGATTCTATCCAATTGCAAAATATGAAGAGTTGAAATATAAAAGGAGGTCTCAAGTTTTGAAAGATCAAGAGAGGATGATTTTCTTTTAAACTTTCGACCTTTTGTGTATGGTATATGTATAGTGTCCCTAAAAGTTATTTAAATTAATCTTGGTAGAATTTATGTTGAAAAAAATGAATGCTCTAGGTTTTTCTATCAAATTT
This sequence comes from Durio zibethinus, assembly GCF_002303985.1. The sequence continues at coordinate 8,518,086 of NW_019167827.1, forward strand.
TATCTTTATGCATTTGTTTGGATAAAAGTCCCACATAATTAATTTTCAAAAACATAAAATGAAAAGTGTTTTACAACAAAAAAAAAAAAGAGGGAAGAAAAAGAAAGAAAAAAAAGATTTCTTTTGTAATAAAAGATGATGAGAATCTCAAAGTAATTAGTGATTACTATTAAAAAATAAACTCATATAATAACTTCGCACCTTTTTTTGACAACTTCTATGTTTCAATCCTTTTGAATAATTTCATTCATCAGTCATAATCCTTTAAGGGGCATGAACTTCAACTTGTTAACCTTGTCACTCATTTGATATATTGAGATAATAATCTTTTATTGGGTAATGAACAAAAGAGGTCAATTTTGAAAATTCATTTTGAATTTTGAAAACCAAGCAAGATACTATTTCAAAATTTTTAATTAGTAATCAATGTGTGTTGAATTTTGCCAATATGATTGAACCATCCAAATTCTTTCGATGACCACAGACATGAAAAATTCCTAAATTTTTTTCTCAAATAGCACTTGTTTCACATTTCAAGGTACATTAACTTAAAGAAGCAAAATTCCTTCTCACCTAAAATAATTTGTCTCATGTATTAATACTTTATTTCCTTCATTTTACCAAAAATGTTAGACAATTTAGAACTAAAATAAGCCTTTTGTGAACTATGTGATCAAATTTAGGATGCACATACAACTTAATTTTCATCATCATAAGAACTTTTTGTGAAAAATAAGATGGGGCATCAATCACACAAAAACAATTGATGGTTATAACATAAAAATAAAGAAAAATAAATAAAAGAAGCTTTTTACTTTTTCTACAGATAATTTGCTCTTTTAATTAAGTTATCGTGTTTGAAATGATGAATGACCATTTTTTTGTCCTTTGTAATTTAAAAAAAATTAACCATGCACTACCCGTTTAAGCCTATTAAATTTCTTATTCCAAAATGAACCTTGGCCAAAGATCATTTTTTACACAAGAAGACAAAATAAAGATATCTTCAAGATACTAACCTCAACAAAAGTGTTTGATATAAAGAGCGTCTAACATACACCTTGAAGATGAGAATCTAGAGTAAAAAGTGAATGAAGCTTCAATTAGAATTCCAAGAACTCAAGAGAGTAGTTTGCTAAAAATGAAGTCTAGTGTTTAAAAAAATAAAAAAAAATAAAAAAAGCAAAAGAAAGAAAGACATGTAGGTTGGAGATGAGAGTCCAAGGTAAAAAATGAATAAAGTTACAATTAGAATCCCAAGAACTCAAGAAAATAATTTGCTAAAGATGAAGTCAAATGTTTCGAAAATAGAAAAAGAAAAGAACGAAAGACATAAACCTCAGAGATGAGAACTTTGGGGCAAAAAGTGAATAAAGTATCAATTAAAATCCCAAGTAAAAAGAAGATAGAATTCAAGAAAGTTGAATGCTAAAGTTGAAGTCAAATGTCTCTAAAAGAAAAAAAGCAAAGAAAAAAAGACACATAACTTTTCATCTAAAGAATGCTCCATAAGATCCTAAGTTTAATTACTCTGAATAACATATTTTTAGCTTATTTACCCATTTTTTTATAATCCCAAACCTCAACCTACATTACATACCTTAAAATTTTCATTTTGATCAAATGTGGACATTTGAATTAAATACCTATACCTATTATTAATTGACAAGATTTTAACAAGTTTTTCATTGATTTAAAAATATAACTTTAAAGTGAAAACCCAAAAAAGGCAGTTTATAGCTAAAGCCACTCTTGAAACAACAAAAAAAATTTAAAATTCTAAGGTTTTATCCAAAATAGAAAATCACGATGTAGAGCTTTTTAAAGACTTTGCATTTCACCAAAAATTGAAAAAAAATTAGCATTTTTCTCTTTCCAAATCTTTTTTGAAAAATAATGGTTAATTTTGATGCACATTAAAATATCATATTTTTAATAAAGAAAAGTACTTTAAAAAAATTATCTCTTTTGTGAGCCTAAAAGTAATCCTTATAACCCTTGTCGAGCTTTCCTTGAAATATGCCTACCAGTAAAACGAATTGAATTGTTGATTACCCCAATCCACAAGCATTTCAAATAGTAATCAATAATTTTCAAGAGATTTGAAAGTTTTGGGTTTTTAACTTTTCTCATTGATTACGAAAATACTTTGTGTGGGGTAATTTGTGATTACTTTTGAAACATTCAAAGATTATTTCAGCATTTTGTATAAAATATTGAGATCATTTTTGGTGAAAAGTAAACATTGAAAATTTGAACAGAGATCTTTAAAAAAATGAAATAATAAGAGTCTTCGTATTTGTATAATTTACATGTGCATCATGAGAAAGATATTTGATCTACATGTTGCAAAAAAATAAAAAATACATTTGCATTTACATCACTTGCATTCGAATTGATATGTGCATTATGAGAAAAACACTTGATCTACATACTGTAAAAATAAAAAATGACATTCGTATTTGCATCACTAACATTTGCACTTGCATGTGCATCATGAGAAAGACGTTAGCATTTACATCATCTGTATCATAACTAAGGCATTTGCATTTGCAACATGGTATTTGAATCATAGAAAAAGTATTTGTAGGGCATCTACATGAAAAGAATATTGGCATTTGCATTATGAAGAAAGTCACCTATATTTGTATCAAGTATTTGAATTCTTGCATTCACATAGACATTCACATTCGCATTTGCGTCATTTGATGGAAATAAACATTTGTATTATGATTGTTTTTGTCAATTTTGTAAATATTAAAAAAAAAAGAAAAATTTTCTATACTAAAAAAAAAGAAAGAAAAAAAAAATAAGAGAAGAAAAATGAGAAAGTTTTCGAGAAAAGAGTTTAAAAAGAAAAAAAAAAGAGAAAGAAGAAAAAATCTCTTAGTTCAAAAGAAAAAAAAGAAGAGTCTGCCAAGAAAGAATAAAAGGAAACAATTTGAAAAAAATGAAAAAATATTTTAAAAAAACAAAAAAAAGAAAAAAAAAAGGAGAAAAAATAGCAAAAAAAAAAAAACAAAAAGTGAGAAAAAAGTCTATCATGAAAAAGATGAAAGAGAAATAAAAAAAAAGAGAAAATAGTTTGATAAGAGACTAAAATGTCAACAAGGTTTGAAGAATTGAAAGAAAAATGATCTACAAAAGGCAGATGGGTTATTGAAAAAATGAATGAAAAAAGATGAGATAATATATAAGATAAAACTTAAGTTCAATCAAAAGTTAAAAGAAAAATAATCTACAAAAGGAAGAGTGGTTGTTGAAAAAATGAATGAAAAAAGATGAGATACGATATAAGATAAGATTTAAGCCCAGTCAAACTAACATCCAGACCAAACTAAGCTCAGTCAAGCTGCCACTTAAGATAATCTCTAAGACTTTTGAGCATAATCTCTAAGAGCTCCGAGTATAATTTTGAAGACCTCCGGATAAAATATTTTAAATTTTTAAAGTTTTAATGCCTTTTATTGGAGGAGAATTCATAGATGTTAAGATTTATAAGATCTTCAAGCATAATCTCCAAGACTTTCAGGCATAATTTTTAAGATCTTCAAGCATAAATTTCAAGACTTTTGGGCAAAACATTTTAAATTCTCAAAGTTTCAATGTCTTTTATTGGAGGAGCATTCATAGATGTCCATATTTGTAAAACCTCTTGATATAATCTCTAAGAGTTTTAGGTATAATCTCTAAGACCTTCAGGCATAATCTTTAAAACATCAGGCATAATTTTCAAGACCTCCGAGCAAGACATTTTAAATTTTCAAAGTTTCAATGCTTCTAATTAGAAGAGCATTCATAGATGTCAAGATTTATATGACCTCCAGGCATTATTTCTAAGTCCTTCGAGCAATATTCGTAAGTCTTTCAAACTGAATTTATTTTAGTTTTGAGATTTATGAAATCTCCGGGCATGATCTTGTGTTTTATTTTCAAAAATTGTTAAGTTTTTTTTCAAGTGATTAAATTTATTGATTAAAACAATAACAAAAAAACCTTTTGAAAATTTTTGAACTGTTATCTTCAAACAAAATTATTGTCAATGTCTTTGCCCTATTCTTGAATTTTAGAAATATAAAAATACGAGCAGCTGTAAATATCCAATTTTGTCTGAATCGACTTGAATTTGTTCAAGTTTTAAATTTGATTTTAACATTTTAATTTGAATTAATTTAATTAGATTTAATTAAATTAAACTCATTCAAATTTGTCCAAAATTAATCGTTTTTGAATCGATTTGTCCAAAATTAAACCTAATTTAATTCGAATCAATTTGAGATTGTTCGATTTTTTTTACTTGATTCAAATATTTTAATTTGGACTTGATCATGCTTTGTTTCGAATTAATCATTTTCGAATGTTTTTGTATTGATTAAGTTTAAGTTTAAATTTAAATTTAAAAGCTTATTTAAAAAAAAAAAAGCCCAAATCTAATTATGAAAGCCTAAATTGTTTTTAAAATTCAATTCTAATAAAAATGAGCTTAAAACATTTCTTTTAATCCAAATATGATGGCCCAAATGCAATCCAATTTCAAGGCCCAATTACCGAAAAAAAAAGGAGATAGATTCTAGCTCTGCCAACGACCACCCTGCTCCACTACTCTGTACCCTGCAACCAGTAGTCTATTGGCCACTACCTTTGGACTATTGCAACCCCAATAAAGATAAAAATTCATACGCATCCATTTCACACCCAAAGCCTTAGCAATGGAGCAATTGTTTTTTCAAGTTCAAGCACCTCTGTCAACCCTTCCTCAGCATCATCATAGCCCCATTTCCACCCTCTAAGCACCATCATTAGCCTCCCTTGACCCAGCCTAGTACCCAGCCTTCACCCCATAACCAGAACCAAAATCCACGCATCAATATCAAAATCTCCAGCATGCACCAGCCAAACACACCAACACCCAGCTCAAAACCCTCAACCAATCTTCAGCCAAGACCCAAGCATCGACATCCATTTTTCCATTATCAACCCAACTAGTCCTAGAGCTTGCACCAAGTACATCTTCCCCTGCACTCCCTTGACGCATTACTGGCCACTGCCCTTGCCCTTCACCTACACGACCGACCTTTTAAAAATTCACCCATAAAAACTGCTGGCCAACAACTCCTAAAGCATCTCGCCTATGCCTCCAACACATTGGCCCTCTCTCACACCATCCCAAACCCTCTTCATCAAATAGCCCTGCCCACATAAAGCACCTCTACATCCACTTCAGATCCCAATCTCTCCACAACTAACACAAGAACACCAGAAAACAACCATACCATCGCTATTACTAGACAACTTAAGGCCCCTGCCCTAAATCACCTAGCCCTTGCACACAACCCAACCAAAAAAGCCTTTCGAAACCATAATAGCCACCTTTTGGCCCCACCACAATCCCTGTACCCATCACCTCACCAATAATCCCCGTATCCATCACCGCACCAACCCAAGCTAGCCTAATCCACAGCCCTCCATAATCACAAAAACTATCAACAACCCCTTCAAAAACTCCTTATATGACCAGGCACCACCTAAAACCAAAAAAAGAAAAAAAAACCAAACCAAACCAAACCAAACAAAACAAAAATCAAAGAAACCACAATCCTTCCAAAGGGGAGGAACTTCAGCGCTAACAAGAAACAATGCCACTGTCAGCAATGGCAAAGGACGACGATGGTTAGTAACAGAGGAAGATAGAAATAGCAGTGGTTAATCCTCGATTTCAGGCTTTGATTTAAGTTAGGGATTAGTTGATATTTTGGACAGAAAAAGAAAAAAGGTTTGTTAAAAAGAAGAAGAAATTGTAGGAAGCTGGTTGGGTTTCTAATGCAAACTGGTGACAGCCAAAAATAAAGGGTCACGAACGACGCATGGTGGTGGAACTCACTGGTTTTAAGGTTTAAGCAGTTGTCGATTGCTTAGGTTTGGCTGGGTTAAAAAATAAGAAATAAAGGAGAGAGTAGTTGGAAAGAGGGATGAAGAGGCTAAAAGGATTTGGAAAAAGGAAAAGTTTTACTAGCAAACGACATGACGATGGACAAAAGCTAGAAAGAAAACTTCTGGTTTTCTTTAAAAAACAGAGTTTTTTTATGAAAAAATGTGAAATGAATTTTAAAGAAAAGTTTGTCTTATATAGAAAAAAAACAAGCAAAGAATAAGGTGGGTCAAAACTGACCTGACTCAACTGGTGACCCAAATCGGCCCAGGTTCCAACCCGCACCCGACCTAGGTCTAATCCATTGGACACTTTTGAACTAGGCCACAAACAAGGCTCAAGCCTTAATTTACCTATTTTGGGCCTTTTCATTGAAGTGGGTTTTGACCCAAATTGTGATAAATTTATTTTAATTCAGATAGTGACATGTTATTTTTACATGCATTTTTATAATTTATATTTAATTATTTTAAATTTTTAATGATATTTATTATATATTAAATGGTTAAGATTGTAATTTTAATTTAATTTGGTGTGATTATTTATTTCACCACATAAATTTAATGAAATTAAAATTAAATGAAAATTTTGATGATGGGACTTCAAGAAGTTTGAATAGCAATTTTTGAGAATTCTCTAATTGATAAAAGATTTCTAAAAATTATCAAAGTATTAAAATATTTAGAAATATTTGTTTTTCTTTAATTTGAATAATTTTTTTTAAAAAAAGATAAAAATATAAAATATTCACAAGAAACTTTTTTAAGAAATAAATTTATCCATAAATAATTATTTTATTGCATAACTTTTAAATATTAAATAAAAAAATAAAATTTTTGAGGATGAGATCCTAAAGACACTAGAGTAGTGATTTTTTAAGAATTTATAGGTAAAAAAATTTATCTAAAATGTTACCAATGTACTAAAGCATTTAGAATAAATTTTTGATAAAGAATTTTTTTAATAAATAAGATAAGAGATGAATTTATTTTTTTAATAGTATCAAGATTAAATTATATTTACCATATTTTATTACATGCCTTGTCGATGATTGGATTTTTTAGAACTCCGAGTAATGATTCTTAAATAAATCTTTAGGTGAAAAAAATCCTTTTGATATTTATATAGTATTGGAATATTTTTGAGAATTTTTTAATAAATAAGATTCTTATTTATTCTAACCAAAATACAAAATAAAATTAAAAATTGATTTTTTTACAATACAAAATTTAAGAAAATTAATTTTTAAATACCAAAATTAAGACTTTTTTTATCAAAATTAAAAGATAACACATAATTAATTGATACCATTTTTTAATGCGCGTTATGAGACTGCTAATCTTTCTTTACGTGTAACCGACTCTCGAATCACAAACCCAAAATTATTTTTTTAATAAATTTTAATTAATTTTAAGATTTTATTAAAAATATAAGTTTTAATAGTTGACCTATCACATCTAACTAAAAACAAAAAAATTGGTGACAACTCCTTTTTACTTTCAAATTCGTCTAGTAACTCGAAAAAATCATTACGACATATATTATAGTGAAATTCTATTAGTTAGAGAATTGCTTGATAATTAAGTTTATATAGAGATAAATCTTTAATAGGTAAAAGTTTTTTGTAAATAAAAATTCTTAGTGATCAAGTAATGGAGCTCTATAATTATAAAATGAGTCATAACCTTTAGAATTATTATAGAAAGTTACAATCAATATATGATCTCTATGTGAGAGATAGGTTTATTTGGATGTAAAAAAGAGTAGGAGAAAAAACCAGCATGAAATAAAAGATATTTCATAGGTTAAATACTAGGAAACATAAAAACACAATTGTTTCAAGGACTCAAGGTTAGTTTTTATTTTTAGTGTTTTGTGCTCTATGTAATCTCTATATTTATGGTGTATTCTTTTCTCTCATTTATGGATGTAGGCAATTAGACTGAAATATGTTAAATATTACCTTTTTATTTGAGTGATTTATTTCATGTTGATCTCGTTATGTAATATGTTTTTATTTAAAAAATCTCAACAAGTGGTATAAGAGACAAATTGCCAACATATTTCAATGAACCAGACACTCGATGTGTTAAAAGGGCAATTTTTTAAGTTATCCCACATTGATTATGAAAATGGATTTATTGTTGCAAATTGTGTTCATGAGATTGAAGATATGCAAGAGAAGTTTTGCTGCAATAAGATGTCAGCTGCAGATGATGTCGACTAAATGAAATTGATTTAGTTGTACACGAGTATTGACCAATTCGAACATGCATAGTTGGGTATCTAGAATGTTGATATTTTGGTAGAATTTAAATTAAGGTGGAGATTTGTTTGATACTGATAGGTCAAAACATTCTATTGGTTTGATTAATTCGATCATAAAATTCAAAAATTAATTTTACTGATTTAATTTCTTTTAAATGAATAGATCGATAAATAGAATAGAAACAAAAAATAATCGAACTAACTTAAGTTGATCTGTTTATAGTTGATTTTTGTTGAATTTGGATTTGTGTTCGGTGATGGAGCTAAAACTTTAATTAAAGGATTAAACCAAAATACCCCTCCATAGCTGCAGCTCCACCACACGCGAAAGAATTAAAGGATTCCATCATTAAAAAAACAGACCCAACTAATACTAGAACATAGCGTAAACCAAAATTCTCGTGGCAAATACTTACTGCTCAGTACAATCATCATAAAAAAATTATGTAAAAGAACTAATGGAAGATTGTTAACAGATCATCATAATCAATTAAATGAAAAGAAACATCTATTTCCTATTCACATATAAAATTGAGAACATTGAAATACAAAAGCCCAACTGACCTTTTGACTGATGGTGATCACTAGTGTCAGACTTTTGGTGGAGCCATGAAGGAAGAAAGCAGAGATATTGTGACTTGCTACTGAGTTAGTGGTTGCCAATTTTGAGGGTTAGAGAAGTCGAAAGGTAAGAGATCTGTGGAAAGTCGATAAGCTTGTGAGGAGTTGATTTGTAGCTGGTGGTTGGTGGTTTTCAACTATGAGCAGTCAGAGGAGAGGAGTCAAGAGGTAAGTGGCAAACTAAAGAGGAGAGGGTGTGAGGGAAATGAAAAGATGGGCTTTCGGTAAAAAAAAAAAAGGGGTATCAGATAAAATAAAAAATGTAACAAAGTTATTGTAATTCAATTTTTTTGGTCAGTTCGCGTGTTAAAATCTAACAATGAAAATACCGACCAAACCGCTTAAACCAAAATAAAAAATGACTCACCCATTTAAACCGAATAGACCAACCTGATTTATCAAAATTAAACGGTTTTTGTCAGTTTGATTGATTAGACCAACCGGCTACTCTCCCTTAGATATTGATTCAAATTTTAATTGAAATTAGTTTAGATTCTAATAAAATTTTACTAATTAAAAAATTATTTAATAATTAAATTTATTTAAAGATAAATATTTTTAATGAGTAAAAGTTCATAGTAAACAAGAATCTTGATAATCAAGTAATATAGCTCTCTCTATACATATAATTAATCTTAATCTTTAGAATTATAAGAGAAAGTTACAACCAATATCACCACAGCAAATTGGGTTTTTGGCAGAGTTCTTTTAATTGTTCAGCAACTTTATAAATACCACTAAAATGTTAACAGTATTTATTTATGTTTACTGACGTTTCATAAATGTTGCTATATGCATTATAAGAAAGATAAATATTTTTTTTTGAAAGATAAATATTTTTTTTTATAAGAAAAATCAGGAGATAGATAGGTTACTCATCTCTTAAATCAGGATAAAATATATCATACTTGATACCCTAAGACAGTTAACTGCAAATCATGCATTTTAAATAATCTCAATAAACGATTATTGATAGAACTCAAATCCCAAATCTCTTTGTCAAGAAAAACGAACCTTAACCAAATGAGTTAATCACTTGTCGGTAAAAAAGATAAATATTCAATATTTAACGAAGCTGGTTTAAAAAACACTGCTAAATATTGAAATTTAGTGATAATTTAATCACAAACTGTCACTAAATATTAAATATTTTTAAATAGAATTACGAAAATATTTGATATGACTATTTTTATCCATTTTTACTATAATTATATTTAATATTAAAACAATTTATAAAAAACACATAAAGATTAATTCAATTCCATTAAATAAATATTATAAAATATCTAAATACACCAATTGTCAGAATAAATTCACAAGTAATATATGTGCAAACCATAGAAATTATCTAAAAGCACAAGCATTGTAAGAATTGACCGATACAAAACTCAGGGTAGTGCCAAGAAAATACATCAAGAACCATCCAATCTTGAGACCATTATACAATCTATGCTACTCATTTTTTTTTTAAGTATGTTATAGCTACTCTTTTGAGCAGTTCCAATAACCCTTCTATCAGAATCCACTGCCCATAGAGGGAGCCTAGTAATCAACTCCTTTGTCACTCCAAAACTTGTGATGTGCATGACATTGGAACCAAACACAACCCTCTACTCCTCAGGTCATGACAATTCTTTGGGCAAAAATGAAAAAGAAAATTTGTTATGTCCAGTTGATATATCATTAACGTGAAAGAAAAATGGAAAGAAGAAATTACCTGCTGATCAAGATCGTTTTTCCTCTTCATGCAGTTTTCATTCAATAGCTCAACAAAAAAAAGAAAAAAAGCATAAAAAATTATTAGCATTTTAATTCATTTGTCAAACTAAGCTTATCAAACTCTCATTTGTTTAGATGACCATAATTAATAGTTTTAAATGCAAAATAATGAATCTTAATAGAGAGTATAGCTAGCTATAAAGCTAAGAACATTCTTCTTTTGACACTATTTTTATTGGTTTAGAAAAAAAAAAGTAAATGGGTATAGCTTTTCCAAATTCAAGTTCCCCCAAGTTACTTTGAGGTAATGGATCCTATATTAAAGCTAATAAACTTGCCAAGGTTTTCAGGAACTATACAATTTCTCTCGCCTTAAACATAAACAAAAGATTTATAGTAATCATTAATCAATTAATCAAAAGAGTCAAATGAAGAACTCATTGAATCTTTAGAATTTTAAAATAAGAAGTTAAGAACCATAAAGAATCAGAGACAATATGACAACAAGCATGAAATTCGTAGACAGAGAAAGACACTTTAAAACTAAGTTACAACTAATAAGATACAAAATGCAATTATGCCTACCAAACATTACCAAAGCTCTAATCAAGTTAGGGCAATAACTTGATGAAACCATTAAAGCTTATTTAGACTGCAATATGAAAAAAGAAAACATAAAAGGACATAAGTTATTTAGATCATATCTAACAGAAAAGATGGTAACAAATTAAGGCATGGGACCCGATATCATATAACATCAGAGATCAAGGGATATTATGCTTTAAACGTGCAAGATTTACAAGGACAAAACAATTGACCTGGGCTCCCAACTGGCACTTTCTTTCCAAAGATTTCTTCCACAATGTGGAAGCAAATGAATGGAAGTCTAACACTAGTTTCCTTATGGTGCGACTGGAATGGAAATTTTCAAGCAAATGTTCTTACTCAGGTTCATCAGATATAGGCTTTGCTTCAAGTGCTGCAATAGTTTCATGCAAGTTATTCAACTTTTCATCGAACATGAATGGAGAATACCATTAGACCCCCTGCATTAATTCCAGGGAGTGTCAAGGCAATCAAATCATAAGAATAAAAGAAGACAAAAAAATACTAAAATTCAAAAATAGAGAGTGTCTGAACATTTAAGTGTAAATCAGACCCTACTTTGAGCCAAATACATGCTGTCATAGTTAACACTGTGTAAGAGAGGTAACTGTTCAGTTATCAACACGTTCCTTGCTTCGAGCCTAACCACTTTAGGATTTTTTAAAAAAAGAATACAACTCCATTAGAAGGATCTTGGAGAAAAATGCCGATTACCTCAAAGTACATCTTTGCCAAACTTTGGGCTATGTATTACTATAATAATGACGTTGAAAGTATTCTATCCAAAATGTCACCTCTTTCAGAAAACTTGTAATTTCAGTTTCGTTATTCAAAATTTTATCACATATAAGAGATCAATAAAAACTAATACTAAAGCAACAAGTAAGATGTGGCTACGTGGAAGAGAATTAAATACTTGAACACATATAAATGCCAAGAAGCCATTTTATTTGTTAATTCAGTTTAGAAAGCTAAAAATGAACAATAAAAGCCACCTCTATCTTCATTTCATTGTCATTACAATTTTAATTGTTAAACAAATATTGACAAACGGTAACCATTCACAACGTCATTAATTTTGATAGTATTGCAGCTAAGACATGGTCAGCTCTTTCTCGATCGAAATCAACTCTAATAATGAATCATATTCTGTTCGGTATAAATCGAAGCATAAGAATGAAATGATTTAAGATTTCATCAAGAATGAAATTATACAGTTCAAAAACTAAAATGAAACAATGAAACAAAAAAGCAAGACTTTCATAAGAAAAAAAAACAACAGAATATCACTTTCAGTTTGTTTAGGAAGGCGTCAACGGTGCTGCTGCTAGTTGTTGTTGCGCCACTTGGGATGGTGCTGCATGGTGGCTAATGCTGCATCTGTGTCAAGGGTTGATTTGGACAGTGATCCATGAGGAATGAAAAGGGGGAAATAGGAATTGGAGAAAAAAATGGGAAAAGTAGGATAAATCGAAAATGGAAGGAGAGAAACCGACTGCAAATCCAAGATTGAAAGAGTTGAGATTTCGATTTTGAGAGAGAAAGAGACGGAAATTGAAAAGAGATAAGAGTTTGGCAAAAAGAATTCTGGGTGCAGATAGAAAATAAATAGCTTCTTTTGAATGTTTAGGGCTAGAAATTTGCGGCGTTTAAACTACGAATCCTCAAAGTTTTGTCAAGCAGCGGAGTCTATCTTTATAAACGCCATTAAATTATTTCAAATAGAGGCATTTGACAAAGAAAACACTACTAGACATTGCATTTCACAATTCCATCATTTACCGTTATTTTTCTACGCTTTATTTTTTGAATTTACTCTCATTTTTATATGTTATCAGTGTTTTATACGTTTATTGAATAAATATCGCTAAATATTAAAATTAATGATGTTTGTTAATGAAATGCCGTTAATAAAGTACCACTAAAACTCAATCTCTTATAGTGTGTGATCTTTATGTAGAAGATAGATTTATAAAGATGTAAAAAAGAATTGAAGAAACACCGAGTTGCATGGATAAATGATTTTTCATAGGTTAAACACTAAGAAACATAAAAATTATGATTGTTTAAGGAGTTCACAATTAGTATTTTTTTTTCTTAATGTTTTACTCTTTCTAATCACTATGTTTATAACATATTCTTCTCTTTTATTTGTGGATGTTGGTAATTGGATCGAATTATTATAAATATTATCTTTTATGTATTATTTATTTCGTGTTAATCTCATTTTAAAATATGTTTTTAAAAATCCCAATAGTTTACCTTTTCTTAATTTAGACTATGATTGGCAAAATGATAGCATTTAATTTTGTAATAATATTGCTAAAAAATTCCTTAATTATTATTTACCATTTCCTATCTAAAAGAAAGGAGAAGAATAACAAAAAATGAAGCATCAATCGTAGTTCATAAACCATAAACATAATGTTGTTTTGCTTGTGTTTTTCAGAAAGATTTAACTATAGAGGAATTTTTTTTTCAAAAAAAAAAAAACTATAGGGGAATTATTAAATACATTTTTGTCTAAAAAAAACTATATACATTCTGATGAAAGAGTGAGAGAAATTCGCATGGCAACTTTTTGTTAGAAATTATAGCAATGCAAAGGCGTCTTTCAAGCATTTGCTTGATGAACCGTGCCTTTCACTTTGATCTAATAAAATTGTTATTGCTACCATGGAATAAATCCATGATCAAGACTTCTTAATAATATATAAATATATTACTTTTTGTATGGGATGTTTCCCTTGATAATGTGTGCAATACTTTCAAGCCTTTTTACTTGTGGAACCACTTTCAAGGGTTAATATCACGATTTGTTCTCTAGACCATTTGAAGAAATTTGAATCTTCGAATGGGATGGAAAGATGAATGAGGACAAAAGGCCAAAAGGTATTGAAACCAATAACTTTAAATGGAAAAAAATGAGAAGATTCCGATACCATGTTCTCTGTCAAGGGCTCTTACTTGGTGCGGAACAAAAACCCTTTTTTATATAGGGAGTTGTATTTAAGGAAGCAACTATTGCAAAGTATTCGCTTAAGATATCATTGAAGATAATAGTTACATGAATTTGATAATGAAGGAGTAATCAATTATTGATCTAGAAAATATATTTAAAATCAATTATAATAAGTTATAATTGTTAATAACTCTCATTATTATTTTTTATATATTCTCTACAATATCTATATAAAAAAGAGATATATACTCTTTCATACAAGTCATAATATCAACAATATAGCTTTTGGATTTTTTATGATAGAATTACGTTTTTTTAATGTTATAATTTTATTATTATTATTATTATTATTATTATTATTATTTACTCATTTTCATTCACACAAATACTATTATTTATAACTTAACAACAACAAGGAAGGATCGTGCCATTACAGCATTAATGTGGCCATTTCTTTTCTTCTTCCTTACACCTTGAGAGAGTAGAGAAGAAAGTAGAGAGACCTGAAATTAATTATGTGTAGGAGGCTAAGGAGCTCCTTTCAATCCAATACAGGGGACAGAAGCTGATAGAGCTGCCATGTCCTGCATTTCGGTTATGCTTAATGTTGGAGATGCTTTGCAAAATTCATCACCATAGAAGATTACGAATGTTAAGTTTAGCCCGATGCATGATGTGGGAGCAACTCCTTCCACCTACTTTGCCCACCCATTGAACTGAAGGGAGCTCCTGATTTCTTCATAACCAGGAGTAGATACGATCGTATCCAATTTCTCAAACTCTTGTTTTAATTTTGTCTTCGAACTCACCTACCCTTGATTTTATAAATTCTTACTTAACTTTTAACTACAAACTCTTTTCTGGTTTTTATCCAGCTCCACAGTAACTAAAATGGAGATGATCAAGTACTTTGGACGTTATCTAGTTGCGGCTTAGAGCAGTACACTTGAATGAGAGAATTGCCTTGACATCCAAGAAAAGGCCTCAAGCTTCAAGAAGTCCTAGCGATTGCCCATCATCTTTGGTCGTGAGAGTATCTGACTCTCAGTGCCAGACTCGCCAAAAACTTACAGATGCTGCTAATTCTCACAATTGTGCCTTCGTGCATAATCATGTAAGATTAAGCAGATGTGAACAACGCAGAAACTACTTAAGTGGCCTTTATGAACACTAGTCTATGTTGTTATCATTTCCTTTTGCTGTAAAATTCTGCCCGGTTTTGTCAACAAAAACTGATAATTTAGTCACTTACTACACTTTATTGTCCTTGTAACCATGTTCCAGTGCAAATGAGGTAAAAAAAAAAACATATGAGTTTCACTTTCATGAAAATTTTTCTTAAAGTCTACCTTTTCCAGGACTACACAAAATTTCCAAACCTCTCGAACACCAAGTAGTTAAATGAACAAAGCGGTAGAATCTAGGATTCAAAGCCTTAAATAGGATGAATTGCTGTAACTAATTTGATTTTGGAGTAGGATACAACAGTTGAGAATCTATAAGTCA
Organism: Durio zibethinus; assembly: GCF_002303985.1. The sequence continues at coordinate 8,533,697 of NW_019167827.1, forward strand.
CCTTCCAAAACTCACCAAAAAAAAAAAAAAAGCAGGATGCAACAGTCTTTGTACTCCATCACAATAGCAATCAAACTGGGTATGAAAACTACAAATCCCATATCAACAAGGTAATTTATTTCAAGTAGGAAATGACAAGAAATTTATTCCATTGTCTGATGTAATGTTGTCAATATAACCCAAGTAATAGCAAGCTTTTGGATGCTAACAAGAAAGGAAATAAAATTAGAAAATGAAAAAGAGATCCTGTCCCGTCTGTTTTGATAGTCTTAAATCACAAACAAGAATAATAACAATGTTTATAAACAGTTATTCAAAATCCTCAATTTATGCATTCCCTTGCTGGCCAAATTCAGTCACCTAAAATAGCCAGGCATAATATTAATTATATTATTCCAAGTTCTTGAAGAAAACACACTATGGAAAATTTTACGCCTTGTGCCGAGCAAGATACAGAAGAAGTCATATTCACTTGCACAGGGATTGATTTGAATAATTTTGAAGACATCCATATGATCAGGAATACACATCTAAGTGGACCTAACACATAAAATAGATACTGAAAACTGTACAGACCATGATATGAAACGCACCAAAACGTAATGATGCCACCACCACATGAAGCTAAAAAGGAAAAACTATTCTGTGCTTTATTTATTTATTTATTACTAGCTTTCATTTGCTCTTAAAATTGAAATTTCATGTCACATTATCGGCTGATATTAGAGCAGAACATAGATATCAAGATATAAACCTCCTTACCACAAATATTTAGATATCCCACCCCATAGTGTTTGATCACATTATAAAACTGCAAGATACCAACAGCATTCGCTTTAAAAAAATTCGATAAAGACATAACATCATGATAACTATGATGGTCTAGCAGTGACCACTATGTAAAACAAATTTCACGTATGCTCACTAAGAAAGAATATCTCTCAACGACACTTTCAAGGTATACAGCAAATCAATAATTGTCCTCTAAATGCAGTCAAGTGATGATATTGTAAACTACTTAAGAAATCAAGGAACAATTTCTTTTCGAATTACACCTTGTCATCAGTGTCTTAATTAAAAAACTATCACAATATCTTCGAATGCATTTACTTAATTGCAGCGACCAATCTATATGTGCTAAAATGGCCCATTTCTCTACAAGATTTCTGCTTAAAAAGAATTCTTGTTTTGAAGTTGGAAGCACTTAAAACTTTTAAGATTGTGCAAAATTTGTCCTTCCTGCAGATAACTTAAATTTTATGAATCACTTTGCCATCAATTTTCACTCTCTCATTTCTTTTCTCAATTTTAAAATAACCACATTCTTTGTAGCCAAATTTAATCTTTATCAACCAAAAACCCATGAACTCCAACAGTGTGTTTGGATTGAAATGAGAGAAAGAAAAGAAAAGTAAAGTAAAGGAATGTAAAGGAAACAAAACCTTATTTTTCTTGTTTAAATAAATTTTTAATTTAAAGAAAGAGAAAGAGGTAAAAACCAAACAACTTTTAGTTTTTCTTATAAATCTAATTTTTTTAATACCCCAATTTGGAGGAAGAGCTAGGGAAAGAAAAGTTGAAAAATATTTTTTTTATAAAAAGATTATTATGTCCATCTTTTTATTAATACTAAAACTCTAATAAAAAAACTTAAACAATCACAATAATCTTATAATTTTTTCAAAGCATTTCTTTTTTCAAGTAAGTTTCACATATCTCTTCTAATATAAATTTTTTTTTATAATTTTTTGGTGATTTGATTTTGATAAATTGTTGAATATGAATAGATATATTTTTTAGGTTTATGAAATGATTGATTAGCTCAAAATCTATCAATGTATGTTTGTAAAATATTTTTTTATTTCACTTGATTAAAAACCATTGATATAGCAGCAATTATGAAACTAGACAAGATGACAAACATATCATAATCCAAATAGTGCTCTAAAATCACAAGCAATGAAACGTTATAATTGAAAAAAATTTATTATAATGAATCATTTCTTTTCTTTTTCATTCTTTATCCAAACAATTGTTGTTAGAATTCTTTTATTTTTTTTTCTTTTATTAATTTTAATTATCCAAACAAAGTTTATATGTTCTTTTTTTTTTCTTTTAAAAAAGCTTTTTGTACATTCTTTTCTTTTCCTTTATTAATATTTATCCACGTAAGGTACTACTCCAACTTTTTGCCTTTATCACATCAGACAACACTACATCTTCTGTAAATGACATGACAAGAAATATGTTTTCACCTAGTAATTTAACTTCGACCAAACATAACACTCAAAGTACCACCATCAGACATATCTATGCACCATTTAGCCATAACCTTCCTGAAAGTGATTCATGAGTTGCTTAGTAATTTGCCCAAATGCGCTAGATATATTTTCTGCTCCTAATGCACACACCATTGATGATTTACCACATTCCAAATGGATGGCACAGTTATTACACCTATGTGATGTCCCCACAGGCCACATAGACCATATCATAACTAGGAGCTCACTTTGAAAGGAAATAAAAGAACATTGCAGGTTTTTGAGCTTATATGGTTCACTGGCCTTACAATCTTAGGCTTAATAATGCTTCTTCTATAGCAAGATGATAAAATATTCCGAATCACCTGGCACCAACAGATTACATAAGATCATTTCACAAATCCTTAACTCCCTATCCAACCTACCCAAAAATATAACTAAATAAACCTCAGACATTATGTCTAAGTGAGTCAACAGCTCAGTAGCTTTAGTAACCTCACACTGAATAGCACCCTTCACTTCTTCAAATATTCATGCTTAATAGGCATATTACAAGAGCAAACTTACAAAAAAAAAATCTACAAATTATGTAGCTTTTCTGTGTAAGCTAGTTGCAGTTCTTTCCAAGAACAAAACACTGTTCCTAACTCTCACAAACATAACTAAGAAACATGCCAACAGCTAAAATTTGGCGATTTCCAAAGAGTTGTTGCCACCCAATATGCGTAAACTATTTTTTCCCACCCATTTCTGCTTTATAATCTCATTGGTTTGTCCACCAAATTGACTTCCACAAACTATCCATAATTTCATTTCATAGGCATACCGATGGCCGCTTGATTCAATTAAATTGTTTACACTTTTTTTTGTAGAGATTCTAAAATTCAAACAAACAGTTCCATGAACAACAACAAAAAGCAAGAAATAATTTTTTTGAACCAATAACAATAAAATGGATTGTGCGGTATATAGTATAAAGAACAAATTAAGGTTTGAAATTACCTTTCATAACCGAATGCAGCCAGTCATTCTGACTCAACTTCCTCAACCTTCGGACCTGAAATCCCAACTCATCAACAAAAAAATTAATACAGTTCAGCTAGTCCCTTCCCAAACATCAATGTTGACTAATCTGCAAACAAATAATTACTATATTTATTTCATTTTTACTAATTTTCATATAAATACAAATATTTTCATTTTATTAATTTTATATATAGATATTTCTTTTTTAGTACATAAAGAGTAATTATTATATATAAATAATATTTATATTTTAATAAATATAAAAAATATTATTATTTTTTATATTTATTAAAATATAAATATTATTTTCAACTATTAAAATATAAAATATGATTTTAATAAATATTAAGTAATTTTATTTCTAGCTAGTAATTAATTGCTCATATTTGTAATTTATGATATACCTTAAAATTTATAGTTTTATGATTGAATTATTAAACTATAACTTAAGTTAAAAGTTTAAGTTTTGAATTTTTAAAATATTTACATTTTGTATAATTTTTTTTTATTGAATCAACAATTGACTTGATTGATTTAGTAGTTGAACTAATAATCCAGTGACTCAAAATCTTAAATAATTTAATAGTCAATCAAATTTCGATAATTATGGACGTGAGATTGATTTCGATAAGTTTGAAAACAACAGTGAAGATGAGATTGGTTATTGCAGTGATAAGATTAAAATCAGTGATGACATATATATTTAGATGCAAAAGCAACGGTAATAATGAAGTAAATTATATTAGAAAAAAGAAAATGACTATTAAAGGCAATAGATTAAAAATTATATATATGTTTAAATTATTTCACATTTATAAAATTAATAAATAATTTAAAATTTACTAAATTATTTTAATGTTAAATAATAATTTTATTAATAAATAATTAAAAATTAATGAAATAATAATACATCAAATAATATTTTTAAATAAAAACTACAATATAAAATAAAAAATTAAATTATAAAGATATTTTATATTTATAATACAAAATAAAAGGTAAAAGAGGAAACAAAAAATAAAAAGAAACACCAGTTGGTCACCGGACCAGAAAGGGCCTGTGAATAACCAGCAAAATTCTCATTGTTCTTGAATCCAAATGACTATAAGTGTCGATTGGCATAAACACTTTCGGTAATGATTCCAAAGGGAGCCTAATGTTAGGAAAATGGGGTCTAGTCCCATGTAAGTGGTTTTAGACCAAGTAAAGGCCATGGGCCTTGATCTTTTATTTTACACAGAGCCTTAGCTACTTAATAAAAAAGAGGTGGGGTTGTTTTAGGTGTGTATCGAAAACCAAGCAGAAAAAGAAGAAAAGCCAGGAAAAGCAAAGAGAGAAAAAAGAAAAGGGAGAGTTGGTTGAACGGAAGTCGATCTGTGGTCCAATTGAATTGGAACCTTGTCAGGAGGTTTATGATTTAGAGTTCTACATTCTGAACGGTGAAGATCGGGTTTGAAGCTCTCTAGGAACAAATCCAAGATGTATTTGTTGAGTCACTTATTTTGTGAGATTTCTCCAATTATTTTTCTAGTTGTTGATTAGCTCTAGTTTTAGCTAGAGAAGAACTTTGTATAACTATTATTTGATAGTGAAGATTTTTCTGGTGGTCCGTGGTTTTTTCCCTCTACACTGGAGGGTTTTCCACGTAAATCTTGGTGTGCTTTATTTTTTCTGCGTATTTGATTATTGATTGTTGTCTATTGCTTCTGTATTATTGTGATTATTGCTTCAGGCGCAATAAGTGGTATCAAAGCGAAGGTTATTTTGAGACATCGATACAGAAGTAACTCAGGATAGAAGTAAATTCTGTTTGAGATCATGGAGGGTGATAAACGTTTCATGATAAAATTGACAGCATCAAATTATTCAATTTGGAAGTCTATGATGGAGGATCATCTATAATGCAAAGATTTGTATGAGCCAGTATTAGGTGATTCGGCTAAACCAGCATATATGAAAGATGAAAGTTGGAAGAAGCTAGGTAGAAAGATGCTGGCTACAATAAAAAAATGGGTTGATATCAGCGTGTTCCATCATGTAGCGCAAGAGTCAGATGCTCACATTGTTTGAAAAAAATTGACAGCATTGTATGAGAGAAAAATAGGTATGAATAAAGTTATGCTTGTTAAAAAGCTTACAACTTTACAGTACAGGGATAGACGATCTGTTACAGAGCACTTGAATGATTTTTAAGATATATTTAATCGGATGACTACTATAGAGCTTAAGATGGATGATGAAATGAAGGCATTATTTCTTTTGGGTTCATTGCCAGACAGTTGAAATACTCTAGTTGTGACTGTTCTTAATTTAGCTCCTAATTATAAAGTGACATTAGAGATGGCAAATGACAGTATGCTTAATGAAGAAGCAAGGCGAAAAGATGTAGACCCTGAGAATCAAGCTCTGGTCACAGAGAACAGGGGTAGAAACATCGACAGAGATCAAGACCCAAAAAGCCATGGTAAGTCTAAACATAGATCCAAGTCTAGAGGTAAAGTGAAGTGTTTCTATTGTGGTAAGACGGGTCATATAAAATGAAACTGTAAAATCTTGAAGCAAGAGCGAAAAGATGAGAAAGGTAAGAGTTCAGATGATGGTAATGTTGCAGCAGTGAATTCAGATAGTGATTCAGTTACTTTGATTTGTACACATGGTGATTGCAATCATATTAGTAATCCCGACATTGAGTGGATAGTTGACACATGAGCGACATATCATTGTGTTCCTAAGAGAGAGTTGTTTATAACTTACAAAGTATGAGACTTTGGTTGTACCAAGATGAAAAATAAGAGTGTGTCGTAGATTATTAGAATTGATGATATTATTGTATAAACTAGTACAGGCTGCATGTTAACTTTGAGGGATGTCAGACACATTCCAAATATGAGAATGAACTTGCTTGCTATTAATGTCCTTGATAAGGAGGGATATAAAAGCCGATAAAAAAATGGACAGTGAAAGCTTCTTAAAGGATCTATGATAGTTGCAAGGGGAAAACTATGCTACACAATGTATAAGACATGGATGCAATTGAATGGTAACCAGGTAAATACCGTTGAAAATTATGCTTCAGCAAACTTGTGGCACAAAAGGCTGGCACACATGAGTGAAAAAGGGTTACAGGTTTTGGCAAGACAATCTCTCATTCCCTTGACCAAAGGTATGTCTCTCGATTCATGTGATTATTATTTGTTTGGTAAGCATCATAGAGTTTCTTTTCGTAAAAGTTTTCAGAGAAAAGAAAATAGATTGGAATTAATTTATTCTGACGTATGTGGTCCCATTGAGGTTGAGTCATTAGGTGGTAGCAGATATTTTATTACTTTTATTGATGATGCTTCACGTAAGACTTGGGTGTATATGTTGAAATACAAAAGTCAGGTACTGTAGTATTTTTAAAAATTTCATACCACGATTGAAAGGATGACAGGGTTACCCTTGAAGTGTATTCGAACTGATAATGGTGAGGAATACACATCTAAAGGCTTTGAAGAGTATTGCTCAAAGCATGGGATCAGGCATGAGAGGACAGAACCTAGAACACCGTAGCATAATTGTATAGCTGAAAGAATGAATCGCACCATTGTGGAAAAAGTCAGATGTATGTTGAGAATGGCAAAATTACCAAAGCTATTCTGAGGTGAAACAGTCAATACAGCTTGTTATTTACTTAACAAGTCACCATCAGTTCCTTTGGGCTTTGACATTTCAGAAAGAGTGTGGACAGAAAAAGATACTTCATACTCTTATTTGAAAGTTTTTGGGTGTAAAGCATTCATGCATGTGCCGAAAGAGCAGAGATCAAAGCTTGACAGTAAAGTCACACAATGTGTGTTTGTAGGATATGGTGATGAAGAATTTGATTACAGGGTATGGGATCCAGTAAAGAGAAAGACAGTCAGAAGCAGAGATGTGGTCTTTCATGAAAAAAAAAACCATAGCAGACCTTGAGAAAAATGAGAAGACTACACGAGTTACTGTTGAGTGTGATGTTTCAACACCGACAGGGATTCCACAGGAAAGAGCCAAAGCTGGTGAAAATGAGCAAGAAACAAAACTTGGGGATATGAATGAGCCAGCCACAGTTGGCGATGAGCCAGATGCTATTAGTTTTGAGCAGGGGGAGCAATCCTCTCTATTTGAGAGTGTTGAGTAAGGAGAGCTACCTTCGACATCAAGTGATGTAGAGTCTCAGCCCAGGAGATCTACTAGAGAGCACAGGCCATCTACCAAGTATCCAAGTTCAGATTTTATTTTAGTTACCAGTGAAGAGGAGCCAGAAAGCTTCCAAGATGTGCAGGTTACTCCAGATAGAGAGCACTGGTTAGAAGCAATGAAAGAAGAGATGGAGTCATTACGAAAGAATGGTACTTATGATCTTGTTAAACTTCCAACAAAGAAGAGGCCATTAAAGAATAAATGGGTTTTCAAGTTGAAAAAAGATGGTGACAAACTAGTGAGGTACAAAGCTCGATTGGTAGTAAAAGGTTTTTCTCAGAAACCAGGCATCGATTTTGATGAGATTTTTGCTCCAGTTGTAAAAATGAGTTCTATTCGAGTGGTACTGGGATTGGCAGCTAGTTTGAATCTTGAACTTGAGCAACTTGATGTTAAAACTGTATTTTTGCATGGTGATTTACAAGAAGATATTTATATGAATCAGCCTGAGGGTTTTGAAGTGAAAGGGAAAGAGCACTTAGTTTGCAAATTGAAGAAAAACTTGTATGGCTTGAAACAAGCTCCGCGACAGTGGTACAAGAAGTTTGATTCTTTTATAGTGAGTCATAACTATAAAAAAACAGCAGCGGATTCTTGTGTGTATATTAAACAATTTTTTAATGGTAACTTCATTATCCTATTATTATATGTTAATGATATGTTGATTGTAGGACAAGATGCTAGTATGGTTTGCAGGTTAAAAGAACAATTGTCTAAGTCTTTTGATATGAAAGATTTAGGTCTAGCAAAGCAGATTCTTGGTATGGACATTATTCAGGATAGGAGAGCTGAAAAGCTATGGTTGTCATAAGAAAAGTATGTTGAACGAGTGCTTGGTAGATTCAACATGCAACATGCTAAATCAGTTAGCAGTTCACTTGCCAATCATTTTCATCTAAGTAAAAAATCTTGTCCAGTGTCTAAAGAAGAGCAACTAGCTATGTCTAGTATTCCTTATTCTTCTGCAGTCAGTTCTTTAATGTATCTTATGATTTGTACAAAGTCTGAAATTTCTCATGCAGTTGGTGTAGTGAGCAGATTTCTTTCTAATCTAGGAAAGGTTCACTGGAAAGCAGTGAAATAAATTTTTAGATATTTGAGGGGTACCTAAAAAATGTGCTTGACTTATGGAGTTTCACAACTAGTTTTAGAAGGGTTTACTGATGCTGACATGACAGGCGATCTTGATGGTAGGAAATCTACTTCAGGGTATTTATTCACTTTTACAGGAGGAGCTGTATCTTGGCAATCTAAGTTGCAGAAGTGTGTTGCTTTGTCAACTACAGGACTGAGTAAATTGCAGCAACCGAAGCATGTAAAGAAATGCTTTGGATGAAACGTTTTCTTCTTGAATTGAGGTTGAATCAGAAAGAGTATGTGGTATTTTGTGATAGCCAGAGTGCTTTAGATTTGAGTAAGAATACCATGTACCATGCTAGAACAAAGTACATTGATGTTAGATATCATTGGTTACGTTCAGTGATTGAAGAACAGTAGATGTTATTGAAGAAAGTCCATACTGATAAGAATCTAACAGATATGTTGACTAAGATACTTTTCAGGGAAAAGCTTGAGCTTTGCAGTAACTTGACCGGAATGAGTTCCCTGGCCAAGGTAAGTTTCAAATGAAACTGCTATGGTGATGAATCTCCTCTTAATAGGGCTGGAGGGGGAGATTGTTAGGAAAATGGGGTCCAGTCCCATGTAAGTGGTTTTGGACCAAGTAAAGGCCATGGGCCTTGATCTTTTATTTTACACAGAGCCCTAACTACTTAATAAAAAAGATGTGGGGTTGTTTTAGGTGTGTGTCGAAAACCAAGCATAAAAAGAAAAAAAGCCAGGAAAAGCAGAGAGAGAAAAAGAGAAGGGAGAGTTGGTTGAACAGAAGTCGATTTGTGGTCCGATTAAGTTGAAACCTTATCAGGAGGTTTATGATTCAGAGTTCTACATTCTGAACGGTGAAGATCGGGTTCGAAACTCTCTAGGAACAAATCCAGGATGTATTTGTTGAGTCACTTATTTGGTGAGATTTCTCTAATTGTTTCTCTAGTTATTGATTAACTCTAGTTTTAGCTAGAGAAGAACTTTGTATAGCTATTATTTGATAGTGAATATTTTTCTGATGACCCGTGATTTTTTCTCTCTACACTGGAGGGTTTTTCACGTAAATCTTGATGTGCTTTATTTTTTTTACGTATTTGATTATTGATTGTTATCTATTACTTATATATTATTATGATTATTGCTTCAGGTGCAACACCTAAATTTATTGTGCTTTTAATTTAATGGTACGTACACGTTTGTCTTTTCATTGCATTGGAATTGTCAAATTGAGTGATTAAAGCTTGCAAGATAATTATTCATCTAATTTAACGAGGCATAAAAATTATTGAATTTTAAAATGTATAATTTTTTTCGTGTGTGTTTGGATGAAGTATTTGAAAAAAAAATTTCATCTCAATCAAAATTTTTAAAAATTCAAAATTGAATTTACTTACTTGGATAAAAATTAAAAAAATTCAAATTTTAAATAAAATTTTAGAAGAGAATTTGAATACCTTAAATTACCTAATGAAATTTCACCTAAATTGGTAATTTTTCAAAATTCCTCCACAATCAACATCCTTTCCCTCGTTACTGCACATGATTTATCATAAAATATAAAATTAAAAAATAAATATCATTTTATTTAATTTTAATATATATTTTTATTTTTATATTATTAATAATATCTATATATTTTATAAATATAATGATACTCATATTGTATATTTTATTTATACACATATATCTCTTATTTTTAATATCATTATTCTTCTTTTATAATTATTTTTATCTCATCAAATTTTAATAAACTAAATTCCTTTTTATAAATTATTTATCTAAACAAAATAGTTACAAATATTAATATTTTAAAATGATATATTTTTAAATGCTTTCATTTCAAATTTATTTAAAAGTTTAAAATTTTCTATCCAAATGCACACTCAATATTTTAATTTAATTTCTAGTTGTCCAATTCACTATGCAATGTTTTTTTTTAACCTTTCTTCAAGTCCAATGATCACTTGCGCGTGAAAGACATGTTAAAATTTAAATAAATAAGTAAATCGTTTCCTTTTAATTTAAGTTTTTAAGATAATTAATCATCTGATTTAACAAAAATATTTCACTAAATATGACATAAAAAATTAAGATCTACTCCCTCATCTTTCGAATAAAAAGGCAAAAATTATGGATATAAAATAATATAACTTTTCCGGCAACGCATTGTGGTCGGACCTTTTTTTTTCAAAATAATTAAGAATATATTTGATATATAAGATAATAATAAAATAAAATAATAATTATTTTTTATTATTTTTTATTTATATCTAATTAAAAAAGATAAAATTATAAAAAAATTATTTTTCTCTTAGTATAAAATGTTTCAATTAATTTAAAATAAAAAAATTATTTTTAATTTTTGATATTAAATTTATATATTTTATTATACTCTTAAAAATTATATTAATAATTTAAATTATATAAACTTTAAAAAATAATTTTAATCAATAAATTATTATTTTATCTTAATTATTGCATTTTTTTAAAAATAAAAAATAAAAAATTAATTTAATTTATAATATTATTTTATTTTATTCTATCGTAATTTTATATATAAAAAATGATTTAAGGTGCGTAAAACTCCATAAAACTCCGTTAGGCTCGAATCATGAGTCTAGAAGGCTCAGGCGTGGATTCTTTAACAGATAGTCTTGAAATCTTCTCTTGAAATCCTCTTGATTAATGTAGAACTTCATCTGTGTAAAATTATCTAGAGCTCCTATCCTTAAAACAGTAGGGCTCTAGAACCCATTTACTAGTCATTCACTTGGTTCATTCTCAGCCATACATGTAATGCATGTAATGGAGCTTTAATTATAAATAGGTATTCCTCTTCTCAACCATTAAGTATCAAATAAATCAATTTTATTTTGTAAGTATCAAATAAATCAATTTATTTACGAAATTAAAATATATTAAAAATTATAAATAAATATTTATATTAAAATATTCTCTTTAAATAAAAATCCTATAATCATCCTGTCAATAAATCCAAAATTAAAATATATTTATATATATAATTAAACTCATTAAAACCCAATATAGAAACAAATAAAAAAGTAGTGTGTTAGAAACAAATTGAGAAAATAATTGAAGTGAGCAAAATTAAACGGAAGAGACTGTTTATAAAAGTTGTTAAAGAAATAGTTTATTATAAAACGAGAATACAAAAAGTTGTAGAACTTTCTTTCAAGCTTCAAAGATTACTTGATCAAATCCCGATGACATATATATTCTGTTTTTTTTTCTTTTCTTTCTCTGTTTTCTCAACGGAATCATATAGCAATAGAAAGGATGAGGAAAAATGAATTTGAAATAATAGAAATCAATAAACTTTAGAAGATTGTGACAAAATGGCTAAAAAAAGAATTCTACCTATATTTTGTTTTTCAAATGGATAGAAAATCTACACAATAAATGAAACAAAGAAAATAAAATCATATAAATGAGGAAAGAAATTAGAATCATCTAAACAGGGAAAGAAAAATACCCATGATGTAAATAATCAAATATGGGACATTTCTTTTTCTTACTGAAATCAATTAAAAAAATATTTCTGTTTTCTCTATATTTTTCAAAATTTTCGTTTTTGTTTTGATAAATGTTTCAATTCGTCCAATAAGATCCCATTATGGCCCATTTAAGTCTCCATCCATCCAACTTTTGGCCTCACAAATCTATTTAGGACAATTTTATAATTTAACTTTAAGTTTTAAATGGCTTTTTTTTTTTAATAAAAATATATCCAGATCTAGTAAGTTATGATCATTTGAACTCAATGATCTCACTGTTAACTTATGGAAAATAATGAATTATTATATAACATAAATATTTTTTACATTATATTATTCAAAAAATTTTTGCTTGAACTTTAATAGTTTTAAATATTTTAAAAAGTTTACATTTAATAAAAAAGTATTACAATATTATCTCATGCAATTACATCTTTAATGTAAGTATCTTTAAATTTATAAATTAAATTGAGAATCACTATAGTTTACTTTGCAAAAGATATCTTTATAAGATATATAGATTAAAAGTATTTTTGAATAAATAAGAAACAAAAATTAATATTATATAATAAAATATAAGATTTTATTTTTATATATAATATTTATATTTCAATATAAATATCACATTTCATATTTTAATCATAAATACTATTAACATATGATTATATTTATATCTAAATAAAGAAAAAAATGTATGAAATAGTTATTTAATATCAACATATATATCTTTTATCCAAATCATATCATGTAATTATATTATTTGAAAAAATTAATTATTTATTATAAAATAACTAATTAATCTATTAAAATAAATATTCACCATTATTTTTTGCATCTTGGCCTAAAGATAAAAAAGCCTTAAGGAAGACATGAGAGTTTAGGTTCAAACCTAGTCACTCATCCTTTTTCCCATATAATAGGGCTTTGCCCTCTTATGAATAAAATTCACTATTTAATTATCATATAATATATGTAATAAATTATTAACTTTTTTCAATAATATAATTACATAACATGATTTAAATAAAAAAATAAATGCTGATGTGGCATAACTATTTCATGTAATCCTTTTTCTATTCAAATATAAAATTTTTTTAACATTTTTTAAAACTTAAATATTATTGTTATGATTATTATAAAAATAAATGAAATTTTTATTTGGTGGATTTTCACTTATGTTATTATTAAAATTTTAACGGTACCAATAAAAAATACCAAAATTTTAATATTTCTTACATGTGTTTGCTTTTGTTTTTTGATTAAAACAGGTTTAAGAATGATTTACCATTTTTATCATGTTTGTGTTACACTTTGATAAAACCAAAATGTCTTTCTACGTTTTAACCCATATGAATAGGAAAAATCTATACATCTAACCATCCAAGCATGTCTTATGTGATGAAGCCAAGTTCTTTTTTTGCAAATATGCATTCTTTTAATCCAAGATTCACTTTTTCTGCCACTACTTCTTAACGGAATCCAGATTTTGATTTTCCAAATGTTTCACGAACTATATCATCTAAATCTTTTGTTTCTCCAACAACTATATACATACTCAGTGGTAGAATCTTCTGCATGTTTGCAGTGACTTAGAGTAAATTATTCAATTGGTTGCTGAAATGACTTTTTTTTTTTTAAGTAAGGTCTATTTGGATGGGTGATGAAATTAGTTTCAGTAAGATTGAAAATAACGGTAGAAGTGAGATTAATTACTGTTACAGTAAAATTAAAACCAGTGATGGGATATGTGTTTGAATATAAAAATAACGATAGTGACAAGGTGAATTGTAATGAAAAATTACTATTAAAGACATTAGATTAAAGGTTATTTAAATTATTTAATATTTATAAAAATTATTTATTATATAAAATTTATTAATAAATAATTGAATTTATTTAAAATATTTATTCATGTATTAAATAATAAAATTTATTTATTATATTAAATTATCAAATTTATTTTATAATTTTTTAATAAAAATAAAATAATAAATCTTCAATGACATTTTCGACATAACAATAAAACTTAAAAGATAAAAATGGAAAAAAAAAGAAAAAATTAATTGGTCAGTTATCAACTGCACAAAAAATGGTCAGTTGATGATTGGTTATTGTTTAACCTCACTGTTATTTTGTTTGGAAGCAAAAGCTATGATTGGCACATTTTTTTATTGCAATTGTACTACAATGAGGGTGTAGTGCAATCCAAATAAGTACTAAGTTATTGAAGTTTAATTAAGCTCATTAAAGTCGCCAAGTTTCATTAAATATCTCAAATATAGTCACTTAATAGATTTCATCCAATCTATTTGATAAAAGCATGACATAACTGTCATATCAGCACCACATTAGTTAATTAAACCACTGTAAATTACAAAAAAAAAAATGTTATTCATTTTTATTTTTTCTTTCTGTTTCTAAATTTTTTCTTTCACTACCACTTCTCAAATAAATTTGGCAACTAAAATAACAATTTCAAACCAGTGGACCACCATGTTGGTTGCCATCTTCTATCGCTTAGCAGAGAACTTGAGGGAGAAAAGGAATATTAAAAGGCAAAAAAAAAAAAAGACTAAATATGATAATGAGAAAAATGACATTTTCAATATCCATAAAAATTACAAAAATAATTTGTCTAGAATTAAATCATTCTTTTATCACAACCATTTAGAACTCAAATTAGACAAACTATAATCATACACACTACTAGAAAAAATGTTTTTATCAATGAAATTTTTCATCAGTAATACATTTATTGACAAAATTTACCAACAAAAATTTTATCGATAATAAGCAAGTCAGTGATACTAATCTGTCGGTAAATTTAATTACTGATGGAAATGATGAAATTTTTTGTTGACAAAAATTTTGTGAATAATTGTGTTGAAAATCCGTTGATAATTGCATCGGAAATATGTCAATAAATCTGACAATATTTTTGTTAATGTTCCATCGGTAATTTCTTATTTCTATTACCAAAACTTGAATTCTGTTGATAAAATTATAATTTCATCGGTAATTTGATTAATTTCATTCATAATTATTAAAAAAAACTTATAAATTAAATATAAAGCATTTGTGATTATTTTTAAAGTTTATTATTTGTCTATTATTATTAATTAATAAAGTACCAAATTTACATCATAAAGTTTAAATCTACAAAAATTCTAAATCAATCTAAATTTAAAGCTAACATCCATGACATCTATAAAATATAATACTAAAATCTATAAAATCCACTATAAAGTCCTGAAAAACACATCATTATGCTGTTGCATCTCTTGATTTAGAATATGTGTTGTCGTCATCAAGTGTAGAAAATTGTATTGGCTGAAATTGTCTAGACTCCATCAACTGCATCATTTGATCCATGAAAGACCTAAGCTTAACTTTAGCTCAATCCTCCACTTATCAATTTGTTCTAGTATCTAAGGTTGAGGAGGTACAGATGATGAACCATAAATTGAGTGAGACTTGTTGTTGTAGTAGTGGACTGACTTGAGTAAAATAGGTTTTTAGATTTATCTGCAGATGCAAAGTCATATACATGAGTGCGCACAGCTTCAACCCCCTAATAACTTCAGTTAATGCCAGTGGATCAAAATTTAGATGGTTAGAAGAATCTTGACCATATTTTTGAGATAATGCAATAACACTGTTTTCTTACAAAAAGTTTAAAACAATTATCATCCATTTTACCTATATAGTTTAATAAATTAAGACAACTTCAAACAATTCACAACGTCAAAATTTAATTATTAAATATGCAATAGTTTCACTTTTCACAAATTCATTGCATTTTAATCCACACAAAATACTATTTAGTTTAAACTAAATTTCTTACGATATTTAGGCTTTGAATTACTATAAAGATAGTTCATCAATAATCGCAATACACAATCAAAATTACAAAACAAAATACACAATAGTTTTCACCTTTCACAAAGTCATTGCATTTCAATATGCACAAAATACTATCAAGTTCAATATTGAATTTCCTACAATGTTTAGGCTTTTAATTACTACACTATCTAATTCATCAATAATCACAATACACAAACCGAATCACAAAGCAAAATACATAATAATTTTCACTTTTCACAAAATCTTCGTATCTCAATACACACAAAACATTATCTAGTTCAATACTTAAATTTCTACAATGTTTAGGCTTTCAATTACTATAATATCTACTTCATCAACAATCACAATACACAACTACTATCACAAAGCAAGTTAGGCAATAGTTTTGACTTTTCACAAAGTCTTTGCATCTTAAAACACACAAGATATTATCTATTTTAATAAAGCAAGCCAACAATTTAAAAGTATTCACAAAGTCATTGGAAAGTCACTTACATTGACAACTTTGAACTTATTCTTAACGAAATCACCACATTCTCTTGAACATCTGTGAGTGTGATTGAAAACTTTTGTAAATATTAGTTCTCGTTGCAACTCAAGTGATTGTATTCATTTAGAGACATTTAATGAAATATGTAATAATGCAATTATATAAAATTGACATTTAATGATAAAAATAACTCTTAAATAAATATTATACCATTCTTTTTATAAACATGAAATGCAATCAAGTCGTCAATTAGCTTCATAATACTTTATTCTTTTTGTGTCCGGCAATTTTGTTTGGCTTTGGAGAAGATGTTTTATCATTTTGGAGTGCTTCATACATTCTCAATAAGAGCATCCCAAATCAGAGCTGTGATTCACCTCTACTCCATCCCTCTACAATGTATGATGTTGTCAACTCCACGCTCTTTTATTGCTAATTCCCTCTTATCGGATGACAAATCTTTTAATCAATTCTTAAAAATATTTACTTTTTGCAAATAAATAAATAAACAACAGTTCAACACTCAATCTTTATCGAACATTGTTTAAAAGTAAATATAGATTCAATTTAAAAACTAGCAAAATAGATAAATTTACATAAAAAGGTAAAACCATACATTGTCTTACTCGAAAATATCAGCCTATTTTAAAATTCTTGAAGAAGCAAGAAAAAAATAATAAAAGTAACTGCCAATCGAGCTTATAATACATAAAATAAAAGTTTTATATATATTTAGAAGAAGAAGAAGATTCGAACCATGGAGGGAGGGGTGGTGGCTATCTTTGCCCCAACCGATGCTGCGAGTGGCGTCGAGGTCCTGGTGAACGAAGTGGCAACACTTCTAGAGATGGTTGACTCTTTAAATGTGATAACACCACCTGACTTGTCTCGAAGGATCTTCGCCTTCTCTTTGTTGATCCATTTCTCTCGAACTATGTGCTCCTTCATTTCCAGCATCGCCACCGAGTCCTCGTAGGGATCGGCCCGGTCAAAGTCATGTGGTGCCATTTCCTCAAACTTTGGTACTCCTTTCTTCTTCCCCATCTCTCTCAATTTTTTTCATTCTACTCTTCTTTGCACTGTGGTTTGTTTTAGTATTCTGACGATTTTGGGTTTTGGATTTGAGTATTTGGGCGTCAAATATTTTGGTTCTCTAAACTTGTGTCATAGTTGGTCGGCCTATTAATTCAATTATATAAAGCAACCAAATCTTTCTAACTGTCCTAAGCTCAAGATTGCTTGATCTTGAAACATTTGTTCCGTTCAAATTTATAAACAGTTTTTTTTTTAATTTTCATTATTACTTATTTAAGTCATTTGTGCTTTTAATTCAATGATACGTACACGTTTATCTTTTCATTACATTGGAATTGTTAAAATGAGTGATTAAAGCTTTTAAGATAATTATTCATCTAATTTAATATGGCATAAGAATTATCGAATTTTAAAAGGTAAAATTTTTTTCATGTATGTTTGGATGAAGTATCTATAAAAATTTTTCAATCAAAATTTTTAAAAATAAAAAATGAACTTACTTACTTGGATAAAAATAAGATAATTTTTAAATTTTAAATAGAATTTTAAAAGAGAATTTGAATACCTTAAATCACCTCTTGAAATATAACTTAAATTGGTTATTTTTCACAATTCCTCTAAAGTCCAAATCCTCTCCCTCCTTACTATACATGACTTATCATAAAATATAAAATTAAAAAATAAATAGCATTTTATTTAATTTTAATATATATTTTATTTTTATATTATTAATAATATCTATATATTTTTACAAATATAGTGATACCCATATTGCATATTTTATTTATATACATATATATTTTTATCTTTAATATTATTATTCTTCTTTTATAATTAATTTTTCTCATCAAATTCTAATGAATTAAATTTAAAAAATTATTCAAACAAAATAATTACAAATATTAATATTTTAAAATGAAACATTTTTAAATACTTTCATTTCAAATTTATTTAAAAATTTTAAATTTTTTATCCAAATGCACTCTCAAGATTTTAATTCAATGTCTAGTTGTCCAATTCACTATTCAAAATTTTTTTTTTTAAATCTTTCTTCATGTTTATATTTTCTTACACGTAAATTTAGGTGCAAGTCTTTCCTAAAAAAAATTAGGTGTAAGTCCGATGATCACTTGTGCGTGAAATACATGTTAAAATTTAAATAAATAATTAAATAATTTCCTTTCAATTTAAGTTTTTAAGATAATTAATAATCTGACTTAACAAAAATGTTTGATCAAATATGGCATAAAAAATTAAAATCCACTCCTCTATCTATCAAATAAGAAAACCAAAATTTATGGATATAAAATAATAAAACTTTTGCATTAATGCATTATGGCCATTACTTTTCTTTAAAAGATTTAAGCTCCATATGACTCCATAAGGCCTTGGGCTCGAGTCATGAATTTGGAAGGCTCTAGGCGTGTATACTGTAACAAAGTCTTGAAATCTTCTAAATTAATGTAGAACCTCATCTGCATAAAACTCTTTAGAGCTCTATTCTTTGTAAAAGACTCTAGAACCCATGTACTAAGTCATTCACTTGGTTCATTCTTAGCCATACATGTAATGGGGCTTTAATTATAGGTAGGTAACCTTGTTTGTACACAGTTAAACAACCATTGAGTAATTATACTATTGTCTTGACTCTATTCTTAGTGTTTTGAGTGAAGTCTGATTTTGGATGTGGTAAGAGTTAATTTATGAGTTCAAGAGTTATACAAACTTAAAGCTTGAAACTGAGTTAATTTATAAGTTCATAAATTATACAAGTTTAAAATTTGAGTCTAGATTTGTCATATTAAAATAGGCTCCAAATTAATAATTAAAAGAAGTTTTGACTCTTGACTCGTGATATAAAAGTAGGTTGGAAGTTAATAATGAAGGAAAGACTTGATTAATTAATGTGCTGTTTAAAACAATATTATCATTCTCTCCAATGGAACCATGAGCTTATTATGTGATCACTTATTTTTGAAAGCAATTAAATAAAATTTTCTCTAACCTCTAAAAAAAAATATTTTAGTCACGTTAATAAAAACTTAAAAATAAATAAAAAATATATATTCATAAAAATTTAAAATTAATAAAAAAGATTTACGTAACTTAAAAGTAAAATAAAAATAGCACTTTGACTAAAAAACTTAGTAAAAATCAGGATGGAGATTTTGAGGAACAAAATTGACAAATTTAACAAGGCTATGATGAATATACATTAGAGTCAGAAGTCTTATAGTTTAATTTTTGGTATATCTTTGTGAAGGATTCAGCAACCATTGCAACTTATTCGCGTAAGTATCTAAAAAGTGAAACAAACTTTTATGTCTATAGTGAAATGATCAAAAACGCTTTTAAGCTAATTAAAATTTAATAATCATTTAAGTTTTTATAATTTTTTTATAATGAAGTAAATATTTCAAAATCTAATTTTATTGATTAAGTTATTTTTAAAGAAAAAATATTAACTGTTTTTAATCTTAGTTGTTTAATCTTATTATAGAATTGGTGATGAATCCAATCACCATTTCATGGACTTTATTTTCATTATTTTATAAAGAAAAAACCTTAATATTTTTGTACCACTATCAAAAAATGATGTATTACTTGCTTAGCTTTGTTCTCCACCGTTGTCCTCTCCTCGACTGTTTTTCACCATCGATAATGTATTTGATTTTTCAAGTTTTTTGTTATCTTGTTTGATTGAGATATATGTGTACTAAAGTAAAATATCTTTTAGATGCTAGTTATTTTATCAATATGTAAGCTCATTAATAAGACTTTCTGCCCAGACATTGTGTTGAAATCTGCATAGTGGTTGACATATTTCTTTTGCCCAATATTAATAACATTGCAAGTGTTTTGTTTCAAGAAGGATGTGTTTGGGCGACATTATATTGAAGCCAATTTCAACCAATTAGTTGCAACACATGTACTGGTTTTTTTTTTTTGTTTTGTTTTAAATCCCTTATAACGTTTATGTTTTTTACATTAATTTGTGGGCACTTTCATTTACCTCTTAGTCTGGGTTTTTAACAAAGTTGAAACACTGGTCAAGGGATGTGTAATTCTTTCTTTCTTTCTTTCTTGAAGGGATCAACAAAGAATTTACTTCTATCTCGCACATTAAGAATGAGACCTGCTTTCATAAGTGTTGCTAGTCCATTACTACTTTTAGTCTTCACCATTTCAACTTTCGTCTTACAAATATTCATCTATATTTCATAATGATTTTTTCCCACAATACATGGTGTAGCAAATACAAATAAATACCTTTTTTTATTATCAATGCAGCATATGATTCGTGGTAGGTTTGTTTATTTCTACTTTGGATAAGTTAAAATGATTGTGCAAATCAATACTGAAATTGTATATATGAAATAAATGCAACTTTCTTTGGTCATTTAATCTTGTTGTTATGGCTAGACAAATTTGCAAACCACA
This sequence comes from Durio zibethinus, assembly GCF_002303985.1. The sequence goes on from NW_019167827.1 coordinate 8,554,654, forward strand.
AAACTCAATTTTGCTAATAGTGGTAAATTTAAAATGTTGGATTGACAGGTTTTAAGGCAAAGGCATCAATGACTATATAATGAATAATGGTAGAGGTTTTATGTTGTTGGTATAGTTATGCTTGAAGTTACATTTAACTCAGACCAAATCCTTTCCATAAACTTGGTGCCAACTTAAAATGTAATGAAGCTTTTTCTGTGTTGTTTTCAAGCTTAAGTTTTTATTAATTTTTTATTTTTTACCCGTCGTTTATCTAGTTTGAGCTTTCTTTTAGATATTTTGGATGGATGGTAGCTTCCACTTCTTACTTGACATGTAATACCAGTTATAGCCTACTAGTTAACGACATAAGTCTTTATCTTCATTTCTTATTTCTAGACTTAAATAGTTTAAACTAAGTAGAATAAGGCTTAAAAAAATAGAATTTTAATTCTTCCAGAAATTAAGTTGCCCCTCTTTAAATGTCAATTACAATTTTGTTTGTAGAGGTCATGTGATAATTAATACATGTGAAATAACATCAAAGCTCACTTAGTTGTATCTCTTTTCTTTTATGTTTTCTTAGGAATTTTTGTTGTTTTACTTTCAACATTGAATTGGTACTTAAAATTACAAGTTTGCAATGGCAATACCATCAAAATTTGTAAGAAACACTTATTTCTTATTTTTAAAGTTTCAGTATACTTCTTAATCAAAATTTGGAGAGAGAATAAAATGGTAGAAAACAAAATTATATACTCAAATATTGCTATACCACTCATATACTCTAATAATGCTATACCACTTATATGCCACTCATATATTTTAAGGTTAAAAGCTTGTAATATAGTACTTTTTTTGGAATTTCTTGTTAGAGCTACATTTTTATATAGATTTCACTATTTCTTCACAAAAATATTGCAGAAGCTATTTTTGTTTGGAATATATATATATATATATATATATATGCAAAGATATTGAGTTGTATCGGGTTTTGTTGCCAAATAACCAGGGTTATTCTCACTATATGTATAATCTTAGAGGAAATAAATTTTTAGACTAAACGAATCTGTATTGAGCATATATTTCCTTATCTTTGCATTATATTCACTTACAAGCTAACTTGCTTATGTAGGCAATGGATTTTCGAATGGGTGCAAATCTAAAGGCTTATATGGTATATGAGATTTGGTAGGAGGTTGCAAAAGCAAAGTACTTACAATGGGATCATGCATTTACGAAACGTTTGTGGGAATTGCAAAGTTTGAAGTATGTCTTCCTTGTGGGTTTAGACATATGCTTCTAGTCGGTTTAGACATATGCTTCTGGGGGAAAGATTACCTTTTTTAAATCTTTTGATGAGAGCTGTCCCTAATGTTTATTTTTGGTTCAAACAAATATTTCCTCTATTTTGTATGGAGGCTTGTGAAACTACCATAAGAGAAAAACATTTTCTTGATGATTGTCAACCAGGAGGTTTCTTATATGAGGCTAGTAACAGAAATCATATGATGTATTTTATAGATGTTATGGGCATTTTATGAATGTTAGAATGTTATAGATAATTTGGATTGTTTTTAAATTTATGAGGTGGATTTGATATTTTAATTAATAATAATAAAATTTTTAAAAAATTACACATGTTTAATTGTAATTTACAGGTTTCTTCAATAATTATAAATGAAATTAATCGAATTATTGGTGAAATTATAAATTTACTAACGGATTTTGTTAACAGAATTTTAGTATTACCAACGAATTTTAGGTCATTACCGATAGATTTACCAATAGAATGCACCTTTTGGTGACTAATTATCAATCAGTTACTGATGGATTATTGATATATTATTGACACTTTTACTAATGGATTTTACTGACACTTTTACTAATGGATTACCAACGAATTGCCAATGAAATTTGTTGATGAAAAATTTTAGATTTTTCGCATTATTGATGAAATAGTATTATTGATTTGTTTGTCATCGACCAAAAATTTCGTCAGTAATACTATTATCGATGGAATTGAACCTATTACCGATAAAAAATTCCAATGATAAAAGTTAATTTTTAGATAGTGTAATTTGATCTCGAGTAAGTATTGAATTTGAAATCAATTATAATCATTACACTTATAAATTTTATTAATTTTCAAGTTTAATAAAAAATAAAATAGAATAATTAAAATTTTATTTTGATATGAATACAAATTAAAATAGAATTTTGAACTACAAATTTCAAGATTAACTCGAACTTTTCAATATTTTGTTTTAGCTTGACTTGATTACTTTTATTATATTACAGGTACAAAAGAATTTAACACCATAATGCATTCATATAATATATTATTAAGTAATCAATCAACAAATTATAATAGATTAAACAATTAAACTCAGATCTATATCTTAATATAAAAGTTGTCCCTTATTTGAGTTGAAGGGGATAGCTCAGCAATGTAAAAAAGAAATAAATTTGGGGTAATTTTGGGTAACTTTGGTTTCTAGAAGCTTCAGAGACTGCATTAGAGATTATAAAAAAAAAATAGAATTTGGTTAATCCTCTTCTCTTCTAGCTTATCCTTCTTTCTTCTCTTTTTATCTCTCTTCTTTTTTCACTTGCCAAGTCTTTGCCTTAATAGTCCAAGCCTTTCACTGTTCAACTGAAACTTCTTCTTTTTTTTTCTATTCTCTTTTCTACTGGGTTTCTCGTAATTTGTGAGGACTATGGTGTTTTTTTTTTTTAATATTTTTTTAGTGATGCTTGGTAAATTGGAGTATTCTGGAGACTAAAAGAAGAATCTCGACTGGATGTATACATTATAATCGACATAGGTTTCGACACTAGTGAAAGAAGACAGTTAAAAAAATCAAAGAAAAAAAGAAAAGAAATGAGAAGGTAAATCAAAGACCAACGATGGCTTGAATGGGTTCAAAAGATTGGTCCCAATATGGAATCTTAATTGGTATGGGTTTCGACACTAATTGAACTCATGCTATTGATGGTTCATGATGCACTATGTAGGCACTCTAGCTGGGTGGTAAGGCAAACTAACCATGATAAAGCAGTCATGCTTCAACTAATATTTATTTATATATGAATGATTTGGTGATGAAATTCTTTAAGTTCAATGTTTTTTAGCTCATACTTTCAACTTTTATGCCTGAAATAATCTAATTATTTCTCTCTGGTATTTGTGGTCCAGGGCTCTAAGATTCAAAAATGGAAACTAATTATAAGAAATCTTCCTTTAAAGGTTGTTTTGTACTAATAGATTATTACCCGTATACTGGATTTTGTTAGTTAAGACTTGAAAGCCCTTAACTTCTAAAGTAGCATACTAAAAGTTGTTGCAGGCTAAATTGAATTTTATTATGTAGAATTCTGAAACGAGGTATCTTCTCATCATATATAATTATGAAAAAATTTTAATTAAATTTTGTATTTTTGTATTCATGAAATGGTTTGGTTTTTTTTTCTTCTTCTTTTTTTTTTCTAGTTTTCTAAATGTTTTGCTTTTGTCAAAATTCACATGTAAAAAGGATGCAAAAAATGTATTCCTTTTCTTTTTTGGTAAGTGATATGATTAATGAACTTTATAAATGTTTTTCAAAGTTTTGGAAACCTTTAAACTGGAATGACTAAATGTTGATTTGTTATGAGAATTGAGAAAAACAATTTTTTGAGATAGGGGCTCTACTACATAAATTAGCTTCGGATGCTGAGAATAATTGATGCTTAAATGATTATGCAATCTTCATAAAAAAGATACTGATATAAAGGAAAAGGTTCAGTTGTTTTTTTTGTTTATGATTATGATTTGATTTTCTTACATTTTTGGATTCGTTTCATTTTCAATTTAAAAAATTTGTAATTTGTTAATTCCAATTGCTCATGAATGGATCAAATCATTTGAAATCACTCATTGAAATGAGTTGAAGGCATGCAGAAATGTCTTAATTTTGACTATTCAAGTTTGGTATTAGAAGTGTATAGATCTTGTATTGTTTTAATCATAGGAAATCTTAACTACTTATGAACTTACTTTTCTTTCTTTTTTAATCTTCTCTTCCTTTATTGGTTTCATTAAATTGTTGTATACTTGCAATGCAAAATTAAATGGTTAAGTAAACTCAATTGGAATTGTTTTAAACATTATCTATTTTGACTATACATGAGTATACATATTTGCATATTTATGATCATGAAGTAATGATAAACATAAAGACTGAGTTCATAGCTTTATTGGATGGGTTTACCACTAATCGTGAGTATTTTTGTACCTAAAAGTTGTTATATACTATTATCATTCCTCAACAAAGTATTGCCTTTCAAGTTTTGTGATGAAGGATTGTCTAAAAAATGTTTTAGGTATTGTTTTTAAACTATAATATATAATTTAATGACTGTATAATGTTGTGAAAAGAATGCATAAGCTATGGTTCTTGCTACAATGAATTGTTGATATAGAAAATCTGCAAGTACATAGGCTGGACAAATAGTAAAAGTGACATTTCAATCAAAATGCCAATCTCACAGGGATTAGGTAAAACTTCTTATACTAATTAGTAGTTATCACCTTTCTCTTACTGAAGTTGGTTCAATAAAAAAAAACAATGAAAAATTAACTAAACAAAATTAACAAGTAAAAAAAACTAATATGCAAAAATTAAAATTCTATTAAAAAAATCAAGTAACCAAATTAAAAAAAATCTAAAATTGGAAAACAATGAATAAAATGCAAAATGAAAATTATAACTAGTCTTATAATGCAAAGACACATAATAACTAGACTAAAATGCAAAATGTGCAAATCACATGTAAACTACAATTGCAAAATTTATGTGAGCATGAAACTACATTATGGAAATGAAAGCTAAATATGAAATCCTCCTAATCCTAGACTGGTTTTGAAATAACCCTTAAATAGCATGTATGAACACTTGATCTAAAATGGAAAAATATGAACAAAATGTAGAAGAAAGCTTAACCAAAAACTAAAAATGCAAATAATAACCATAGCTGGAAACTAATTTTTTATTTCACTTTTTTGGACTTTTACTTTGCATAAATGAATCTACACCTAATTTGGAGTTCATATGGAAGAGTATAGGACTAAATGAAGAATTAAATGCAGAAGAAAATATATAGAAAAATACACAAATTGTACAAAGAACTAAAACAATAGCTAGTATGGTCTAAAAGCATAAGAATTTCAAGAGAAAAAATTCAATCTATATATACTACAAACGAACATCATCTAAGCTAGAACAACCTAGATCTATGAGTTGACTATCTAAATCAAAAATAAATTGCTTGAATTAACAAAGAAATCAGCTCAACAATCTCAAATTAAAAAATAGTGCAAAATTTAGAAAATCATAACATCTTCTAAGAAAATGATCCAAATAGTAATGAAATGTAAAGAAATAAATAGAATCAAGTAAGAATCAACAATTAAGCAAGTAAAACTAAGGATTTAGGGTGAAAAGAAGGCAAACAACTTGCCAAACAGAAAGTAGTTCCATGCCAAACTTGCTTAATCACATCTGACTTACATCTATCACTAGCATCCAAATGATTCTTCCAAGCTTGATCTGGAATGCTATGGTATGAGTTTGAAGTTAAGTTTTTAATATGTTGTAGCTAACTGAATTAAGAAGCTATAAAAAAAATTTGAGCAAAGGAAAATAAGAATGAGTAAGATATCATAAAAAAAACACAGGTAGGTCGAAATTGATAGATTCAAAAATTGATTTGAGTACCAACAAAAAATTAGTAGATTTGAGCTATAAATCAATAAAATTTGCAAGTTTCATTGCCAAAATCATAAAGAAAACTAAGAAATACTTGAAAAAATGTAAAAGTACAATCAAAATCAATATAAAAACATCAAGATCAAGGCTATTTGGTTGCTAAGAAAGTAAAATGCAGTAAAAGAAAGTGCAAAAATTAAAGAAAATGAAAATGAAAATCCTAAGCTAAATTCTCCCTAAAATGGTTGGCTCCACTCCTATTTATATTTAGGTGAGTGGTGAATGAAGCCCTAAAAAATATCTCTAAAATATCTACAATGAGCTGAGTTTCTAGAGACTTTTTGCCTCTTTACTTCTACACTTGGTGTATAGCTATTTGGCTTTAAAACTCTTCACTGGTTCACAAACTTCTCTTCATGCATTTTTGACTAAATTCCTCTTTATAGGCAATAGGAGCTCTCCAAATTGCCAGCTCATGTGCTCTTTAAAACCTCCTCTAAGTCTTCAAAAGATGGCACCAAAGTGCATTGGTTACATAGCCAACTTCCAATGTGTAAGCTTGCATCCTTGTTCCTTCCTTTTGGTGTTAAATGCATCCATTTGTTCTTTAATTTTTCTACCAAAATTCAAGTCATGAAAGGGAAAGTTTATGCATTATAATGCTTGAAAAAAATTCCAAAAATTCACCACTTAAAAATTAACTTCTAACTCACTAATGCACACATTACCTTTCAAGCATGTATTAAGATCTTAAAAAGGTACTAATGCATTATCGAGCTAGAAGGTTGCTACTTAGCCTAGAAAGTAGAATGTGTAAGGTTTCTATCTTAAGCCTTAGAGAGAAAAAGATAGGGTTGTAATTTCAATTCAAGATTAGTGGATTGAAGTCTTGGTGTGGACAACCAAGAAGAGAGGACATCTGTGCCTTATGGAGAAGGATTGAACCTCTATAAATCCTTGTGTTTAATTTTTCTATCTTTATCTCTTTATCTTGCATTGGTTTAAGATTATCAATTTATTGTTATTTGTATCATATTTTAATATTGTTTTTAATTTTCCATTCAATTACTCTAAAATCATTGTTTAGGATGAATTTGGAGAAATCCAATTTACCCCCATTTTGGATCACCATCTAACCCATAAAGCTAACACTACCAAACTATTGAAGGATTTAAATATTGAATTAAGTCTTACCAAACTATTAGAGTACTTAATGAATTTTTTAAAAATAATAATAATAAAATTTTTAATCCTACCAAATTATTGGAGGATTTAAATCTTGAATTAGGTAAAATTTTCAATCTTACTAAACTATTGGAGAATTTAAATATTGAATTAGATCTTACTAAACTATTGGAAGGTTTAATGAATTTTCTTAAAATAAATTTCATAAAAAATTTTATAATAAAATCTCACCTAACTATTGGGAGATTTGAATCAAAGTTAATCTTACCAAATTATTGGAAGATTTTACTGATTATTTCTTTAAATAAAATTTAAATGAGTTTGGTGATGGAGCCTCTTCAAGTTGAGACACTAGTTTACATGAATGCTCATAAAGTGAGAAATTATCATAAATTACTACCAAACTATTGGAGTAATTTTAGGATTAGTTTGTTATAATTAAATTATTTGGCAAATTATAAAGATGTTTTTAGGCTTCGATAACTTGAAATCAAATTGGTATCATCCTTTAGATGGACTCTATAAAGGTGCTTTAACTTTTTTCATATGTAATCGCACTCCCAAACTTAAATCTAGTTTCCTAGAGTAGAATCTACTATTTAAAGATACTTAAGTCAAGCTTAGGACCTTTTTTTAAAATGGAATAGATTTAGTTAGGTAGCCAATCGCACCTAAACAAAAAGATTGGTAGTGACTCTTTCAATCTATTTCTTGAAATAGGTCAATGAATCTATACATTATGATAGTTTGACGACTCCACTAGGGATATCGAGAGTTAGGCCAATAAATGGTTTCTTGTTATCCAAGCCTAATCTAATAAATTTAAGAAATTTTTTCTTGTTTATATTTTATTTATTCATTTATTTAATATATATTTGTTATTCATTTGTATATGTATAACATGAGCTTTACTCTTAAGTTCTATTCCTCAAGAGGGATCAAGTACCTATGCCTTTGTGAGATTTTATATCTTCGTATGGGTTAGTGAAAAACTTTCACTCAAATTGAACCCTTTCCACTTATATGCTATAATGGGTAAGGATTGGGGCGTTTTACTAGTCTATAATGAACAATGATGTAAGGAATAATTTGAAAACCATTAGAAATAACCTTTGAACTTAGCATGTAAATAAACCCTAAGGGTCCAAATCTAAGTTAGAGTCATGTTTTTCCTCGTGTTAGAAAATCCTAAATACGACTCATGATGGGACATTTATTTTGCTTGTAAATTTATATATTGTTCTTTGTTTGTATTATTTGCATACTAACCCTTTGTGTTGTTCTTTGTATATATCATGTCGTTATTTTTATATATCATGTTTACTAACCTTTTTTATTGTATATGCATACATTCACATTATTAAATCCTTCTTATTGCATTCATGCATACATGCATTAATTCATGCATTCATGCATCATTCATGCATTATTCCATTTCACTTTTTCATATATTAAAAGATGTATATACTTAATTGTAAATTAAAGAGTAATTTATTACATAGTTGTGACTATGAATTTTTGTTTTTACTATGTATTACATACATGCATCCATGTAAACATCACTATATGAACATCATTCCATTTGTTTAGGGCAATATTTGCCTTTCCTCTTTTGTATATAGTTGTGGATATGAATTCTTACTATGTAGTGCATACATATATATAAACATCTTTGTATGTACATTATTTGTGTGGGAAAATCTTTGCCTTTTCAATTTTGTACATAGTTTTGGATATGAATTTTTGTTTTCATTTATGTATGATATACATGTATCATCATATAAATCCATGTAAACATTTTTGTATGCACATTATTTCATTTGTTTGGGAAAATCTTTGCCTTTTCAATTCTATACATAGTTTTAAATATGAATTCTTGTTGTTACTATGTATTGCACACATGTATTTGCATATACAATTTTGTATGTACATTATTTCATTTGTTTGGGGCCAATCTTTGGTATGTAAATTTGAATTCTTGTTTTTCATTATGATTTGCATGTAGGTATTTGTATATAATATTGTTTTCCATCTATTTGAATTGTTTGATAATAAAAACCCACATGATTTCTTTCCATGACTGAAAAATGTTCTTCGTAAAGAAAATTTTTTGTGGAAATAATCTTAAGAGAATTAATGATTACTACTAAGAATAAACATACACAATTCTTTCACTTACCATTTTAGATTCCAATTCAGTTGAACACCACACCACTTAAAGCTTGACTTTTCAAAAACCATGATATAAATTTTCACTTCACAAAGAAAGATTTTCAAGTTAGTGATCTTTATTAAAGCTATGAGCAATGAAGTTTGAAAATTCTTGTTTGAAAATTCTTTGCAAGCCAATACATGAGGCTCTCTCTTAAAGATTCTAGATTTTGGCAATTTAATAAGTGTCAAGACTATTCTAAATACATCACTACCTATGTTTCTTCACAAAGCTTAAACCCTTCCAATTTCTTCCTTGAGGAAAAATTACTAAAAAGACCATATCCCTTCGATATTCTTGTTTGACGTCTTGATTTATGTAGTATTCTTTGTCTTTTTTTTTTCATTACCCTAAAAGTTTCCTTTATCCACATCTTAAAGCAAATTTACGAAAAAGCTCAAATTATCCAATTTTCCCAATATCTTTTCTTTTGAATGGTATTGAATTTATACCTTGGTGTGAAAATAAAGATTGTTACATTGAGACTTCATTTGATGTAGTAAGATGATATATTTTGAGCTTGAGTTGTAAAAAAAAGAACAAAAATGAAAAAAGAATTGATTGTAAGATCATGCACATGAGATATTCAAAGGATTCCAAAATCAAAGAAAAAATCTACTCTTGAAAATTGCTTTTTAATAAAGGTAGCCATATTTGATACGACAAATGGCCATCTTTCATATTCCTTTCACAATAAGAAAATATCCATTTGTTACCCCTTTTGAATTCTTTTTAAAGAAACTCCAACCAAGGATCGCCCTCCACATTGGGGGCAAGAGTGCAATCAGATTTATTTAAGAAAGCATTACATCCAAAGTTAAGGACAAGGAAAGAATGCTTACGGTCAAAAGGTAAGTTTCAAAATTTTGGGCAATTTGTCAAGATGTGAAAACATGAAGAAAAAAAATAAAAAAAATGAAAATGCATGTTTTGAGAAATGGAAAAAACAAATGTCTTCAAAGAAGAGAAATGATCCTTGAACATATTTTTGGGCCTATTTATCCTTTCTTTCAAAACCTTAAACCATGACCTACGTTATATCATTTGAAAAGTCCATTTTGATCAAGTGTAGGTATCTAAATTGAAAATTTTTTCATAGGAAAATCACCATTAATTTTGGATTTTGGATGAATTTTGAGTTTTCAAATGCATGATGGAATAGTAAAAAAAAATAAAGAAAGAAAAAAAAAGATTGAATGAAGCTTTAGGGTGAAAACACGAAAGTGTAGTCTAGAGCAAATTTGAAAGCAACTCAAGCAAGGTTATTAGAGAAAGTGATTTTGAAGGAACCAATAAACAATGAAGACCTTTGAGAAATTCAACAAGATAAACTCCAATCTGAAGATTTGTTTTGAAATTTAAGCCTTTCTTCTTCTCTTAAAAGTTTTGAGTCTATCACAGTCAGCCTTAACATTTTTTAAAACACCCTATCTCAAGAATCCAATGGAGTACCAAAATGAATTGTGCTTTAAAAAAAATTCATTTTTCAAATTTAAACTTTCATTTGTGAGCCTAGAAGAAGAAATATTGATTTTATTTTTTATTCAATGATAAAATCTTTCTTAACAGCTGAAATCCTGATATGCCAAACCATTTAATCCTTTAGGAAAGGCCAAAATCCTCCTAATTCATTCTAAGTAGTAATCACTAGCTTTCAAGAGATTTAAATGTCAAATGTTGATATATTTTTTGTCATGGAAAAGTTATATATAGGATAATTTTTAGGGCAGTTGATTGCCTTTTTTGGGTGTTTTTGAAAATTTTCAAATTTAAAGTGTTGTAAATATGAATTTTGATGGATGGGAGAAAATTGATTTTCAAATCAATATGACAAGAGTGACTTTTCTAAGGTAGCAAAAATGCTTTATTTTGATAATAGTTTTTGTACTATTTGGTAAATATACAAGCCCTTATTGTGATAATTGCATTTGCATAATTATTTGGATGTGCATTTGCATCATTTTGGAAATTTCTAAGTTGCATAGTTGATTGTACCATGCATCTGCATAATGGTTTGGGCATGCATTCTCATCATGTAGCAAACATTTGAATTATAGTATGACATTTATATTATTATTTAAGACATGCATTTGCATCACTTAATGAGAATCTGGATTGTTGCATTTGAATCATTTAGAAGGCATTTGCATGACATTTTTTGCATACAAGAATTTGACTTTGATTGGAGAAAACTTTTGACTTTTGAATCCTCGAGTGAGGAAGATCTTTCATGATGAGATTTTTTTTATAAGAAAAACTTTCCAAACTTTTAAAGTTATAGAGCCTTTATTTAAAAGAGCTTTTTGAATGAGAATCTTTGGGTGTGAACCTTTAATTTTTATTTTTTTCAAATAAGAATCTTTAAAATTTTAATGTGAAGCCATAAAGTTTTGAAAAACAATCTTTGAAACTTTGGAAGTGAATCTCAAAATTTTTTGAATATGAATCCTTGAAATGTTGGATGTAAATCTTTAAAATTTTTCAACTGTGAATCTTTGAAACTTTGAATATGAATCTTTAATTTTTCAAATAAGAGTCTTTGAAACTTTGGATACGAATCTCTAAAAATTTTCAAATGTGAATCTTTGAAATTTTGGTTAGGAATCCCTAAAATTTTTCAAATGTGAATATTTGAAATTATGGACGTGAAATCCTAAAATTTTTTTGGTAAGAATCTTTGAAATTTTGGTTGTGAAATGTTAAAGTTTTTTAATGTGAATTTTTAAAATTTTTTATGTGAATCTCTAAATTTTTTGACTAAAAATATTTAACTTTTGAATATGAATCTTAAAAATTTTTTGAATAGAATTTTGGATATGAATTTTTAAAATTTTTGAATGAGAATCTTTGAATTCTTGAGGTGAACCTTGAAATTTTTTATGTGAATTCTTGAATTTTTTAAATATAAAGTTTTAAATTTTAGATGTGAATCATTAAAAAAAATCTTTTGAATACGAATTTTGGAATCTTGTATATGAATTATAATTTGTAAATTTTGTGAATCTGAAAATCTTATGAATCTTCCATCCTTGGGAATATAAAAACTTGCAAATCTAAAACTCTTGTGAATCTAAAGTCTTGTGAATCTTCCATTCTTGTGAATCTAGAATCTCTATGAAACATGAAATCTTTGTGAATCTAGAACCTTTGAGAATCTTGAGTCATTTACAAACTTTTGGAATCTTTGTGAAACTTGGAATTCTTGCAAATCTGAAAACTTTTGTGAATTTTGAATCTTTGAAAATTTGAAATCATTACGAATTTTTTATGAATCTTGGAGTTTCAAAATCTTTCAATTCTTGTTATGCAACTTTACGAATCTTTGAAAATTTGTGAACCATTGAATTTCCAAATTGTTAATCTTTGGATTTCAAGATTTTTTTCCCTTTTTTTAACCTGAACAAAATGGATGTCTTTTTATATTTGTGCAATTCTTGTTTTAGATAAACTGTACAAAAGGTGATAACTGTAGATACCCCATTTTGTCTGAAAATTTTTTTAAAATTGAAACGAACCTTATACCATAAATTAGGCCTTAATTGAAAAGCTTTGAACCCAATAATTAAGTTATACCATTAATTTTTAGTTTTAATTTCTTTTAGTTTTAATTTTAGTCCTAATGTTAATTTTGCTATTTAATTTTAGTTTTATTATTTCTAGTTAGAAGTAAAAGAAAAAAAAATGTAAGAAAGCCAAAGATAAAAAGGAAAAGGGAAAGTTTGAAAACTAAAAAAAAAAGTAGTGTGAATTGAAGATCTTGGATTCAATGATTTGATTTTTTTGGGGCTTAATTCATGCAAAACAAACTCACATAATTGAATCAAATAAAATCACCAAAATCATAGATTCCAAATTTGATTATATTCCAAATTGAAATAGCTTCACTCAAATTTGTGATCAAGAAAAAAAAAAGGGAAACCTATCAGGAAATGGATAAGTAGCAATCTATACTTCAGTTCTTTGGTTGGAACTGGTGACTATCTGCCACTATAGATTAAGGGATACTTCCACCTAGGTGTGTCTCTATCCATTAAGATAATTTTCACATTTTACTTATTTATATATCTATTCATTTATTTCACTTTTTTTTATATATGTTTAAAATAAAATTTAAAGAATGTGAGTTTTAAATTATGAATTTTTTATTTTATGGGTTTAAAATATTTAAATTATGAATTTTACCAAACTATTTGAGAATTTCATAATGAATTTTTGTTTGAAAATAAAATAAAATTTTCAATCTTACCAAACTATTGGAATATTTAAATCTTGAATTAAATCTTACCAAACTATTAGAGAACTTAATGAATTTTTAAAAATAATAAATAAAAATTTTTAATCTTACCCAACTATTGGAGGATTTAAATCCTGATTTAAGTCTTATCAAAATATTGGAGGATTTAATGAATTTTTGTAAAAAAATAATAAAAATTTTAATCCTACCAAATTATTGAAGGATTTAAAATATTGAATTAGATCTTATCAAACTATTGGAATGTTTAATGAATTTTTTAAAAATAAATTTCATACATAATGTAAACACCCATTTATGTCCGGGACCAATTAGGATCGATTTTCTTTGTTATTAGTATTTTTGTTATAGTATACCATGTTTTTATTATAGTATAATATGTTATAATATAATATTATAGTATAGTATCATTATTATTGTAATTATATAGTATATTATTATATTATTATTATAGTCCGATATTATTATTATTACTCATATTATTATCATTATACTATATTTATTATACTATAATTTATCAATATTATTATTATTATATTATTATTATTATTATTATTATTATTATTATTACTATTATTATTATTTTAATTTTGTTTTTATTCTCCTTTCCTTTTTCGTTCAATCTGTGATAAAAATTTTGAGAAATTGAAATTTTGAATCAACAGATCAAAATCCCATAGTCAAATGTTTTTAATGCAAAATAAGATTAGTCTAACTATTGAAATCAATTAGGACTTAAGATCATGCTCGAACATAATCCAATTCCAAGATTTAAGCCTAGGATGATTTGGTCTGTTTCCTAAAGATGCTCCTAAAGGCTACATATAAATTGAACTAAAGATCAAAGGTACAAGACACAATTAAATGGTAGCAAATTGCTAGTGATAACAGTTTAGGAATTTTTTCGCAATAAGGTTCTAGATTTCAATTTTGAAAAGTTTTTGGAATTTTGGGTGGATATTTAGGTTTCTGGTGTTTAGGGTGAAATTCTGGGAGATTTTCGGAGCTTTCGGGAAAATTTTGAGATTTTCTAGGGATTTTTGGGAAATCTAGGTTTTCTGAAGAGCACATGAATTTTTCGGTGAGAGTTTAAATTTTTCGACCGACTTTTGATGATTTTTCTAGAAACCGACAAGAATTTTCAATTTTCGATGGGTGTAATGGGATAAGTCTAAAGAGAAATGAAAGAAAATTTAGGGTTAGAGAGAGAGTGAACAGAGGCTTCGAAGACAAAAATGTTAGGGAGTAGCTTTTATACCGCCTTGAAACGACATCATTTTGCAAGTCTCAGACCTGCAAGTCTACTCAGTGACCAGTATGCCAACTTGCGTACCGACCCAATTCAAATCGCAGGTTTTCCTTTTTCTATTTTTATTTTATTTTTTGATTTTGTTTTTTTTTATTTCTTTATTCATTTATTTTTATTTTATTTTACTGGTTTATTTAGCTATTTTTTTAAAAATTCAATATATGAAAAAAAATCTTTCCTTTTAAGAAAACAAAAAACAAAGAAACAAAAAAAAATGTAATGACAAAAAAAAAGGAGATAAAGAAAAAAATGTTTTCAAATAATTTTTTTCAAAAAGAAAAATAGTAATAAAAAATCCTTTTCAAATAAATTTATAAATCTTATCAAACTATTGAAGAATTTTCATGAATTAAATCTTTATGAAATCAACCAAACTGTTGGGAAATTTCATAAATTGGTTTTCAATTAAAAAATGAAATTAAAAGAAATTTCTTTATCCTCTAAATTAAGTCCTATCAAATTACTAAAAGACTTATTGATTTTTAAAAAAAATAATAAATAATAAATAAAATTTTATAAATTTTTTCAAATAAAATCTCATCAAATTATTGGGAGATCTGTCTCAAAGTAAGTCTTACCAAACTATTGGGAGACTTTACTTTTTTTAAAAAAAAATACTATAATAAATCTGATAATAGAACCTCTTCAAGATGAGTACTAGTATCTATGAATACTTCTAAGGTAAGAGAATTATCTTAAACTACTACCAAACTATTGTGACAATTTTAAGATTAATTCTCAATACTAAATATTTTGGTAAAACGTAAACATTTTTAAGGCTTGGACAATCTGGAATCAAATGGTACCATCCTTAGGATAGGCACTGTGAGGGTGCTATAATCTTCCTCATATGTAATCGCACTTTCAAACTTAAAATCTTGTTTCATGGATCAGATTTGATCCGGTGGCCAACACACCTAAACAAAAAAGATTGGTGGTGACTTCTCTAATCCATGTTTAGCAATAGGTTCATGGATCTATACGTTATAACAGTTTGGCGACCCCACTGGGGACATCGAAAGTCAGGCTAGTAAATGATTCCTTACTATCCAAGCCTTGTTTAATAAATTTGAGATTATTTTCTTGTCATTGCTTATATTTATTTAAGTATTCATTTATTATACCTACCATTCATTTGCATGTGCATAATATAAGCTCCCTACCCGAGCTCTACCTTTAGGAAAGAGTGCAGTACTTATGCCCTTGTGAGATTTTATGTCTCTGCATGAGCCTGCGAAACACTCCCACTCAAATTGAACCCTTTCCGCTTATAGCCTATGATGGATAAGGATCTGGGTGACGTACTAGTCTGTGATGGACAATGATGCTAGGAACAATTTGGGAACATTTTTGAATTAACCCAAACCTCATATAGTTAACCTTAAGAGCCCAACCATAGATAAAGCCTTATCCTTCCACCATTTATAGTCAATCCAAAATATAAGGTCATGCTTTTATCTTACTTGCTATATGGTGCTTATTCCATGTTTTTTTATTAAAGTAAATAACTAATTTCCTTGTCTTTTTTTATTTCTTTTCCTATTGTGCATGTTCATAAACATACTTGCAGATTGCATAGTATTTTTGCCCTAAAAATCATTTCAACAAAAACTCTCATAGAATCCATAGAGCATCAGTTTGTGCCTTATCTATATTTTACAAATGCAACTCGCCCATGGATGTAAAGATAAAGTAAGAAAAAAGACAACAAAAAGAAAGAGATTGTTTACTACCTGGTCATATCTCTACACTATCAAAGAAAGTTCGCTTACTCCTTAAACAAAATGATTTGAAAAGCCTATTAGATATATGAAATAGCATGGCTCCTTCAAGGCAGCAAGACTTTTGTTAGAACTTTAGGCACTTTGCATATCTCTTGATAGTAAGGATTGATAACTCACTCATTAAGGTGATGATACAATTTTGGGATCTTTCATATCGTTGTTTCATCTTCAATGAGTTTGACTTAGTGCCAACAATAGAGGAGTATTCAACTTTAGTAGGTATGCATCTTCGGTCTCCAGACAAAGTATATGTGAAAAAGCATAAGTTAGGGAATCATAAGAAGTTGGGTCTTATTTTAGGAGTGGGAAAAGAACTCAAGATTTATATGTTCGAGAAAAAGGGGAGCATAAAGGTATCCCATAAGAGATTCTCTGAGATTTCATTATCAAGCATCTAAATGATGATCAGGGGATGAGAGTGTTTGCTTTGGCCATATACGAGATGGTCATTTTCCCTAAGATCTTAAGCCATATTAAGATAAAAGTGGTTGATCTATTTGAGTAGATTGAAAAGAGGTGTAATCTTTAAACAGTTATCTTGGCAGAAACTAACAGATCTCTAAACTTTTGTAGATAAAATGACAAAGCATGATTTATGGGTTGCATACCACTACTGTATCTATGGATGAAAAGCCATTTCAAATGCAAGAATAATGCTTTCTCCAAGCTTTATTTTTGTAGTTGAATCCCAATTAGGGAATTCTATCAAAGTATTTGGCCAGAAACAAAGACTAAAAAAGAGTGAGAATATCTGTTACAAAAGCCCACAACCAGTTAGGTAAAATGGTTAGCTCTATGGATGAATCAGAAACCTTTGTTATATCAATGTGGAGATGAGGCAGGGTTTCAACTCTTAGGATTATAGGGGTCAACGAGTTATGCACCACTGATGGTAAAGAACAATTTATTCCTATGACTTATAAGCTCAGTTAGTTTGACTGTTCGTATGGGGAGCCCAAAACTTTTTAGAAGATTGATAGCATGATCAAAGCCTGGAAAAAGCCTAAGAGAGTAAGCCTTAAACCATTTACTGATAAGGCCATTCAGTGGTATCTGATTTGGAAAACCAAAAAAGGCCAAAAAATGGCATCTGTACTTAAAAACCATTATCAGTTAGTGGACTAGGAGTCAAACAATGTGCCTCTAGAATCAAAATCTACAAGGAAAGAACATGAAGTAGAGAAAAAGAAATTGAAACAAGAAATTCTAAAGCTTCAAAAAAAAAAAAATAGTGGAAACAAACCCACAAGGCTTAAAAGGTTGTCCAAGAATGAGATGATGCCCTTAAAGAATTGAGAGAGCTACGACAAGAGCATAAAAGATTGTGCATATAGGTGCAAGACAAAGAAATAAACAACACAGATTTAGCTTGTGAGAATGAAAAGTTGCAAAGAGAATGCTCATAAATAGAAGATGATTATGTTGAAGTTTAGCAAGAAAATGAAATGTTCATAAATTACATTTTGACCTTGAAGCTAAAGTTGAATGAACAAAAAAACCACATTAAAACAATCACAAAAAAGCGCAAAGAGTTATCCTATCAAGTGTGATATGGCAAGAGAGAAGGGTTGGAAAGATAAAAATACATAGAGCATCTCTCAGCTCAGATAGGCAAAGTAGTGATCAAGGCAAGCAAAATGGAAAAAGAAGCTAAGGCATTGAGAGCTTCGGTCACACCAACAAGAGAGCATGGATAGAGACTGCTAAACTTTATTAAGGAGGCTAAAGACTAGTATGAGCAAGTTAGACATTTTTATAGAATGACAGTATTGATTTGATGTAAAACAGACTCCTATAGAATAAATAAAAATTCACTTTTGTTGAAATTTTTAAAGGGGTAAATTTTTTCTTTTTTTTTTTCTTTTTCTATGCATTGCATCACATTCATTCATTATCATAGCATCATCATCACTATTTTCAATTGTGGTACCAAGGTGCAAAAATAGCTACACATTCATACAACACCCAGGCTAAAGCCAAGAAAATGGAGCAAGACAATGCGAACTATTTCAAAAGGTTAGAAAAAGCCCAGAAGATAATTGAAGGAAACTAAGCAGAATTCTAGAAGTTTTGGAAAAATAAATAGGGAGAAATCAATGGAAAAAGATACCTCACAAGAAGCTACTAAATCAACATATCCTCTAAGTTTCGGTCCACATCAGACTCAAACTGCCCCAAGCTTTCAACCATAACAGGCTACATTTCTAAATTACAACTACCCAAGAATGACTTATGCACTTGATCATAAGAACATCAAGAGTTATAATAATCCTATTTTCATAAAAAAGGTAACTGAGCCCATTCAACTCTCTACTCTAGATAAGACAAAGGAAAAAGAAAAGCTGCAGGAACTTGTGCCCTTGGAAAATTCTAAGATTGATCAAGCATAAACATGATCAAAGAAAGATTACTGGCTGTAGAAAGAATTAATTTCTATGGATTTTTAGATGCCATAAGGCTTTGTTTAGTACCAAACATGGTGATGCCACCTAAATTCAAAGTACCTAAATATATGTGTTTTTGCCCTATCACATATATCACAATATACTGTCATAAGATGACAGTGATGCTAGCAACGAGAAGTTGCTCATGCATGTCTTTTAAGATAGCTTAATTGGGTCTGCAGCAAAGTGATATATTCAGTTAGATAGGACCTAAATAAAATCATGAAAAGATTTGACACAATCCTTCATCAATCAGTATCGTCACATCATTGATATGGTCTTTTATTGCCTTTCTTTGCAAGGAATGAAAAAAAAAGTATCCAAATCCTTCAAGCAATATGCACAAAGGTGGTGGGATGTAACTATTAAGGTACAACTTTTCTTGACGAAAAAATAAACTATAGTGCTATTTGTGAGCACTCTAAAGTTGCCATACAGAAAGAATGATAAAAAATACAACTAAAAACTTTGCTAATATGGTGATTTTGTGAAAGATCATAAAAAATACCATCAAAAATTGCAAACTTGAAGAAAATGAGTCTTCTAAAAAAGTGCCTAAGAAGAAAGAGAGTGAGCCTTAAGTTGTTAGCCATGAAAGGTAGCAATTCATAAGTTACTCTCAGTCAACCTATCCCACATATCACCACATTGTCAACCATACTTCCACTTCCCCTTACCAACCAACCACATGACCTTTTTATCCATCCTCACCATGATCACCTGCTTACCCAACCGGCGTAACAAGTAGTGCTTGAGAACCATAGACAAAGGAAAGACCCATATTCAATCCTATACCCATAAGCTACATCAAGCTACATCAAAAGCTCTATAAAAACCATCTTATTGCCTATATTCTTACAAAATAACTTGAACCTCCCTATCCCAAATGATATGATGCCACCACTCATTATAACTACCATTATGGGGTAATAGGTCATTCTACTAAGAATTGCATTTTTTTGAAGCAAAAAGTGCAACATTTGATTAAAAAAAGGCTTATAAGTTTCGATACTAGTGGGAACTCAGCACCCAATGCTAATAGAAATCCCTTACTTAATCATATAGTTAATGCCTTAGACAAGGATAAAAGGCATATGAAAATAAAGGTAAAGGAGCTTAAAATGTTATTTAACCAATTGTATGATGTTCTGTATGAGGTTAGGTTAATACAACTAGTAGGTTTATGCATTTATGTGGGAAGAAGCATCCCCAATCAAAGATATAAGTATCACAATGGAGCTTCAAAGTACTTTATTGACATCTATAAGCAATTCTATGATAAGGTGCAAAAATTAATGGACCTATACCAAATAGAATTATATAAGGTGTCAAAAGCCTCAAAAGATATTAGGGTGGCTAAGATAAACAAATGGGTGCATAAACTTCTCACTATCTTTTATAAAAAGAAACCAAAACCAGTCAAGAATAAATTTATTCCTAAAACAATAGCTTTCAATGTCCCATGCCCATTCCCCTACAAAGATGAAGAAATTGTACCATGGAAATATGATTGTAAGGTAACAATCTAAGGGCAAAAAAAGGTTATGTCAAAATCTGAAACTGCCAATATAACAAGTGTAAGTGGCATAACCAGAAGTGGAAAGTGCTATACTCCAAAAACCTTAAAGAAAATAAAAAAAGTGACAAAAATGTAGATTGAGCCAAATGTGATGTCAGAGAAAAACTTTCTAAAGTTTGTACAAAAAAAAAAAGCATGCGAGTTCTTAAAGCTACGGTGGAGCAATTGAATAAGATGCCAACCAGAATCTCTTTGCTATTACTTTTTCTAAATTCAGAACCACATTGCAATGCCTTGTTAAAGGTATTTAATCAAGTTTATGGGACACACAATGTGTTCGTAGAGTATGTGAATCATTTAGTAGGAAACTTAGTGGTGGTACATCATATCTTTTTCAGTGATGATAAGATTTCACCTGAAGGTAGAGAAAGCACCAAGGCTTTACACATTACTGTTAAATTTAAAAATCACATAATAGCCAAAGTCCTCATAGATAATGGATTAGCTATCAATGCCATGCCCATGTCTACCTTCACAAGGTTGCTCTTCGATAGGTTTTATATCCAAAGCAATCATATGGTGGTTCATGTATTTGATGGGACTAGATGTGAAGTCTTGAGAGATATTGAGTTATCCATGCAAATTAGGTTATGTGTTTTTAACATAAAGTTTTAGGTTATGGATATTTCTCTATCTTATAGTTACTTATTGGCAGAACCATGGATTCACATAGCAGGTACTATTCCTTCCTTATTACACTAAAAAATCAAATTTAATGTGAAAGGCCAATTGGTGATTGTGGCAAAAAAGGAAAATATGTTGGTAACTCAGCCCATAAATTCCTTATACATAAAAGTTACAAAAAAGTCATTGGAATGATCTTATCGATCTTTTGAACTTGTTAATGCAGTAGATGAAAGGCTCAAATTCAATAAGATTGTAATAAATCAAATGATAAATAGAGGTTTGAGTATTGGATTTGGTTTAGGCAAGAGTCTGCAAGGGATAAGAGGGCCTCCCAAGGTTGAAGACTACAACGACAGATTAGGTTTAGGTTATGAGATAGAAGAAGTGCGAGACAACAAAAAAAAAAAAGAATGGGCTAATGGTTGTTCCCCATTTGAATGAAACTTTTATTCCTGGATGATACATATACCAAGAGACTGAGGAAAATACAGGAAAGGAACCAAGATGGGAGGAAATTTTGGCCGAATTGTCCATTCATATGGTAGGCGACAAAAGCCAAAATGAGGAAGCTTTGGTTTACCCATGCCTACCCAGCTATGAATTATGGAATTAGAGTGTCATCCAAATGCCTGTTATTTCTTATTTTCTTTCAATGTAATGACATCTCCTAATTGCTTTTGCCTAAAAATGTTGGGATAAATTCTTATATTTGGACCTTTTATATTTTATTATTTCAATAAAAGTATAAGCATGCATTTTGTCCTTTTTTTTTATTCCATCCACTATCCCATCAAAGCATCTTGCCAATATTTCCTATTTCATTAATTTACAGGTCCTCAAATGAATATAAATGTAATCATGACAATGATCCAGGGTTTAATTTAAAAAATTCAATTAATAGAACTCGATACTAAAGAAGACTTTGAATAATACACTTTGTCTTAGGATTTAATGAGATTAATTGAATAAAAAGATAAATCTTTCGAGCTTTATCAAGAAATTATTGAAATGGTCAATTTAGGGGATGGCGAGAACAAAAAAGAAGTCAAGGTTGGTACTTCACTTTCAGCGATTGATAGACAATGGTTAGAAGATCAATTGCAAGAATTTGTAGATGTGTTTGCTAGGTCCTACCGAGACATGCCTGGGCTTAGCACCAAAATAGTAGAACATAGGCTACCATTAAAGCTTGAATGCAAATCAGTCCAACAAAAATTGAAAAGAATGAAGCCAACGATGTTATTGAAAATAAAAAAAAAAAGTGAAGCAATTAGATGCAGGTTTTCGCAAGTGGCCAAATATCCTGAATGGGTGGCTAATATAGTACCTGTCCCCAAAAAAGATGAAAAATATGGATGTGTGTAGATTATTGCGATTTGAATAGAGCTAGCCCTAAAGACAAATTTTCTCCACCTCATATTGATAATTTGGTGGACAATAAAGTTCGACACTCGATAGTTTCTTTTATGGATGGATTCTTTAGATATAATCAGATAAAAATAGCTTCAGATGACATGGAAAAAACCACATTTATAACTATGTTGGGAACCTTTTGTTACAAGGTCATGCCCTTCAGACTGAAAAATGTTACGATAACTTATCAGAGGGTTATGGTAACATTTTTTCATGATATGATGCAAAAAAAGATTGAAGTATACATGGATGACATGATTACAAAATCTCAAAAGAAAGAAGACCATGTAGCTAATCTCAAAAAATTGTTCAAGAGGCTAAGGAAATTTCAACTCAAGCTGAATTCGTCCAAATGCATGTTCAAAGCCAGGTTAGGGAAACTATTAGGATTTATAGTCAGCGAAAGAGGGATAAAAGTTGATCCCGATAAAATTTGAACCATTCAGAATTTATCCCCTCTAAGCACACAAAAGGAGGTTTGAGGCTTCTTAGGCAGATTGAACTATATTTCTTGATTCATTTTTCAACTTACCCTTAAATGTGATCCTATCTTTAAGCTCCTCTAAAAGAATCATCTTGGTGAATAGAATAAGGAATGCCAAAAAGCTTTTGATAAGATCAAGTAGTACTTATCAAATCCTCCAATATTAACACCACTCATTTCAGAAAAGCCATTGATTCTATATATAGTGGTACATGAAAAGTCAATGGAAAGTGTGATGAGGCAACAAGATGAATTCAGTAAGAAAAAAAAATTTACTACTTCAGTAAAAATTTTATGGAATATGAGTCCAAGTATTCATTACTCAAAAAGATATGTTGTGCCTTGGCTTAGATATCTGAAAATCTCAGGCAGTACATGTTCTACCATACAACTTGACTTATATCTAAGTTGTATCCAATCAAATACAACTTTGAGAAGCCATCACTATTAGAAAGAATCGTAAGATGGCAAGTGATGCTCTTGGAATACAACATAATGTATATGAGCCAAAAAGCAATAAAAAAAAGCATCATTACCAAATTCTTTATGGATCAGGCTATTGAAGATTATGAACCTATGAAACTCAATTTTTCAAATGAAGAATTAATGGCCATCTTAGGAGTAGAAGATGACAAGGATAAGGAAGAGACATAGAGAATGTATTTTGATGAGGCTACCAATGCCATGGGGCATAAGATTGGAGCAATATTAATTTCTTCAATAGAACATTACTATCCCGTGATAGCAAGATTAAATTTCAATTGCACCAATAATGTGGCTGAATATGAAGTTTGTGTTATAGGATTACATGCTGCTTTGGATAGAAAAATTAAAACATTAAAGGTGTTCAAAGATTTAACCTTGGTTATCTATCAACTAAAGGGCAAATGGAAGACAGGGGACTCAAAACTTATCTCTTACCACAAATACATCTTAGAGTTGTCTAAGCAATTTAAAAGCATCTACTTTGAACATTTACCTTGTGAAGATAATTAGATAGCAAATGTTTTGGCAACTTTAGCCACGATGGTGTAAATTGGCAACACAACTGAAATTTAACCCATCAAATTAGATGTGAGAAATGTGTCGATGCATTATGCCAACCTGGAAAAGGAAGAAGATGGCAATCCTTGGTATCATAACATTATGTAATATCTAAAGAATCAATAATACCTAGATCAAGCAATAAAAAATGATAAGAGAGTTATAAGAAGATTAGCTATGAGATTCTTTTTAGATGGAGAAATTTTATGTGAGAGAAGTAAAGACCAAGTGTTAGTACATTGTGTAAGTGCCTCTGAGGCTAAAAAAATTGTTGGAAAAGTCCATGATAGCGTATGTGATGCACATACAAATGGACATATAATGGCTAGATAAATTATACGAGCTGGATATTATTGGTTGACAATTGAAAAAGATTGCATTGATTACGCTCGAAAATATCACAAGTGCTAGATTTATTTCAAAAAAACTCTTGCCCCACCTACTACTCTACATGTTATGGCACCACCTTGATCATTTTTTATATGAGGGATGGATGCATTGGTCCTATTACCCTAAAGGCATTAAATGAGAACAAATTCATTTTTGCGATGATTGATTACTTTATCAAATAGGTCAAAATAGCTTCATTCACAACTGTAACTTGCTCAGTAGTCTGTAAATTCATCAAGAAAGAAATATTATACAAATACTAACTCCTAAAAAGGGTCATCTCAGATAATGCAAAGAATTTGAATAGCAAAATGATGCAAGAAGTATGTGCTCAGTTCAAGATTAAGCACCATAATTCAGCTTTATACTGTATAAAAATGAATGAGGCAGTCGAAGCTGCAAATAAAAATATCAAAAGGATTCTAGAAAAGATGACTAAGATATATAAAGATTGGCACAAAAAACTATATTTTACTCTATATGCTTATTGAACCTCTATGCACACCTCTACCAAGGCAACTCTTTTTTCCTCGGTTTATGGAATGGAAGTTGTATTGCCAATAAAAGTATAAATCTCGTCTCTAAAAGTCCTAAAGAAAGTGAAATTAGAAGAGGTTGAATGGGTCCAAGAGTGCTATGAACAATTAAACTTCAATGAAGAAAAAAGATTAGCAACGCTCTGTCATGGTTAGTTGTACCAAAAGAGAATTATGAGAGCTCATGATAAAAAGGTTTGACCTCATCAATTTTGAAAAAGAGAGTTGGTATTGAAAAAAATTCTTCTAAGTCAACATGATGGTAAAGGGAAATAAACTCCAAATTGAGAAAGACCATATGTTGTAAAAAAAGCATTTTTAGAAAGAGTCTTAATCTTATTAGAAATGGATAGAGATGAGCTTCCTTATCCTATTAATTTTAATGCTGTGAAGAAGTACTTTGCTTAAGCCCAAAAAAAAAGTTCAAGCTAAAAACCCAAAATGAAAGCTTGAACCAAAAAAAAAAAAAAAAGGGAGAAAGTTCAAGTTGAAAACCTAGAAAGATGGCTTGAACTAAATAAGAGCGATTTGGATGAGTAGAATACGGCATCACTTGAAAGGCATACCAAAGTCAGTGAATTTTGAAGAACTCTGAAATGTCAGGGCATCATATTTTGGTTGAGTTTTTTAAAAAATCTAAGATTTGTTGTCTTGATTATTTTATTATTTGTCTTGGGGCATTGCTATCCCAAATCCATCCTCATACACTTTCATTCTATTTTTATGCCGTCATCTGTAATTTATTACTTATCCAAATAAATGATATTCGTCTTATTTTTCACTTTCAATATATATTTATCTTTTCTCTTTATACCTTGCCATGAATAGAAGAAGTGCATAACTTGCATCTTATATTTTGAAATTGAGATAATGATTAATAATTGAATAAGGTCATAAGAAATTGTGTGTTACTTTGAAAAAATTAAAAGAGACAAAGACCAAAGATAAACTCCTCCAAATAAAAGAGAATCACTGATTTCAAAAGCTTTCTTTGGGATGAAGATAAATACTTATTCAAGGTAACGAAGAATAGTTTCCTTACTAGAGGCGTATAGAAATGAGAATGCAGATGAAAGTTATGAAAGCCTTAGTACCATGATGGATGTTCCATTTGCATCCTGATAGAGCATACATTTATATCATTGCATGATTATTCATCACAGGTTCCGATCTCGACTCAGTCCAGATATTTTTTTGACTCGCAGCATTATCTTAGTCATTCATCTATGACCTTGACTTGGTCTCGATCGCTTTCAGACTCACAGCATCATCTTGGTCATTCATCTATGACCTTGACTCGATCTTAGTTACTTTCAGACTCATGGTATTATCTGGTCATTTATCTTCAACCTTAACTTGGTCTTGGTCACTTTCAAACTCATGGCATCATCCCAGTCATTCATCTATGACCTCAACTAGATCTTGGTTGCTTTCAAACTCACATCATCATCTCAGTCATCCTATCTCGACTCAGTTTATATCATTTTTAAACGTGTGACATCATCTTGGTCATTCATCTATGACCTCGACTTGATCTTGGTTGCTTTTAAATTCTTAGCATCACCCTAGTTATCTGATCTCAGCTAGATCTAGATTATTTTTCTAACTCGTGGTATTGTCTCGGTCATTTATTATCCTAGTTATTCGATTTCCGTTCAGCCCAGATCATCTTTCTAACTCAAAGTTCAGTCTCAATCATTTTCACTCACTGATTTGATTCGAACAGAGTGGTGTCTAGGTCTTTACATTATCTCTGTCTAATAGTGATGGGTAAAAAAGGTAGTTGCAGACAACCATTTATGTTTGGGACCAATCAGGATTGATTTTCTTTGTTACTAGTATTTTTGTTATAGTATAGCATGTTTTTATTATAGTATAATATGTTATAATATAATATTATAGTATAGTATTATTATTATTATAGTAATTATATAGTTCATTATTATATTATTATTATTATAGTCTGATATTTATTATACTATAATATATCAGTACTATTAATATTATTATTACTATTTTTTTTAATTTTGTCTTTATTCTCTTTTCCTTTCTTGTTCAATCTGCAATAAGAATTTTGGAAAATTAAAATTTTGAATTAGCAAATCAGAATCCTATAGTCAAATGTTTTTAATACAAAATCATATTAGTATAACTGTTGAAATCAATTAGGACCTAAGATCACACTCGGATGGAACCCAATCTCAAGATTCAAGCCCAGAAAGATTCCATCCATTTCTTAAAAAATGTTCCAAGGGCTACCTATAAATTGAACCAAAGATCAGAGGTACAGGACATGGTTAAATGCAGTAAATTGTTAGTGATAACTGTTCAGGAATTTGTTGGTAGTAGGGTTTTAGATTTCAATTTTGAAAATTTTTTGGAATTCTAGGTTGATATCTAGGTTTCTAGAGTTTAGGGTGAACTTCTAGGAGATTTTTGGAGCCTTTTAGAAAAGTTTGGGATTTTCTGGGGATTTCTAGGAAATCTAGGTTTTCTGAAAAACACATGAATTTTTTGATAAATTTTTCAATGGGAGTTTGAATTTTCTAGCCAACTTCCAACGATTTTTTCAGAAATAGATAAGAATTTTCAATTTTAGGTGGGTGTGTTAGGTTGAGTCTAGAGAGAATGGAGAGAGAATTAAGGGCTAGAGAGTGTGTGGGCAGAGGTTTCTAAGACAAAAACGTTGGGGAGTAGCTTTTATAATGCCCTGAAATGACACATTTTGTAAGTCCTAGACCCGCACGTCTATCAATTGACCTGTATGCCAACCCGATCGGAATTACAGGTTTTTCATTTTTCATTTTTATTTTTTTATTCTATTTTTTATTTATTTATTCATTTATTTTTTAATTTCATATATTTTTATTTTATTTTACTGGTTTATTCAATTGTTTTTTTTAAATTCAATATATGAAAAAAAAATCTTTTCTTCAAGAAAACAAAAAGCAAAGAAACAAAAAAAAATGTAATGATAAAAAAAAGAGGATAAAGAAAAAAAATGTTTTCAAATTTTTTTTTCAAAAAGAAAAATAGTAATAAAAAAATCTTTTCAAATAAATTCATGAATCCTACCAAACTATTGGATAATTTTCATGAATTAAATTTTTATGAAATCCACCAAACTATTAGAAAATTTCATAAATCGATTTTCAATTAAAAAAATAAAAATAAAAAAAATATTTCTTTATCCTCTAAACTATTAGAGGATTACTTTTCAAAGAAAGTCTTACCAAACTATTAAGAGACTTAATGATTTTAAAAAATAATAAATAATAAATAAAATTTTATAAATATTTTCAAATAAAATCTCATTAAATTATTGGAAGATCTGCCTCAAAAGTAAGTCCTACCAAACTATTTGGAGACTTTACTTTTTAAAAAAATATATTATAATAAATCCGACGATAAAGCTTCTTCAGGGTGAAACATTAGTCTCCATGAATATTCTTGAGGTAAGAGAATTATCTTAAACTGCTACTAAACTATTGAGATAATTTTAAGATTAATTCTCAATATTAAATATTTTGGTAAAACATAAACATTTTTAAAGCTTGGATAATCTGGAATCAAACTGGTATCATCCTTGAGATGGGCGCTATGAGAGTGCTATAACCTTCCTCATGCGTAAGTGTACTCCCGAACCTTAAATCTAGTTTCATGGATTAGATTCGATCAGGTGACCAATCGCACCTACATAAAAAGAAAAGATTGGTGGTGACTCCTTTAATCCATGTCTAATGGTAGGTTCACGGATCTATATATTACGAAACATAATTTTACAATAAAATCTCACCAAACTATTGGAAGATTTGCATCAAAGTAAATATTACCAAATTATTGGAAGATTTTACTAATTATTTTTTTAAATAAAATTTAAATGAGTCTGATGACGAAACTACTTTAGAGTGAGAAACCAATCTCTATGAATACTCTTAAGGTGAGAAAATTATCTTAAATTACTATCAAACTATTTGAGTAATTTTATGATTAATTTTTTATAATTAAATTATTTGGCAAATTATAATGATGTTTTTAGACTTGGATAACTTGAAATCAAATTGGTACCATCCTTTAAATGAGCGCTATGAAGGTACTATAACATTTTTCATACGTAATCGTACTCTCAAACTTAAATCTAGTTTCATAGACTAGAATCTATCATTTAAAGATACCTAAGTCAAGCTTGGGACTTCTTTTTAAAATTGGATAGATTTGATTAGGTGGCCAATTGTACCTAAACAAAAAATACTAGTGGTGACTCTTTTAATCTATATCTAGCAATAGAACAACGGACCTATACGTTATGACATAAGTATTATATGTTAATAAGATGGATCTAGTGTATAATTATTAATACCAAAGTCAATGTTTACTCAGCCATAGCAAGCATTGTATATTTAAAGTCAGATTTTCAAAACGCAAATAAATTGGGGAACAAGCTAAAGTAAAAGAGAACAGATTAAACATCTTCTCTCTTCATGTATTGTTTATAAGAGAAATTGGATGCATACGGTTATTTCAAATTTAGATTCACTTGAATAAAAGTACTGGAAACAATAATTCCTACTAAATGTATATAGCATTCAAGCTATATTCTTAAACTTCTACGTAAGAGTTCAATTTAATATAATTTCCTCCATTCTCTGCCACTTTTTTCTTTTCCCAATTGCTATTGTATATTTAATTAACTTTGTGGTTTGGTAGGTTTCTAATTGGTTGACATGTGATTTTTTTCTTTTTGTAAAGGCTGAAGTGAATCCACTCTGGGGAGGTGAATGGCATAGACAGGCACATAAGTGATTTGTATTTCTTTTCTTTGCATTCTTCTCTCTTTTATCCAACCACACATGCTTGCTTCTAGGTAACCTCATCTATTAGAAGAAAACCATGTTGGTTTAAAATGGCTTGGTTTAATTTTTAATCTAATTTATAGTTTAAGCTAGTGGCTATAGATTTCTCATTATGGCCTTCTATTTAAATTTGAAAGTTTTGGATAATTAGATAATTTTAAAATATATAATTTTTTTAATAAATATCTTAAAATTAGGAAATACCTTACATGTCATTATAAAAAGAAAAATTTTAAGAATTGTCTTATATGTCGAAAGAGAAACCATCCATCTAAATTTCCACATAAACAAGTTTTTATGTTTGTTGTGATATAATATTTTATATGATTTAATGATTGTATATTGTTGTGTAGCGAATACACGAGTTATGGTTCTTGTTGCAATGAATCATCCATCCAAACTAGATGAAGCCATACTCATACATTTTTTCCAAACAAAATTTCACAATGATATAGAACTTTAATTACTTTTTGTAATTTATAAATAAATTAGATTGATATTTAATATCATTTTAATCCATTGATCAAATCTTAAAAAACTTAGAATATTGCAATTCAATAACTTTATTTCATTTTTTTTATTCATTCTCATTTTTCTAAATTTATAGCATTAGCAATCTTTAAATAGGGTTATAATGCATTCTTCTCAATGTTGATTATGCTCCTATAATAAAGTGGAAGCACTAATCTAATACAATAAAATTTAAATCTAAAATGTCAAAATTCTAATAACTTCTCATATCACTAGATAAAGGCTCATCTAAGACTTGAATACATTTTTAAAAGTGAAAAAACCCCACTTGACTTTCCCTTTCAAGTCTCAAGTTATGTGATAGGAGCATAAGGAGAAAAGGTGCATGAGGTCCTCTAAACATAGTTAAAACCCAACTCTCTCAATTCTATACTTTCACTAAAACAAAGTTAATCATTATTTGGATTTTTATATATTTATTTTATTTATTTTTAAAAATAATATTTATTCTCGATTAAATTTGATTTAGTGGTAAGAAAAATTCCTAAAATCTTGAGCTTTTAGATTCAAAATTCATTGTGTCTAGGCTTAGTTCAATTTTACATTCAATTTATTTACTTATATTCTAGTTTGTTAGTTAATTTGTTTATTTGATTATTTAGTGATTTCTTATATATAGATGTAATATTAATTATGATTTTAATTTGTACTTGTAATTATCTAAACTATATACTTATTTTTATTTAAAGATAATTATTTTTCGTTTAATAAATTTTAGATATAAAGATGAATTTTGCTACTGTACAATAGGTCAATATTAAGGCTCTGTTTGTTTCACAAAAATTGACTTTCAAAAAATAATTTCTGCATTTTCAAGCGGTTGTTTGGTAAAAAACTAGCAAGCCAATGAAAACTAACTTACTGGTAAAGAAAAATGAGGTAATTTTTTTGAAAATTGTCTTACTCTTTTAAAAAGGAGAAGACAATTTTTGGAAAAAAGCTGCATATAAGTATAACTATTTATTAATGTATTTGACTATAATTTTACTTAAATCGAACCTTGTACATAATTTTTTTTAAGCTCAAACTTAATTTGATTTCAACATAAAATATTATTATATTAATAATATATTTTTTAATTTACTTAAAAATTAAAATATTAATATTAAAAGTATTTTAATATTTTAATTTTAAAGATTTTTATAATTATACTCAATTAAGACTTTGAACATAATATTTTAAGCTAAAACTTGATTTGATCTTACTTGAAATATTATTATATTAGTAAAATATTTTATTTAATTTTAATTAAAAACTTAAAATATTAACATTAAAAATCTTTTAATATTCCAATTTAAATATTTATTTGCATAATTACAAACATAAATATTTTTAATATTTCAATAATAATAGTATTATATTATTATTTTAATAATAAACAATAATATATATAATAACATTTTTACTATTTCAATAATTAATGTTAGATAATATAATAATATTATTTTCTAATATGAATATTTTTAATAATTTCTTATATTGTTAGTTTAAAATAAATAATTTTACATTTTATTATTAAGGTATTATATTACTATTTTAATAATAAATATAAATAAAAAAAGATCTTTGTTATGATTTAATAATAGATATTTTTAATATAAAATATAAATATCTTAATAGTATAAATATTTTAATAATAAATATTACTATTTTAATATTAATTAAAATAATGTTATAAGAATATTAATACTATTTTAAAATTTTAAAATATTAATGTAAAGAATAATAAATATGTTATTTTAAGTAATTTTTATATTAATATAAAATTTGAATATTAAATATTATTATTAAAATATAATTATTCATGAATATAATAATTTTAATAATAAATAATTTCAATATACTTTAATAATAAATAATTTTAATATTTGAATAGTTATATTAATTTTTTTAAAAAAAGAAACAATTTTTTTAGAAAATAACCAAACAATAAAAAATATTTTTCATTAACTTATCCAAACAAAAGAAAATCTCTACTTTTTTAGAAAATATAAATAATTTTTAGAAAACATTTTTTGAAAGTCAATTTCTACAAAACAAACGAAGCCTAAACTTTATAATTGTACTTCAATCTTTAATTTATTGATTTTTGGATATGAAATAATGAAAATGATAAAAGTTTACAATTGTTATTAATGAAATATTATGAAAAATATTCTAATTTTATTGTTTTTATCTAAAAATAGACTAAATTAAGAGTACAATCACAAAATTTGTCATTTACCTTAGTAAAATATTTTATGAAATATTCTAATTTCTTTTCTTTTTCTTCAATATTCAATGAAATGAAAATAAAATATAATGATTAAATTTAATAAAATTGAAGTAACAAAGTTTAATGAAATCATATAAATATATAAAAGTCAAATATTTTATAATAAATAACAAGCGTTTAACATAAACTCTAAACTCATATTTTTAATTTTATTACATAAACTCAATTAAGATACCGGTTGCCAACATTATATGAATTTTTGCCTTTTGATTTTTTCTATTTGTATTCTTTAAACCATTATTTGTTAAAATTTATTGAAATATTTGGTTTTCTAACATTTATTTTTTTTACTTTTATTTCTTTATAGCTTTTGGTTTTCCATCTTTCTTTTTTCTTTTAAGGATGAGAAGGGTTTTATTTTTATTTTACTTATGATTTTTCATCTTCCTTTTTAGGGATGAGAAGGTTATATGTAATGAATGCAAAGTGTTTTACACAAATTCTAAACTTATATTTTTTAATTTAATTAAATAAACACAATATATTTTTTGGTTGCCTAACATTATATGAATTCTTGTCTTTTAGTTTTCTTCTATTTGTATTCTTTAAAACTATTATTTGTTAAAATTTATTGAAACCTTTGATTTTCTAACATTTATGTTTTAAACTTTTAATTTTCCTATGACTTATGGTGTTTTATCTTCTTTTTTAGGGATGAGAAGGTTTTTAATTTTCTTATAACTTATGGTTTTCCATCTTCTTTGTTAGGGATGAGAGGGTTATATAAATGTATTTCATATGTGTATTACATTTTTTCCAATCATGTGGTTTGTTTTTTGTTATGTTTGTATTTATATAATTTTTATTTGGCATTTCAAGTTTTTTTAGCTGATTGATGTATTCTTTTTAGTATTTGTATTTTTTGTGTAATGATCATGATTTCTTCATTTCAAATTTGTCTTTTAGCTAATTGGAATATGTTTGTTAATGGTAGGTTGTTTATAATTATAAGATAAATAATGTGTTAGCACAAAAATGATGTAGGTTGATAAAAATGTACATAAATAAATTTATTTTTGTTTTTATTTTCATTGCTTTGATTTATTTTATCGTTTTTGTACTTATGTAGAGATTGTAAATTTATGATATTCTTTAGAGTGGTAATGCATATTGATTCAAAATTAAGATTCGAGAAAAAGGTTTACATTATATCAAAATTTTTTCTATTGTAAAAAAATTTATTATTGAATAATTGTTATAAATGATATGATTCATTTTATTGCTATCAAAGAAATGCTTGATGAAGGTATAAATATTTCACGATATATTTTTTTTGGGTTTGTAAGTTATGATTGTTTTAATGATGGTTTAGCTTGTATAAGTGCTTAATAGTTTTTTTATAATTTATTATAGAATTTGCGTTTTTTATTTTTCTTTAAAATAATTTTCTTGTTTAGATGGTATTGTTGTTCGTATAGATTTGTTAATCTTTAAATTTCTAGTAATAAGTTAATAAATTATGTAGTGTTATGCTTTCAAAATTTATGGTTTTTTAATTTTTTTATATTGGCAATATCATAAAAGTGATTATTTATTTTTAAAAAATAAACATTTATTATTATTGAAAGTAAATATTATTTTAATCATTTTCTTCTTTAGCAAAAAAATTTATAAGCTTAATTAGTTTGTGGGACAAGTTTATTTCTAAATTTTAAGATATACACTTAGTTTTGGGAAACAAATATAAAATTGTTATACTTACTTCTTTGATTGGTAAGAGTTTTCAAAATTAGTTAATGCATAAAAATTGCAAAATGAATTTTAAATTGTTATAGTTATTTCTTTGATAGCTAATAGTTATCTTTTTTTATGACTTTTTCACTATTTTGTTGGTTCCTAATTTTTTTTAATTGTGGTTATGATTTGATTTATATAAAATATTATAAAATTTGAAATAATAGTTTTTTGTTGATTTTATTATAAATTTTCGTAAACTCATAATAGTATTTGAGTTATATTGAGTTTTTATGATAAATCCATTTATAAAATTAAATATTTTTTTATAAATTTTTTAATATAGAAGTTAAAATTATAATTTTTTTTGTTCCTTAATCTCTTAAAATTTTAATCTATTTTAATTTTTTTTAATTTCTTTCAATCTTAAATTTAAAGATTTTTAATTTTTTCTATTTTTTATTATTTTTGTCTTTATGCAAAACTTATCTATTAGCAATCCAATCTTGTCTATGGATGAAAGGTGAGAAAGGTTAAAAATGTTTAATTTATTTTTTTGTTCCTTATAAAATTCATGTTTTATTTTATTTCTATTTTAAAGATTTCTAAGAGTAATTTTTAGAGTTTTACTTTTTTGTCGATGAAATGTTGAAAAAGATTAAATATATTAATTTATTTTTTAGTTCTTTAAAAAATATGTTTTTTTAAAATATTTTAGAGTATTTTTAGGGTTTTAATTTAAATAATTAAGCTTATAATTTTGTATGAAGATATCTTCCCAATGGGACTATCGATAATCTTTTCATTTTTATGAATAAAAGCTGAAAAAATTAAAGGTTTTTTTAGATTTTTTTTGGTTTCTTATAAAATTTATGCTTTAATCTCTTTAATATCTTAAATGTATAATTTTTATTGTTTTAATCTCTTATTTATTGTTTCTTTTTCTAAGAAAAAAAAAACTATTAATAACGTTTTCTTTTTCTATAAATGAATTTGTGAAAGGTTAAATATTTTTATATTATTTCTTAACTTCTTGTAAAATTCATTTTGTATTATTTTGTATTAATTTTTTAAGTTTTTACATTCAATAATTTTTTGTATGAATTACATTAGGTAAATAAATTTATACATCAATTTAATTAAATAAAAAAGTATAAATTTACTTGCATGTTATTTTATAAGTTCTATGTTTAAGTTATTGTTTGATATTGCGTTAGTTTATCTTCCTTATTTTTCACAATGTAGTTATGATTTTATTTTTGGTTACTTTTTGTGTTAATTGTTAGATTTCAAGTAGCTTTAATCAATTCATGTAAGCAAATAAAAATCTATCAAAACTAAAAATTTTAATTTCCACACTTTTTGGTAATAAATTGTATTTATTTGTAGTAATCATAATTAGAAAATTCATTTTTATGCTGGAAATTCTGTTATCAAGTCATTATTACATGTTGATGATGTTTAAGGTGCCTTCAATTTATTATTGGTTATACCATTTTTAAATTGTAATTATTTTTTTCTTCTTAAATTTATTTCTTTGTCGGATATATTAATTTGTTATTGATGGTTTGAGTAGTGCTAGATGTATAATATATTTTCTCAATTATTATTTAATAATTTTATTGAAAAAAAAAATCGTAGTGTGTACTTTACCAAGCCATTTCTAAGAGAAGCATAAGATATATATTGTGGATAACATTATATTAGAATGTATATTGTATAAGATAATTTTTTTAAAATATATTTTGTCAAATTCCATGTAGATATGAAATGAGAAAAAAAAAAAGTTCTACTTATTATAATCTTTAATAAAGTTTTTCATTTAATTATTTATTTAACACAAAAAATGATTTATTTGTAAGTGGATGCAGAGATCTTTAATTTTCATATTGTAAACTTTTATAATGCTAAAATTAAAAGTTTCATTCTATAATAATGAATGATTAATATTATTATTTATATTTGAAAAAATTAAAATAAATAATTAACATTGATTCAAATAAAAATATCAAAAAAAGCTTAAACAATAGGTGTTACTCATGCAAATAATTTGTGATTTTTTTATATCTGATTTTATAATCATTTGAATTACAAAAAGGAATAAAAAGAAATTTTTGAGTATTAGAAGTTTTGATTTGGTAGTAAATAACTTAACACTCAAAAATATTATTTTTATTTGCTTTAAAGATTCTACAAAATATGTTACATTTAAACAACAAGTTATAATTAAAATGCTTTCTCTTTTTTTTTTTTTTTTATGTTTAACGTAGTCTGTTATTATCAAATACATATTTTGTGAAAGAATAAGAAATAATAGTATTTTTTATTATTTAATATTTACTCATCATTGTATTGAGTTTCATTAAATTTCTATTTTTCACATAAATATATTAAAATATTAATAGAAATAAATAAATATTAGAGTTGAAAGGTTATTTTAATAAAAATTTCTAAAAGTTTTCATCAAGAACTTTTTCATTAGACATTCATATTATATTTAAATGATTGTTTGATAATAATTATATGAATTTGAATGATGAGTTTTTCACATTTTTACAATTTTAATTCATACTAAAATCTTTTTTTATTAAATTTGTTTCTACATTATGAAATAAAATAATAAAAATGATTTTTTTTCAATAAATGAATTGTGTAGTGTTTGGTTGGATAAAATTTCACATGAAGTCTAAATCTCTTAACTTTAATACATAAAATATAATCGTTTAACTTATCATATTTTAGATTTTTTATTGCTTTACATTTATATAAGTTTTTTATTTTTGATATATTTTGCATTTGTAATATTCTTTACAATTGTTTTTGTTAAAATGTTTGTAAACTTTTGATTTTCTTCATAACTTACAGTTTTTCTTTCTATTTTCTTTGACTATGTAAATGAGATGCCATTTATCATTGGTTAAACAACTTTTAAATGATAATTGTTTTCTCTTTTTAAATATATTTGTTTGTTGTTATTTACACTTGTTATTGATGGTTTGAGTAGTAATGTTGACAATATAAGTAATTTGGCTTTTAATCACATTTATTAACTAGATATTTTAGTTTTATATAAAAATTAAAATATTTTAAATTATTACTTAATCATATTATAAAAACCTATAGTGTGTAACTTACCAAGCCATTTATATTAAAATGCATATCATATAAGTTAATAATTTTTAATTGTATTTGCTATGTATTTGCTAAATTCCATGTAGATTTAAAAATAAACAAAAGGATCCATTTATTGCAATTTTTAATAAAAATTTTCATTTATTCATTTATTTGACACAAAAGAAATTGATTTAATTTAAAGAATATGTAAAAACTTTTCAATTTCATGTTAAAAACTTTTTATAATGTTAAAAGAAAGGCTTCATTATCTTAATAATTTATGGTTAACATTATTTAGTTTTTTAAAAAAAGTAAAGTAAATATTTGATATTGATTCAAATAAATATATTAAAAATAAACCTTAAAATATAAGTGTTACTCAAGCAAATAAAAATTGATTTTTCTATAATTGTTATAACGTTTAGATCTGTGGACTTATCGCTAGACATTGACTTGAAGAGTCACTATCAATCTTTTTTGTTTATGTACGATTGGCCACCTAATTGAATATGTTCCTTTTAAAAGCGAAATTCTAAGTTTGACTTAGGTATCTTTAAAAGGTAAATTCAATATCTATGAAATCAAACTAGGTCCGAGAATACGGTTATGTGTAAGGAAAGTTATAGCACCCTCACAACGCCCATTGAAAGATGGTACCAACTCAATTTCGTGTTATCCAATAAGCCTTAAAAATTACCAAGTAATTAACTATTGAAAATTATCCTTTAATTGACTCCAATACTTTTGGTAGAAAATTAAGAAAATTCTCTCACCTCAAGAGTATACAAAAAAAACTATTGTTTCTCTTGCAGAGGCTTCGTCGTCGGATTATTTAATATTAAAAGTTTCCAAGAAAAGAAAAGAAAAAAAATAATGCTCTAATTTTTTTATAAAGATCTCTTTTATGATGTTATTTTAGAAAAAAAACTTATGCTTTTATATAAGAAAAATTGATACTTTCAACTTTTCCTTAAAATTTTTTTTTTAATTTTTACTTTAAAAAAAAATTGATACTTTCAACTTTTTCTTTAAAATATTTTTTTTAATTTTTATTTTCAAGAAAAATTGATACTTTTAACTTTTCCTCAAAAATGTTTTTTTTTGTTTAAATTTTTAATTTTTATTTAAAAAATCATTGAAAATTTAAGGATGTTTAATTAAATGAATTATTTCAATTTATTCAATAAATGAATAAGGAAAAAACAATAATAATATTAATAAATAAGTAATAAAACTAAATGAAAAAAAAACCTTTGGGACGGCTCAGCTTGGCGTGGCAAAGGTGCGGCCCCAGAGACAAAAGTGGCTGGAACGGCTCAGTCTGTGACTTGGCTCAACGGCTTAATGAGGCTGAATGAAGCAGATAAGCGGGTCAATGCATTACGGGTCGGGTCAGATTTTGGGCGACGCACGGATCCTACCCACTTTATAACTCTTCAAAACGATGTCGTTTTGCTTCAGTATAAAAGCTAAGAATCAGTTCTTTGTTTTAGATCGCTCATTTTCTTTCTCTCTCTAGGTAATTTTCAATCGTTGATTTTCGTCAAACGTTGTTGGAATGATTGTCGGTTTCTAGGTTAGGTCACCGGACGATCGTCGATAAATTCAACTGATGTCAGAATGTCTTACCAGATTCTGGGAATCCAGTCGAAAAATTCGATCGGCGTTGAAAAACTAGTCAAAATATTCAACCAGCGTTGAACAATTCATCGAAAGCTAAAATTTTTCCAAAAATTTTCCAAAAATCTAGGATTTTCCAGATTTTTTTAAAAAAAAACCCTTTCGTTTTCTAAACCTAAAAATCTTTGAAATTTTTTTTAACTTTCTGCTTGCTGCATTTCCTGACTTCTATTTATGTGTTTCTAATTTTCTCCCTATTTTTTACGTTTTGTTTTTGTTTTTCCCCCTTTTTTGTGTTTTTTTTCTATTCTGTGTGACTCTCTGCCTCGTGTCTAATGATTTGCTTATGGGTTGTATTTATAGAGATCACTCAACAGAGTTCTGGATCAATTAGGAATTCCTCTTCAATTGGATTTCCACATTATCAGAAACTCCAAGAATTATCCTAAAAAGATTGAAACCAATTGCAATTCTGCCAATGCCTATGCACGATAGAATTTACAATTTTTTTCTTCTTTTTTTTTCTTGACTAATATCCTATCACCTTAAAATAATAAAAGAAATCAAAATAAAACCCAGAATAAAAGTAAAATAAAATAAAATAAAAATAAACAGTTGGGCCTACTAACTGAATCCTATTGAGTCAAGCCTTATTAATTTGGGCTTAGGCCCAGACCCTATCGAACCAGGCCCAACTGGGCTAGGGCCCGGATCGATTAGGGTGTCTGCAGCTGCCCCTCTTCACACATTTTCTATTAAATAAGAATTGTGCAAAGACGTAGACACCCAAGAAAGACTCAACTCGACATTTTTTTTTATTAAACAAAGCTTCTCTAAATAGAGGCTCAACAACTTTCGAAAATAAACAAAGCTCTTCTAAACAGAGGCTCAATGACTTTGTGAAAAATAAATGCTCCTCTAAATAGAGGCACAACGACTTTGAAAAATAAAAGCTCATCTAAACAGAGGCACAACGACTTTGAAAATTAAAAGCTCCTCTAAATAGAGGCACCACAACTTTGAAAAAAATAAAAGGCTCATTGACAATCATGTTTAGAAGAGTCATAGATCAGACCTGATAAAATTTGTAATGAAAACTCAAAGATTCATAATTTGAGTTTGAAAGTCAAAGGTTCAGATTCGTAAGAACCTTTCAACTTCACAATAATTCACTAAAATTTGATTATCAAAACTTTAATTTCATAAGAATTCAAAATTACAAGATTTCAGGTACATAAGAATTCAGATTTGCAAGATTCACATTTGCAAATTGCAAGACTTGCATCTAACATTTCTCATTCAAATTTTGGAGATTCACATCCAAAAGTTCAAAGCATCTTGTTCGAGTTCAAAGGTTCACATTTAAAAAATCTTAGAGTTTCACATCTAAGTTCAAAGGTTTTTACTCAAAAATTTAGATATTCGCATCCAAAAGTTGAGTTCAAAGCTTTTTGCTTGAATTTTGGAGATTCACATCCAAAAACTTTTTATTTTAGTTCAAGATTCCAATCCGACAAACTTTAGGATTTTACATCTCAAAGATTTTCATTTGAAAATGACTTAAAGGTTCTCATTTAAGACTCAAAGATACTCATTTGAAAATGTCTTAAAGATTCTCATGTGAAAATATCTTAAAAATTCTCATTTGAAAATGTCTTAAAGATTCTCATTTAAGACTCAAAGATTCTCATTTGAAAACATATTAAAGATTTTCATTTAAAACTTAAATATTCTCATTTGAAAATGTCTTAAAAATTCTCATTTAAGACTCAAAGATTTTCATTTGAAAACATCTTAAAGATTTTCATTTGAAAATGTCTTAAAGATTCTCATTTGAAACTTAAAGATTCTCATTTGAAAACATCTTAAAGATTTTCATTTAAGACTCAAAGATTCTCATTTGAAAATTTAGGACTTCATCAAAATATTTAAAGTTTATTTTCTAAATGGGCTTCAAAATTTTCCCAAAGTCAAAATTTTAGTATGTACTGAATGACATGATCAATGATGCAAATGCTTTCTTAGTGATGCAAATGCAACAATCTAGATTCTCATAATACCCTATTTTAAGTCATAATTCAAATGCTTACTAGCTGATACATGTCTAAACAAAGTTTTAATCTATCAAATTATGTGCATGTACTGTTCAAACAACAATGCTAACATAATGCATAGAATGCAAATGTTAATAATGTCATGAAATCTTAAATAATTATGGAGATATGGTTCTTAAAACTCCACCATTTTATATTTTCCCATTTTAGCTTATCAGCACTTTAGAATAAGTTTCGTCAACTGATCCTCATTATTTTCATCACTTGATCATTATTCACAAGTTTCTAAGCATTATCGTTGGGTCACCATTCATAGGCTTCTTAGCACTAGC
This sequence comes from Durio zibethinus, assembly GCF_002303985.1. The sequence continues at coordinate 8,596,095 of NW_019167827.1, forward strand.
CATTTCATCAACTGATCCACATTATTTTTCATTATTTAACTCATAGGCTCATCAACACTAGCCACTTCAGAATGAATTTCGTCCACTGATTGTCATTTGATTACAATTCATGTCGACCAATCCACACCTTATTCATTTTTTAATGTCATCATCTTTTCAAATTTTTGCCCTCTCTTCATTTTGTTGAGCAATCCATCATTATATTCATCATTTAGCCATCCCATGTGGCATTTTTCAAGTTCTGCCATCTCTTTTATGTTTTTTGCCCCTTATCATCCTGGATTTCTTTTCAAAGGAATGCAAGCCTCTTTTATGCACATTGTATTCATCCTCATTTCAAATCGTGATGAATACAATACAATTATACATTTCTTTGATTCATTCTAGGGATGTGAGAATAAAAGAGCACAAGGTATATTGGAAAAAAAGTAATCAATAAGGAGTGAGTTTGGTACAAAATAATTGGGGAAAGAAACAAATTGGATGCATGTCATTAAGATGAATGGTATATCCAAATAATGAATAGTCAGACAATTCTGAACATTAATTTAAGGTTTTTTTTTCAAAAACTCATTCCATTGACTTTTCAAAATCACATTGAGCTCATTGAACTTTGCCTCTAGCTTTGAGAGGTCTTCAAATGTCTTTGATTTTTCATACATGTGAACTACCTATCCAATGTTCAACTCAGAGATTTTCTACCCAAATCATTCTTTTAGGTTTTCAATTTGAGTCTTCTTTTTCTCTCATTTTCATATTTTTTCCATTTTTTTTATTTTTTTTATTTTTTTTATTTTTTTCATTTTTTTCATTTTTTTCATTTTTTTCATTTTTCATTTTTTCTCTTTCCCTCTTTTTTTTTCTTTTTTTTCTCTTTCATTCTTTTTTTCTCATCTTTTTTCATTTTTTTTCATCTTTTTTATCTCTTTTTTTTTAGATTTCTTTATTGTTGAAATCTCTTACACATTAATCTTTAGAGTAATGTAGCATGATTCCATTGTTCCATCATAAGCATGCCTTTGCTTAACATATGATCATTCAATTCGAACATTCACACTTGATCCAAATGGACTTTTCAATGTTGTAATATAGGCCATTGTGAGGGGTTATGAATAAAATGAATAAAATAGCCTTAATATGTGTTTAAAAGGTTCAAAACCAAAGGATTATTTATTACTTGATGCAACTTGACATTTTACCCTATTCTTTATTTCACTACTTTTTCCCTTTTCATCGATCTCATTTTTCACAAAAGGATTCCCTTTACTTTATCCCAAATATGTATGGCATTTTTTTTCTTTGCTTTTCTTTCTCTTTCCATCTTTGAGATCTTTTTGTGATCTTTTACCTCTTATTTTTTTCAAAAATTATCCCCCAGTGTAGAGGGTGATCTTTGGTTGGGGTTCTTTAAAGATGATCGTAATAGGTTCAAAGGGGTAGTAATGAATGATCTTTCGAATGGTAAAAGAAAGATGATCATTTTTCATCTCAAATGTGAATGCTTTCTTAAAAGATCATCTATTGAAAAAAAACAAGCTTATGGATCTTCATAAAAGATTGCATCTTCAAGATATATTCATCTTATATCTATTAATAACTTTTTTTTCAAATAATCTCCTCAAATCAATGTGAATGAGTTTTCAAAATTAAATCTTAGAATTATTGTTAGCATTATTATCTAAACATTCATTGTTTGGAGTTCAAAAATAAGAATGAAAAATTATGAAAGGTGATAAAGAATGGAACTATGATTAAATGAAAGAGAAAATGTAATGAAATGCATTATCCTTGCCTTTTATTAAAATGATAACAAATGAAATCCTATTGCATAAAAGAAATCCAAACATTACTTTAAAAGAAATCCTAAAATAACATGTATCTTCCAACCAGCTTTGACCTCTTTCTCTAAAATCATGTCTCTATACAATCAGGTGAATGATTTTTATTGACATCTTGTCCTACTGATTCGTCGAAACTCACTAAGCTTTTTCGAATCAAACTTTGCACTTTATGTTTGAAAGTAGGGCAAGCTTCGATAGAATGACTCACATTTTCATTATGATAATCGCACCATTAGCATCGTGCCACTTTAGATAGGATGGTTTTAATGGTTCTAGAATAACTGAAGATATCAAGTTGTTCTTGATCAGTTCTGAGAATAACTCAGTGTAAGTCATAGGGATAGGGTCAATATGTGCCCTTTCTTGATTATCTCAACATTTTCTTAAACCTCTTACTTAGTTGTTAGGCCTTGAAGCTGATGTAGGTGCTTGAAAGGTTGACTGTGGATAAGCTAGTTATGGATATGATTGGTAAGGGTAATGTGAGATATTATTTACAGTAGGATAGTACAAAGAGTAACCTTATAGTGGATAAGGATGATAACCCCTAAATTGTGTATCAAAGCTCACAACTTGAGTTTCAGCCTTTTTTTTCTCTAGCACCTTTCTAATTTCTCTTCCTTTCAACTTGCCATTTTTAATGGCATTCTCAATAATTTTGCTTAAGATCACCATATCGATGAAGTTTTTTGTTGCATTTCCTATCATTTTTTCATAATAGAGAGATTTCAAAGTGTTGACAAACAACACCGTGGTCTCTTTCTCAGTTAGAAGAGACTGCACATGATAGGCTATGTCTCTCAATCTCTGGGCATATTTTTTGAATGATTCAGTTACTTTTTTCTTTATATTTTACAAAAAAAGACAATCAGAGGTTAAGTCTATAATATGCTGGTACTAATTAATAAAGGCATAGGTAATATCACTCCAAGAACGAATGCGGGTCATGTCCAACTGGACATACCACCTAGCAGTAGAGCCCGTGAAGCTGTCTTGGAACATAAGCATTAATAATTTTTCATTATTAGCATGGACAGCCATTTTTCAACAGTACATGGTAATATGGGTCTTTGGACATTTTGTATCATCATATTTCTTAAAATCTTATACTTTGAACTTTAAAGGAATAACAACATCCGGGACTAAACAGAGCCCAGCTACATCCACTGAACCATAAAAACTAACTCATTCCACTGCTCGTAGCCTCTCTTCTAGCATACTAATCTTCTAGTCAACTTTCGATTTTAATTTTTCATTCTCCTTTGGATCGTCTAAATCAAGGACCTGAACTGGTTCTACTACCTTTTTTATAAAGACAAGATTTACATAACTTTGATACTATCCAAGATTTGAAATTGATGGCATTTCAGGATATGTGTACCTTACAGGATAGGTGAACTGTTGTGGTGGTGGACCTTGTACGGGTTGGGCTTGATGTGGCCCAAAATTAGGAAGGTATAATGGGTCATCCTCCTCTTGTGATAGATGGTCTTGTTGACTAGTATTTTTTTTTATACCTTTTTTCTTGTTTAATTTGTTCAAAGCCTCCAAAATCCTATTCAACTCCCCTTTTAGTTTCTCTTAGGTTTTTTCTATCTTCTTAAGACGATTAAAATTTTTTTGTTCCATCTGTTTGACTTGAGCCCTTGTATTGTATTGGTGAGTTAGGTTGCTTGGTGAAGCTATCGTTGAACCTTTAGCACCATAATTATGATTAGAAATACTATGCTATGCTTTATGTATGATATATTGATGCATGAATGAAATGTACATTTTCATGGATGAAATCTATTATGATAATGATACAAATGCACAATATTACGTATGACAATAAAATTGATGCATGACTTGATAATGTAAATGCACAAAGTCAAACAATCAAAACGGTTAGATAAACATAATTTATTCCTTCTTGTGTCTTAGTTTTGGTGTATATCTATCACTGGGTAAGAAGGACTCTATTTTAGGGTTAGGCACTTTTAAGGTTCACTATATGTGGTTTAAGGCTAGAGTTTAAAGGTTCTTAAATTACTCTTTACATCATTGTCTGTCACAGACTAGTAAAGCACCTCAATCCTCACCCATTACAGGTTGCAAGCGAAAAATGTTCAATTTGAGTGGGAGTATTTAACTAGCCACTGCGGAGGCATTAAAACCTCACGAAAACATAAGTACTTTACTCTCTCCTAAAGGGACGAAGCTCAGGTATAGAGCTCATGTTATGCATATGCATATGCATATGAATGACATAGTTAGCAACATAAAGGAATAGAGTGAATGAATAAACGAAGATCTTTAAAAAAATCAATTTTATTAGGCTTTTGGATAACACAAACTTATTTGCTGGCCTGACTTTCAATTTTTCCCCAATGGAGTTGCCAAATTATCATAACATCTAGATCTGAGGATCTATTGCTAGATATTGACTTAAAGAGTCGTCACCAATCTTTTTTGTTTAGGTGTGATTGGCCACCTAACTGAATCTATCCCTTGTAAAGAGGAATCTTAAGTTCGACTTAGGTATCTCTAAAAAGTAAATTCAATGCCTGTGAAATTAGAACTAGGTCCGGGAGTACGGTTACGTGAGAGAAAAGTTATAATACCTTCATAACGCCCATCGAAAGATGGTACCAGCTTGCTTTCATGTTATCCATTAAACCTTAAAAATTTTACCAAGTAATTAATTATTAAAAATTATCCTTAATTGACTCTAATACTTTTGGTAAAAAATTAAAAAAATTCTCTCACCTCAAAAGTATATAAGAAAACTATTATTTTTCTTGTAAAGGCTCCATCATCGGACTATTTAATATTAAAAGTTTCCAAGAAAGGAAAAAAAAATAATGCTCCAATTTTTTGGATAAAGATCTCTTTTATGATGTTTTAGAAAAAAAAAAAAAACTCATGCTTTTATATAAGAAAATTGATATTTTCAACTTTTCCTCAAAATACTTTTTTTGAAAATTTTTTTTTCAAAGAAAATTGATACTTTCAACTTTTCCTAAAAAATTTTTTTTTTTTAAGTTTTATTTCAAGGAAAATTGATACTTTCAACTTTTCCTTAAAAATATATTTTTTTAAAATTTTTATTTTCAAGGAAAATAAATACTTTCAACTTTTCCTTAAAAATGGTTTTTTTAAAATTTTTATTTAAAAAAAATTGATACTTTCAACTTTTCCTTAAAAATATTTTTTTAACAAAATTTTTAATTTTTATTCAAAGAATCATTGAAAATTTAATGATGTTTAATTAAATGAATTATTTCAATTTATTTAATAAATGAATAAGGAAAAAAACAATAATAATATTAATAAATAAGTAATAAAACTAAATGAAAAAAAAAAACTTTAGGATGGCTCGGCTTGGCGTGGTAGAGGCGCGGCTCCAGAGACAAAAGTAGCTGGAACGGCTCAGTTTACGGCTCGATCAATGACTCAACAAAGGTTAAATGAAATGGGTAAACGGGTCGATGCGCTGTAGGTTAGGTCAGATTTTGGGTGACGCGTAGATCCTACCCACTTTATAACTCTTCAAAATGACATCGTTTCGCTTTAGTATAAAAGTTAAGAATCAATTTTTTTCTTTAGACCGCTTCTTTTCTTCCTCTCTCTACTCTTCTGCCTCTTTTTTTAAACAATTTTCGATCATTTTTTTCTATCAGACGTTGTCGGAATGATCGTCGATTTTTGGGTTAGGTTACCGGACGATCGTCGGTAAATTCAACCGGCATCGAAATGTCTCACCAAATTCTGGGAATCCAATCAAAAAATTCAATCGGCACTGAAAAATTCATCGAAAACTAAAATTTTTTCAAAAATTTTCCAAAAATCTGGGATTTTCTAAATTTTTTTAAAAAAACCCCTTCATTTTCTAAACCCAAAAATCTTTGATATTTTTTTTAACTTTCTGCTGTTGTGTTTCCTGACTTCTATTTCAGTGTTTTTTATTTTCCCCCCTTTTTTTCTATGTGTTTTTTTTTTTTGTTCTCTCCCATTTTCTATGTTTCTCTTTTCTGTTATGTGTGATCTTTCTGCCTTGTGTCCTATGATTTGCTTCTATGTTGTATTTATAGAGATCACTCAACAGAGTTCTTGATCAATTAGGAATTCCTCTTCAATTGGATTTTCATATTATTAGAAACTCCAAGAATTATCCTGGAGAGATTGAAACCAATTGTAATTCTGCCAATGCCTATGCACGGCAGAATTTGCAATTTTTCCTTCTTTTTTTTTCTTGACTAATATCCTATCACTTTAAAATAATAAAAGAAATCAAAATAAAAACCAGAATAAAAATAAAATAAAATAAAATAAAAGCAAATAGTTGGGCCTACTAACTGAATCCTATTAAGTCAAGCTTCATTAATTTAGGCTTAGGCCCGGACCCTATTGAACCAGGCCCAAATAGGGTTGGGCCCGAACCGATTAGGGTGTCTACAATAATTAATTTTTTTTACATCATTTTAATTAAAAATGTTGAGCATTGAGTAGTTTCAAATTGATAACAAATAACCTAACACTAACAATATTTTTTTTTCTTTCTTTCTACTTCTAGGTACTCACATACATAAAAAGAATTAGTATTAGGGGTTTAATGTAAAATTAATAAAGCTCATGGCTATGTAAATGTGTTTATATATTTATTTATTTAGGTTTACTTATCAAAATAATTTTTTGTTAGAACAACACTTTCATTTAGTTAGTGAAAATCGTTCTTTTAATTTTTTTTCTTATCATAGATCCCTTAAATATGAGTTTTTAGTGATATCATATGTTTTAGAGAGTACAAACATAAACAAGAAACAAAGTAAAAATATTAATTATTTATTTGATTTAATATATTAAAAATAATTTATTCTCCACTTATTTCTATGTAATGTTAGGTTTTCACATGATAAATACAAATATTAAATATATTTATCTTTTTTTTAGTGTAAATTAGTTTAAATAAAAATAATAATATGAAAAGTTAGCATATTAATTTCAATGTTTGTAAGTACTAATTATTTTTTGAATAAATTAACATAAAAAAAATAGAATATGAAGGGTTGGCATATTAATCTATATATAATTAGATTCCAAACAATAAATATGTTAATTAATGATGCATATATATTGCATATTAAGTTGCTAGGATGTATTTGGTGTACAAGATTATGATATGATAGGATAAGATGATATTATGAATAAAATAAAATTAAATAATGTCATCCTATCTTGTATTTGATATATACAAAGATTAAGATAGAATAATTAATTTACTGGTCAAAATTATCTTTCCTTAAAGTTTATATAATTTAAATTATTGATGTAATTTTTAAGGATATAATAGAACATGTAAGTTCAATCTTATAGATTAAAAATAATTATCTCTATTTTGGGAAGATTGAATCATTTTATGCCAAGAAAAAGAAATGATAATCATCCTATCTTATTCATTATCTTATGTACCAAGCATGACCTTAATTCATTATTTATTTGAAATAAAAAATAAAATATGAAATGTTATAATATTATTTTTTTATGTTTTCATATTTTAGTAATTAATGATTTTAAAATAAAAAAAGAGAAAAATATGTAAATTTACTTTTCAAACTTTCATTCTTTTTTACCAACAAAACAAATTAAAATGATATGATAAAGAAAATCTATAAATATTATCATATTAATTTTAATCTTTTCATAATTAATTTATTTTTAAAAACTTTTCATATTTTACTAATAGTTGAATTTTAAAAAATCATAGAAATACGAAAAGTCACATAAAATATTATATTAATTTCAATAAAGAGATCAAATTATACAATTGTAAAATTAATTTGTTTTACACTTTTTTATAATTTCATAAATGATAAATATTTTTATAAATTAACCATTAAATTTAGCAACCTACTTATACTTATCACTCACGCAAAGTTTCAAGTCAATTCAATATTCCTATAATTTTGAACGAAAGTAATGTTGTTTTTAATATATATTAATGATTAAAATTTTATTATTATCATACAAATAGATTAGCAAATATTCTATATTTACTTGACATTTAGTAATGCAAGATTTACTTAAATAGAGCAAAAAAATTCAATGGTTGGATTAACAAATATAAATTATACAAAAAGATATGAGACGGATCAAAACTAAGTTAATTTTACACATGTCTAAGTAGATCTCTTTTTTTATTTTTGATTTTCAAATTTCTTTATTTAATGATTTAAAAATAAATCTTTGAAAAGAAAAAAAAATTATCATTATTTTAAAAAAAATTTATATTTCTTAATTACTTAAATTTAATTAATTGTAAAGAGACGAAAAGTCACAAATAATTATTATATGAATTTCAGTTTATGCAAATTAATGATTTGAAAATAAATATTTTAAAAATAAAAAATAAAATTTACTAATTTTTTATTTTTATTTTTATTTTTTTACAGATATCACTATTTCATTTGTTTTTAATAATACTATTTTATTCAATATGATTGTTATTTTAATTTTTTAATTTCTTTTTAAATTTAATTTATTTTTTATTTTTAAAGAACTAATCATGCGAAACATAAGCCAAAAAACTTAGTTAAAGTATATTGTTAATATTCAATATTGATTATGACCATAAATTTTATTTCATTTTATTTTAAGATATAAACTTGAAACTTAAAACTTAAATTTGAAAGATGCTAATTTGTTAGGCTAAACTAAGGTAGATCTTAGTTTTTTGCCATAAAAAGAAAGATCAATTTCCCAGTTTTAGTAACGATCCAAATTCCAAAGTACGATGTAGCATCAATGACGGATGGTGGACACGTGGCAAATAGCCAATGGAATTAGAGTTGAAACGAAAAGAGAGTTGGTTTCCTACTTTACCGCTTCCTTCCTCGCACTATTGTCCCTTAGAAGACCAATGGTGCACGGAATACCAGACATTCAAAAATGTTTCAAATTCCCAATCATTTCAAACAATTTTAAAATTAATAACAAAGAAATTTTATGACAAAATAAAACCTTTGATCAACGTGCATAGCTCTACATTCCCTCTTATCTCTTTCTCCTCCTAAGGTTTGGACTTTGGTTTTGTCATATTGTCTCAACTATTTTATGGTAATGTTTCCTATGATCTAATTTTCATATTCATTTAATGTGCTTCCATTTCTTTATTTTCTTTTAACTATGAATTTGTAAATTGTTCTTTTTTTTTTTTTGCATTTTTAATATTGTTTTTTGTATTTTAACAATGTTGATGATGACCAAAGTCTTAGTCTTTGGATGGTATAATCTTTAGCTTTGGATATATCTATAGGATTGTAGCATTTGGACATTGATAAATTTATTCCAATTATTTCACTTTTTTTTTCCTTTTTATTGTGAAAATCTTGACTTGCATTAACAGTTTTCTCATATTTTGGCTGAGCTCTGTAACGGGTATTTTTTCTTTTTTTTTTCTTTTTTTGATGTGTTTTTGCAAAATATACCCAGATTTTAGCAAGGTTGTAGAATTAGGGATGGCTGCTTTAATTTTATGAGATTGTCAGCTTCTTTGTTCTCTGTATTTCCGACTCACAAAGTCATTTCACGGTAGATGCAATTTGTTTTTCTGAAAGATATAATCTATAGGTGTTTCAAAGTTTAATGCAGTTGTTTGGTCCTCAGAATTGTGATTCACTTTGCAGTTTCATTTGAAGATCACAAATTTGTGTTCAACTGTATCATGCACTTGAAGTGTGTTGGTTATCATTGTTAGCGAATTGCGTGTCTTTTTGTCTCTGTGCATATGTAGATTTCTGTATGCAAAAGTGTATACGCCTGGAAATGAATCAAGTTATTGATGTTCAAAGACACTAGAGAAATGAGAATGACAAGAAGGTTGAGTGAATAAGCAATGCAAAACTGATGTAGAAGTGCGAAGTACAGATATGTATGGCAATATTCACCATTGATGGTATTATTGAGATTAAATATCAATAGAGCATCTCTTCCAGCAAATTTTTATCTACTGACTTTAGTTTGATTCTTGTATAGCTAGGGAGATGATTCCAGGTTTTTTTTTTTTTTTCTTTGTATAAAAGTTTTATGCAAGTAATTTCATAGAAGTAATGCAAGAGTACAAACCAAACCTAGTATTAGAAGCATAGGAAAGCTTGACTTCATGTTTTGTTAAAACTTGGTGGTTGTGGACTCATTTATGGTATCATTAGGGTGGTTTAACGGTCGAACTTGTCAGTAAGGCTGTCCATTTATTGAAATATCATTTATGGTTTATGGGGATGAATTAAGATAATAGCTGAAAAGTCCAAAAACTTGCATACTTGAAGGATGGATGAAGTTGAAATGGGCAACCAACCACCCAACAACCCCCTCTGAAAAGGGAATCACGTTCATCTAAGTCCACATATATTAATGTAAAGAACTTGGTTTGTTTCAGAATTGCCGAGAAGCTTTTTTTATTTTTTAATTAGAGTGTATTTGGCATTTCTGCCTGTGCTTAAGGTCAGGAAGAACATGGAACATCTCCCTTAGTTCATTGTAAATGTTTTCTGGAAGTGCCAAAAGGCTGACTTGGTAGCTTTTGCACACCTGATTATATAACAGCAAGACAAATAAGAGGTGACACTTTGTAAAGATAGAACTAGAAATAGTGCCTTTGTATTGGAAAACAAGCAAAAAGTTGGGAGAAATTCTTATGCTTGTGAATAAAAAATTTCATGTTTATAAATTGTCATTGTATTAATTTGTGGTAGTCTATCATTTTTTTTTCTGGTTTCTTCTGAAATTTTTAAAATCTGCATGTTCTATGAACTGTCACTGTAGGCTGTACCAGAATTTAAAATCTGGGTAGCGGTCATCGGAGTTTACACCGAAAGGTAGTTTCTATATGGGCTATAGTTTTTAGTGTTTCCTTCTGAATTATTGGGACCAAGACAAAAGTTTGATAGAGAAAACTTGAAAACTTTGTAAAAGAGTTTTACTGTAGACCTCAGTACAAAGTTGAAGCAATTCAGTTATGATTGACCCAAGTCTTTGTTTATCCCTACTGCAGGGTTACATAACAGTAATGATTAGGAGTATTAGAAAGTTGGTTAGTTTTAGAACTGCTTCCATAAGTTGCTTTTCAGAATTTATTAATTTCCAAATGTTACTGTTATAGCAGTTAAGACATAAACTTATCTCTCCAAATTTTACTTTAGCCTCCAGAAAGTCTGGTTTATGTAGCTTAGTTTAGTCCAGCATTATGTACCATTCTTTTAAAAGATAAGGTTCCAGTAAAGCAGCGTAGTTTACCATGCAGTTACGTCACTAACATTCAAGGTATCAATTATCAACGTAACATTTTGGTTAATGTACATAATTCTATATGATCCCGACTATAAATTGCTAGGTTTCTCTAACCTCTTTCTTTTTCTAAGAATACTGAGGCTCTTTCTTGTTTGTTCTAATAAAAACCATGCTCATTACTTGGAGTTAATTGTTTTTCAGGCCTACTTTACAAAAATTGCAAATGAGGAATCAAAAGTTCATAATTAAGCTCCAAAGATCATCATGCAAGACACTCTAGAGGACTTGATAGCTCTAATGTAACTGCATGCCCATGTTTTTGAACCAATGGAGAACAGTAACTCTGAGACTGAATGTATGATATTCCATGTCTTTGGTTTTTTTGCTCCTCTTTTTACTTGTTTAACTAAGTTGTTTGCTTTTTGTCTTTTTCCTCCTCTGCAGCCAAGCAAAGGGCACTGTTGGTTGACTGGTTAAATACTATTCTTCCCAATCTAAGTTTGCCAACAAAAGCGTCAGATGAAGAGTTGAGAGCTAGCTTGATTGATGGCACTGTTCTTTGTAAAATCTTGAACAGCATTAGACCTGGTTCTCTAAATGAGGTTGTTCAAAACTTATTCTCGTTTGTTTCTTCTAGAATCTTTTTAATGAAATCTTAATATGAGTTTTGTGATTGTTTATTCTGTGGATTAATGTGCATTTTTCTCTAGGAAGGTTATCCTGAAAATTCTTCATTGTTGCGGTCAGAAAATGTTAGAAGGTTTCTGACTACTATGGATGAGCTAGGAATACCCAGATTTGATGTATCAGACCTAGAGAAGGTATCTATTCTTCAAATGAACATTTTCTATAACAGTATTTAAATGAAAATTTGATTGCTTAGCCTTATGCAAATATCAGACTGAAGTCATGAATCAATTTAATTGAAGGAGTTGAGTGAATATGTTTTACCTGTGTAATCGTAGCTTAAATTGATGGTATGCAGATATTTACGTGCACTTCTTTGTGTTTATATTCTGTATGTTGCTCTGTCCATTTATTACTTTTGCTTATCTGCTTCCTGGTTTATGCACCTGACAGAATTTTAATGTTATTCCATGATCTTCCCCTTCCCGCCCTTTCTCCCTCTCTCTCCTTCAGGGATCTATGAAGAATGTTGTCGACTGCCTTCTAACACTAAAAGCACAATTTAAGTCATCTGGATGTAACTTGTCCACCATCAGTAATGTTACTAAACCTGGAAGCATTCATGGGGATGCATCATCCCGCAGCCCTCTCACAACATTATCTGGAGAAGAAAGGAGGAAGGCTTCTTTAGAGTCAAAATCTCAACGTGCCTTGCACACTCCTTTAATGTCAGGTATTGCTCTCTCTCTCTCTCTCTGCACAAGCATGTCTTTATGCCTCCTTTTGTGTGCTTGTCTATGTAGCATCTGTTATAGTTTGCAAGGTTCATGTGCTTCCATTGGTACAAATACTATAAATAATGAATGTATAGATAAAAGACAGTTCTGGTTAACTGGCTATTGGGTTTTATGGTTTAGTCATGCACACGAATATACAAACAATATCACACCAGCCTTGTGAAATATACATCTAACATAAAGCAATCACCCAATAGGTTTTGAGTTGATTTCTGATCTACTGAAACTGTATATATATCTGTTTATTTCATATATAGGTAAAGCCCAAAGGCAATTATTTTGCATTTTCTTGCCTTTTGTTGGAATTAGATCTTATCTCCAGTTGATGTTTTGTGCCTTTTGTGCCTTCTGCAGAACCATCAGCTGCAGCACTGCATCATGTTGGACACAAGTTCCATGAGGCGTTTCAGTTGAAACAAGGACGCTATGCAGATCTCCCCCCAAGTAAAATTTCAGAGATGATGAAATCAAGCAGTTTAGATGTAAGTTGTCAACATTTATTATGTCTTAAATTTCGTTTGGCTAGCCTTCTACTTTTTAATAGCCAAACAACTCGTTATTAATCATTCGGTGTATGTTTAATGTGTTCTTACATTTCCTGCATGCAGAATGCCCCGACTCAGTCACTTTTAAGCGTTGTGAATGGAATTCTGGATGAAAGTGTTGAAAGAAAGAATGGCGAAATTCCTCATGTAGGGGCTATGATGAAATATGGGTGCAAAATTTATGAATACATTAACTTTGTGTGTGTGTGTGTGTAATTCTGGCTATGATTTTTTTATTATTATGACATATATGCATTTGTATGCATATATAGTTATATGGATATTTTGGTACAAAAACATGATGGCATTGCCTTTGCTGCTCAGCGTGTGGCATGTCTACTGAAAAAAATTGTGCAGGAGATTGAACGACGTATATCAACACAAGCAGATCACCTAAGAACTGTAAATACTATTTTAACTATCTTGCTTTGAATACTTTCTTCTCAGTTTCTCTCTATGGATTTTTATGTCCTTTTTTGCCTGCAGCAAAATAATCTTTTTAAGGCTCGGGAGGAGAAGTACCATTCAAGAATCAGAGTCCTTGAGGCCCTTGCATCTGGGACTGGTGAAGCGACTAAGGTGCAGAAACTAACGAAGCAAAAAAAAAATTTACTGAAAGGCATTTTTCATTCATGTGTAGATGCTAACCTGTATATTTAATGAACTTATTTGTTACAGCATGTCACGAACCAGCGTCAGCAAATAAAGGTTCGAAGAAAAAAGAACATTTCTTGCTGTTCAACAGTCTTGAACTGCTTGATTCCGGTTCTCTCACAGGCATCATTATTTAGCTGTTATTTCACTCAGTATTTATCCATTACTTACTGCAAAATCTCGACTGAGTCTCAGTTTAAATGAATTTAATGAATTAACCAATCATAATCTCCACTGCACCCAGGATGTGGAGGGTCTTTCCTGCCTGCGTTGCTTGTTATGGACACTCTTATCAGTTGGCTTAACAAAATAAATAATATTTTCTAATTTTTACTTTTTAGAAATAGTTTCAAGAATGGAAAGGGCATGCATCTTTCACTTGCCCAAGGAAATAATCTCAAGCAATACGGATAACTTTCACACTAACTTTTTTCTAATGGGATTTTTTTTTTCCTTTCAGACTGAAAACTCCAAAGTGGAAGAAAAGAAGAAACTAGAAGAAAAAAAGAAAGTGGAAGAAAAGAAGAAACTAGAAGAAAAAAAGAAAGGGGAAGAAAAACAGAAAGCTGACGAACAGGAGATAACAAAGATGATGAAAGAAAATGATAAAAACATTCTTGAAATTGCAGCACTGAAACGAGAATTAGAAATTGCCAAAACGATACATGAGCACCGCTCCTTGGAAATGGAAACAGAGGCTAAGGGTGCCAAAGAAGGACTTCAAACGAGGTTAAAAGAGCTTCAGTGCCTTCTTGCTGATTCAAACTATAAGGTGAAAGAGCTTGAAGAAAGTTCAGAGTCAAAATGCCAGAAGTGGAGCATGAAAGAGAACATCTACCAAAGCTTTATGGATTTTCAGCTTGGTGCAATGAGGGTATATATAGGTTTTTGTTTGTATTATCTTTGTATTTTGTTGTTCAACATCATTCATTTTACTGATTTGTGCAAGTATTCAGGAGTTAAGGTTAACTTCCCACTCCATCAAGCAAGAAATTCTAAAAGCTCATAGGAGCTATTCTAAGGAATTTAATCACCTAGGTGGGTTTGCTGTGGGGAAGTTTTGTCAGCTTGTTTTGCCAGTGATGGAAGTTCTTATGAGAAAATTTTTCTTGCTCAGAAGTAAACCTTAAAGCAATAGCAGATGCGGCGGGGAACTACCATGAAGTTCTTGCTGAAAACCGAAAGCTTTTTAATGAGCTTCAGGATTTGAAAGGTGCCTATAAGTAGCTTCTCTCTACTTGGTTCTGTGATTTGGTTTATCATTTTTTGTTTTTTATTTTTATTTTTATTTTTTTAGGGAACATTAGAGTTTTTTGTCGAGTAAGGCCATTTCTGCCTGGACAACCTGGAAAACAGACAATCGTAGAAAATATCGGCGATAATGGACAGTTGGTTATCGCGAATCCCTCCAAGCCAGGGAAAGATGGTCAACGGTCATTTAAGTTTAATAAGATCTTTGGTCCAGCTGCTACTCAAGGTTTTTATTTTTATCACTGCCAAATTTCTATTGTTGGTTGAATAGGTATTCATTAGTTGACTGATACTCCTTGCAACATGAACTTGAATCTGTTTGTTTCGTGAAAGCATTACAACATCTAACTTATAGAACTCTGTTAAACAATGGCAGCGGAGGTGTTTGCAGATATTCAACCTTTTGTTCAGTCAGTGGTCGATGGATATAATGTCTGTATATTTGCTTATGGTCAAACTGGTTCTGGGAAAACCTATACAATGGTATGAATGCCTTTATTCTTAAGCTTCATGAAGTTGCACAAACATTTTTGAACAATCCCATTCAGCATTTCTTTTTTTCATTTCCAGACTGGTCCTAATGGAGCAACTGAAGAGGAATGGGGTGTTAATTATCGTGCTTTGAATGATCTCTTCAGAATCTCTCAAAATAGAAGAAGCACCATTCTCTATGAAGTTGGGGTTCAAATGGTTGAAATATATAATGAACAAGTGCGAGATTTGTTATCAAGTGATGGTTCTCAGAAGAAATATCCTTTTTTCTTAAATAAGATAGATGAGCTTCAATGATGGCAGTTGGTAAATATGTTATATCTTTTTTCAAATGATACGTCCATGCTTCAAATTGTCTTTGAAATTTGTTGGCTTTGAATGCATTCCCCTTTCAAGGGTTTTTCTTGTAATGTTTAAATGAAATATTCATGATTTTTGTTTAGTGATCTTTGTTTTCCTTAATCTTCACACACTTGGGATTACAACTATCTCTCAACCTAATGGGTTAGCTGTACCTGAAGCTACCATGCTTCCTGTTCTATCAACCTCAGATGTATTAGATTTAATGAATATTGGACTCAAGAATAGAGCTGTCAGTGCTACTGCTCTAAATGAAAGAAGTAGTCGCTCTCACAGGTTTGTTTATTTAATATTTTAAATCACGTCTCTAGTTTGAATATTTTCCCAGTGACTTATGATTTAGTTTGTGGCTACAGCATTGTCACCATTCATGTTCGTGGGAAGGATTTGAAGGCGGGAACTTCTTTGTATGGTAATCTTCATTTGGTAGATCTAGCAGGCAGTGAAAGAGTAGATAGATCTGAGGTAACTGGAAATAGGCTTAAGGAAGCACAACATATAAATAAATCATTGTCTTCCCTTGGAGATGTAATTTTTGCTCTTGCACAAAAGAGTTCTCATGTGCCATACAGAAATAGCAAGCTCACCCAAGTACTTCAAAGCTCTCTTGGTACTTCTTTCATCTATATCCTTACACTATCAGAAATCATCTCCAGGTTTTAGAGTATGAAAAATCTGTTTTAATTGCTTGAGAACACTAATGTTATCGTTCATACAAATTGTTTTGCTTCATAACACATACGCTAGACCTCCATTTAAATCATATGTTCTATGGTTTTACATATTCCAGGAGGGCAGGCAAAGACCCTTATGTTTGTGCAGCTCAATCCTGATGCAACTTCCTATACTGAAAGTATGAGTACTTTGAAGTTTGCTGAACGGGTCTCTGGAGTTGAGCTAGGTGCTGCACGAAGTAGCAAAGAGGGAAAGGATGTTAGGGAACTAATGGAGCAGGTGCAGTGTTTATTTTCCTCTTTCAAACATTACACATTCAGGTTATAATTTTCAATATGAAACTTAACTAGAGTCAGACGTGCATGATGCTTTTGTAGCTTTGTTCTGAAGATCAAAGGTATGCGAGCAATATCTCCTAGGACTGCTAATAGGAATTTCAATGAGCTGTAGAGTACACGGATTTGAGAAAAAAAAATTAACTATACAAAAGGAACCTTTTCTGGTTATCTTGATTTGGTTTATCACAAGTAGCATGTGATCTCGATTTGTTTATTTCTCGATATACCAGTCTCAGGATTTGCATTAGTGGGGTTTACTACAACTTGGCATCATTATTTGTGGTCGGTACAAGGTTTATTAGCTGATATGCAAGCAAATAAAGAATAAAGTTAATTACAAATAAGACTGGTTTCTTATTCCTCATAGAATTTCAGAAACTAGACTTATATTTATTAGGAGGAGCGATGACATTGGTCGGAGAAGATGAAAGCCTCTGACCAGGAAGATGCATAAAAGTGATAGATCAGTTGGCAAATGATGCAATACATTTTGGATCCACGAATGCATACTGCCTAAAGTTTATTTAGCTTTAATAGATACATTAGATATTATCTCAACTACGATTTAACAAAAACTTGCCCGGAGCCATGCTCCTGCCTAGTTTTTATTTGAAGGTTCTGGTTATAGATCTTATTTCATATTCATTTATAGATTTAGAATCCTTTTTTTTTTTTGCAAGAATAATGTGTTATTCCACTTCAAATCTCTTTCTGGCTCCATACATGTATTCTTCCTCGATTAGTGCTCTTGCCTAATAATATTCTTATTTGAAGATTATGGATAGATATCTTTTTATTTCATTTTTCTTTTCAATGTTCCTGAGAATCATATGGTTTTTCTATTTGAACTCTCTTTTTAGGTCTATTTTGGGTTTAGGTACAACATGTATTCTCCACCCAAAAAAAGGGGAACAACTGAATAGGATACTGTACTGTACTGCATTCATGTTATTGTTTCCTAAGTTTAACTGACCCTACAGATGGCATCTCTCAAAGACACAATAGCTAAAAAGGATGAGGAGATTGAGCGGTTGCAATTACTTAAAGATGTAAAAAACGGATACCCCAGCATCAATGGTGAGCAGCAAGGAACAGGCTCATTGAGGTATGGTTCTTCCTCTATCTGTAGGTGGTTATCCTCATTAAGCCAAAATTGTCAGGTGGGAAAGGCTTAGGACATACTGAGAAAGCAGCTTCTGATCATAACAACTGTTCACAGTGATAAGCAATCTGAAACTGGTTCCCAGCAGTCCACGGACGAGGAAAAGCTTTCTGAAATATCTGATGGTGGTCTTTCTATGGGAACAGAAACTGATGGCTCAGCCGAAAGCACTCTTTTGCCTGAAAGCATAAATTTGGGGAAGTGAGTACTGTTGATGTTCTTACAGCTTTAGGCATCGATCTAAAAATTTTGCACATAGTAAATATATACATAAAATTTTGGAAGAAATATGCACAAAATGTTCATTTGATATGCTACCGTTAACAATTTATAGATAGATTTATTGATTAAAATAGTTGGATTAAGCAGAACACTTGCAGATACTATTATATTCAAAACTTGTAAGCAGGAAGCAATTCTCTATCTGATGGTAAATATATCAACAATTGAAGATTTTCCTAGTGTACTTTGCCATCTCCCCCCCCCCCCCCCCCCTCTTTCCCTTTCCAACACACACGCACACATGTCCATATTTGTTTGACCACTTAGATTTGCTTTTCGAATCATTGTTAGTATTTTCTGCCCATCTGAGTTACATAGTTTATGACAGTGATAATTGTTTAGCTGCAATTCGATTTCTTTTAGCAGATTCCAAGAGTGACTGTATTCTTTCTTCTGATAAGCTACCCTTTTTGTAAAGAATACCTTGACCATTTTTTGCCTCTTTTAGTTTCATATCAATCAATCTAAACTGAAAATTGTCAACCCATTACATTTTGAATACTGAGTTTTCTTCTTAAGTTTTAAATGTCATTGCAACTGAAGTTACATTATAAAAGAGACAACTAGCTGTATTGCTTTGCAGATGACATAATTTTGATGTGGGGGAAATTTTATTTTATTACTTTTCTTCATTTTAGGGTGCAAACTTCTCATATAGACAGATGTAGGCTTGCTTCGATGCACATTTCTTTTGATTTAATTTGTGTTGTTGCATTTTATTTTTAAGGTCAATTCACCAAAATATAACCAAAACTAATATGAGAAATGCAAAAAGGAAGTAGAGGAATGGAGAGAGGGGGATAATGTACTCCATTTCAACGTATTCTTTGGCATGTTTGATCTACAGCCAATATATGTTAATTTTGTGCAGGAATAAGGTAGCATCGAAGATTCGACTACTACAAAAAGCAGTGCAAGGGCAAACGGCGCCAAGAACTGACACTCCAAAGGCTTCAACAAGTATGTCAACTCAAAGCCCTTCATCTTATTTCTTAAGTGCTATTCTTTATGGTGGATAAAAATTATTAGACCTTTTTGCATGTTATCCTTGTAAAATTCTCTTCTGTTGCTCGTTTCAGGCATTAAAAAGAGCGTAAGCTCCACTTCAACCAAGCCTCCTTCCAGAAGATTATAGTTAATAAGACGAGAAGTTGCAGTTGGTTACAATTATTGTTTATGGTCAGATATTCATCACTGGCCTTTCAATTGTAAATTATACATCATCACAACTTTGTGGACATTATCTCACCCCTGATAAGTTTCTGAATTTGCTCTCTTCATGGACGACTCTCATGGTAGGCAGCGTTTGCATTTATAGGAATTTGCAACATAATTTGATTTTTTACTACTCTTCTTTTTCCCTTGGATCAAACTGTAATTAATGCTATTGGTTCATTGAAGTATGTAAGTATGTACAAAATTTTGTATACATATCCTAGTCATGTTGTTCATATTAATTCATAAATAGTTACTTCTGCCCCCAAACATATATTCTGTAATCAATGAGGAGATGGTTTTCTGTATATTCAAGCCTCATTTTCAGCATAGTTGATGATCATGCCTGCCTAAGAAATATTGAAATACGCATTCCAAAAGTGGTTTTAATACCTTTTTAAGATGAATACATTCATATATTTACAACAGAATTAAATATATGAATTGCACCCATCCATATATAGGTATTTTCTAGAACAAGTGCAATCATGCTGCTTGGGAGCTTCATGTCATCTCCTTCAAATCACCATGGAAGGGGAAAGGTATCCTCTCCATTTCCTAGGGAAAGGAAAGAAAAGGAATAAAAAAGTTTTCAGTTCAAATTAACGAGACTGGAGGAATGGCAAAAGCTGAGAACTACTAATGATTCAAGAGTTTTTTTCTTTTGTAAGAGTGGGATACTTTAAAATCTTTATAAACAAGGTACTCTAAACCGTATTATAATCTCTTTCCTTTGAGTCTTTCCCTTCTCTTTTTCCAAGCAATGGTGAGTCCTTTTCAAAATGTCTTTAAAAAAAATCATATTCTTCAAATCATGGATTTTAATGATGTTTGTGACTACGTTTTCAGTAAATTGCACTTATTGTGAATAGGGACGTAATGGATAAATTAACAATAATTACACTCATCGCGATCATAAATTTTTTTTTTTATTTTACACAACTTCACATTCATTTATGATATTTAAAGTAATTTATGACATTTTAATTCTTTAATTTATATGTTAAAATAAATTACAACTCATAAATTAATATATATATCTAACATGTTCATCAACATATTTATGAATTTTAGGGACATGAATGTTATAAATACATATTTAATCTTATTAGTAAAAATGAAGATGAACTAAAATTTTCTTTTATAAGACATGATTATTGGGGTAAAGGGTTAAAATATAATTCTTCAAACATAGGTATTTGTATTTTACCATTAAATCAAATACACAAATGCAACATTTTAAATAATTAATTAACAAAAATAATGTCTTTGTTAGCAACATAAGCATTATTAAACTTACAAAAAAAATTCAATTAACAAAAACATTAATAATATCAAAATTATATAATAAAATAAATTATTTTAAATTAAATGATTGTACATGTATTAAATTATAAAATAAATAAATATTTTTTATGTAATTATCATGTGCAAATCATTATGAATTAATTTCATTTTTTCCATTGATTGAGGCTTAAATTTGTTGGATTTTGACTTAATTGTTCAAAGTTAGGGTGGGTTTTCTTATCTGATTTGATTTTGTTTATTGTGTGATTCAAGTTAAAAAATATAAAAAACGGGTTTAACGTTTTGTTACAATTGCTATTAGCTGTTATTCGTTATTTGTGATTGCAAAACTTAACTGTGATTATGATTGTCATTCACAATCTCATTATAAATAAATAATGATGACGGAAGGTGTCACTACCACTAAATAACGACCAATACATCACAACCCTAGCATTATTTTCAACCCTACTCTAAATATCGAAATTCTCATTCACGGTGAATAAATAACTTAGTTAAAATTTTTACCAATTCTCAACTAAAATGACACTTTTCATCATGAATCTTTTTCTATCTTATCACTTTCCTCTTTTGCCAAAATCAATTTTTGAATTTTTTTTTTTATGAATGATAAAGAAAATGTGATCATTGCAAATTAGAATTTACTCTTTTCTAAATTTCTGGATTTTTTTTTTTTAATATTTGAGATTTCTCTATAACTCACATCGTTCCTTCCAAGGAGTTGATATATAAAGTTTTAGTTCATTCTCAAAAACCTATTTTATATAGGGTAATCTAAAACTAGATGAAAGTGCAAGATTTTAATCATGCAATTGAAATTGACCATCGATTGGCTTTGCAATCCATATTTCTTGCATCTACTAGAAAATTCCACCTTAGTAAATGATCATCGAATTTATCTCTTTGCTAATTGTCAATGCAGTTTTGGTTATAAACACCCTGAGACCATTTCTTTTATTATTATTTTTAAATGAACATATGATTGTTGCTTTGTAATTGAGTTGAAAGAATGTAAAAAAAAAAAAAAAACGCAGTTTCAAAGGGACAAAAATAAAAGGAAATTCCTTTTTTCTCAATTTTGAATGGCATCCAAACCTCAGATAAAAAATTCCTAGTGTCTATTGCTTACTTTTGTTTTAGAGAGATTTGCATTTTTTTTTCGGTGAAAATGCATATTATTTCCATCAAGTAAACTTAAATTAAAAATTCAATTAAACACGAGATAAATTCAACATTGTTATTAATATTTACATAAGTTAATAACAATAAAGATGATATTGCATCACGTATGATTTACGTGTTAAAGTGACATTATCTTAAATATCTATTAAACATTAAGGTTTTTTATAATTTTATATTTAAGTTGAACCATTTAATTTATTGTTAATTGATTTTAAATTGAATATTTAATATAATATCAGAATTTAAGTTTTGTTATATTATTATTACTTATTAGTCTTGCATGTTATGTCTATTAAAATAATATTATCTTATATTTATAAATATTGAGTTTTTTATAATTTTATATTTAAATTGGATCCTTTTATTTATTATCAATTGAATTGCTTATGATCTTATATTCAAATTAAACTTCTTTATATATTATTGATTAATTTTAAATTAGATACTTAACATTAAATATTTTAATTTGAAAAATAAGATTATTACAAGGAATTCAATATCAGTTTGACTTAATCTCTTCAACTGACTTAATCTTAGATCAATCTTATCTATCACGTTAACTTATCACCTAGCCCCAGGCTAATCTATCATGTTAATCTGATAACCATACACTAGTTTGTACTTTATCAGTTTATTTTATATAAATACATTGCAGAACTATACAAATGCAAGCTTATATCTTCCATCATTCTCATCTTATTTACGAATAAAAATTAAAAAAAAAAAAAAAACCTTAATAATTCAATGATTAGTTAAAAAAAATCATCAAGAACAATTGGGGAGCTAGTTAGTTGTGAAGCGCCTTAAATCAGCAAAATTTCAAACACAAAATTGCTTATTAGACATGACATATCGTGGTTGGTGGCCAAAGAAAATCAATATATCGGAAGTTGGTGAGATGTGTATGGGCAAATAACAACAAATTTTGTGATTTGTGATGCTAACGCGCAACTAGATTTCAAAAACTTTTCCTCTTCAAACACCCACCTCTAAATTTTCCATCTACAAAATAATTCTTTTTTTTTTTTGTTTGTGTGTGAATGTTTAAATCTGACCGAACAAGGGAGAAAATAAATGTTTATGTCATGTGATGGGGTAAAATAATTAAATTATTTTTTATGTGAATTTAATAGGAATTAAATAAATATAGTTAATAAATAAATTGTTAAATCACAAACATAAGAATACAAATAATTTTAAGTGGAAAACTTGAAGAGTAAAAATCATCAACACTAATAAATAACTTTTATTATCAAAATATTGGAAATATAAACTCTATCTAGCCATATTAAAAGTATAGAATTACAATACTTTAATATGAAAAAATATTAATAAAAAAAAAAGAAAAAATCTCATCAAATTTAAAAATTAATAAAGACTCATGAAATTAATCAATACTCATGAAATCAATATGTAAAAAAATACAAAACCCAATTTTCATAATTAAGATTAAAAAATAGTAAGTTATGAATATACTGATAAAATTTTAATTTAATTAAATCATGAAATGATCTCAATGAAATTATTTAGATCAAAACTACACAAATCTTTTTTTTTTCTCTATTTTGCCGCTACTTTATCTTTCTTGCCTTTGTACTAACTATATCTAATAATATATAAAGTTTTAAAACCCTATAATCATGCATGCAAAAATTTTAAAAAGTACTTAAATAAATGAATTTTGATTTTAAGTCACCTTCACACACAGAAAAAACCAAGCCCAGCCATACAAATATCAAATCTGATATTTATGTTTATATTATAGGCATAGAAATTTTAGTACGGTTTAAAGTTCAAAATCGTTTCAGCCATATAGCGAACTGAACTTACAATTATAAAAAAGTATATAACATGAGTGTAATTTTCTTTAGAAATATAAAAAAAGTACAGTAAATTGAACAAATGTAGAATATATTATTATTATTATTATTATTAGGTGAATTTATACAATTTATGTACTAATTTGCAAAATTTAAAAATTGTTTAGCAAAATATGAAGCTATGTTTATTTCGAAAATTTTATTTTTAAAAGATATTTTTAAAAAAGTATTTACAATTTTTCTAAAAAAAAGTAGAGATTTTTATTATTTGAATAAGTCAATAAAAAATAATTTTTAAAAAAGTAGAGATTTTTTATTGTTTGAATAAATTAATAAAAAAAAATTTTAGAAATTTGTTTCTTTTTTTTCAAATAATAAATGATATAACTATTGAAATGTTAAAAAATTATTTATTATTAAAATAATTTAAATCATTTATTAAAATTATTAATGTTAAAAATAATTATATTTAATATTTAATATTATATTATTATTATTTATATTATTAAAATATTATACTTAAAACAAAAATAATTATTATTTATATATGAATTAATATCATAAATGACCTCTCTACTATAATGATATATGAAATGTGATATCTTAATTTTAAAATTTTTTAATATGATAATTAAACTATGAATTAATTAATTAATAATAAGATAATATTTTATTAGATATAAATAAAATAATAAGATACACATCATACTAAGCATCATATGATTTTAACGACTATGATAATTAGTATGAATTGTGTTATTTAAAAAAATAGATACCAGAATTTGTCGCATTAGATGTCAAAGGGGATATCAAAGGTGTAACATGCAAAGAAGAATATAATTAGATTTTGAATGCATTCGGTAAATTATTAAAAAATTGTAAAAAATTTTAATTTTTTATGTATTTGATAAATTATTTGTAAAAAAATATTCAAGTAAAAGTTTTAAGGGAAAATATTGAAAATATTAAGTAGCTTTTAGCTACTTAAAACATTATGTCATTATTATTTTAGAAAAAAATTAATATTTAATTATATTAATTTTATATTTTTTTTCTTATATTAATTTTATATTTTTTCTTTTAATTATTAATTATTAAATTTTTAACTTTTATCAATTAAAATAGTTATAAAATTATATATATTTTTAATTTCTTATAAAAAATAATAAAATAAAATATTTCATAAATATTTAATTTTCAATAATATATCAAATAATTTTAATATCATGAATTCAATACATAAAATTTTTTTAAATTAAAATTTCATTTTTTAATGTTTAATTTGTTTAATATATCCGATACTACCTTTATGTGAAAAAAGAAAAAGATGATGCCTTGAGTTTGGGCAGGCAAAATCCAACAGGCAATAATTTTAATATCATAATTCGATACATAATTTTTGTTAAATTAAAATTAAAATTATGTTTTTTAATGTTTAATTTATTTAATATATCCAATACCAGTATACCATCTTTACGTGAAAAAGAAAAAGATGATGCCTAGTGTTGGGTAGGCAAAATCCAACAGGCAAGTGGGAAGCGTCCCCATAAGGATTTCATTTTCCCCAATGAGAGATACAACAGAAGTGTAAAACAAGCGGACTGTCCCCAGAAAAAGCTCAGCCAGCCTAACTAGAAAACTGTATGCACTGCTGCAAGAGACTCACATACACGCAAGCCACAGATTGAAATATAGGTTATGAGGTTATGAAGATGCCCAACCCAACAACAACCATCATCCATTTATTAGTTTACACTGTCTTGTCGGTTTTTCAGCCTTTCCTTCGCATTGCTTTTTCTCTTTCTTTAATGTTTAGGTTAATAACGCCACCTCAGACCCACCATCTATTTGACCGCTGAATTTAGACCACGTGCTTCTTCTTCTTCTTTTCTCTATCCAACATTTCTTTTTAATTTAATAAACAGATGGGAATGGATAAAGACATTAAAAAAAAACCCAAACAGCTAAAATCAAAAGAAAGTAAAAACTTTTAGTAGGATTAAATTTAAACCTCCTCCAAATTACAATTACAAACGAAAGATCAAAGTAATCAAACAGAAAAATATTACAAAATGTCTCTCAAACAACTCCTCAGTCCCTCTCTCCTTATCAACATCAACAAAATAAGAACCCTAACAATAGAGAAAGAAACATTTTTACTCCTTCCTCTCCTTTTTTATTTTTCAAAATTAAGTTCGCCTACTACCTTTCATCAGTCTTCTCCTTCCATTACAATGTACATATTCTGAGAATGCAAGGAAATCCCATCTCTACTCTGTATATACAATCCAACACTATCACACTAATGCTTGTAATTTAATTTATCTCCCTCTCTTCTCTCTGATTTTTCTCATCAAATCCCTTGCTCTGCTATCTGTGCTTTAATTTTTTTTCTTGTTTCCGAATTGAGGGTTTCGATTGTTTTAGGCCACAGCAGAAATGCTGCAATTGCGGCGATCTATGCTGAGGCAATCGAAACCTTCAATTCGGACAGCAGCTGGCTTATTCCCAAATTTCATCCTCACGCATCCTCCACCTGCTATTCGTGAGGATGGTGACGCTGGTGCTGGGGATGACAGTGGAGGTAGAAGCTTCTCGTTGTTGAATTGAGCATCTTGGATTACAGGATTTGAAGCCCTGCTTGGTGGTGATCCACAGAAAAATGGTGGCGATGAATCCACCTGACTGATGGGTTTCTCAATCCCATAGCTTCCCTGTAATTAAATTAAACAAAACTCCTTAAATCCACAAAATTCACTACATAATTGAAGATAAATATTTAAAAATTATAAAAAAATTTGAATTTACCTTGGCGAGAATTATATCAAGAAGTTCACTACCGGCTTTTGAATCGGCCATCTGATAATAGTTACTGAATTTTGCCCAAAATAGTTAAATAAGAAAATTTAAACTAAAAATCAATTCTAAATGAAAAATAAAAGTGAAAGAGAAGGGACCTACGCGGTTGGCCATCTACACGTTCCGATATGATCATGAGCTGAAGAATTAAAAACACCTAGTCGACGAGGCTTAGGGCAAACCACAGAATCAATCCCTCTCTCCCCAAACTTTCCCATGCCGTTGGCGTCCATTTTTTTTATTTATTTTTCAATCAGAACACTAAGACACCCTGTCAAAAAAAACACATAAAAATTAGATGGAAAAGAAAAAAAAAAGACAAAAAAAAAAATCTGAGTTTTCCAGAGAGACAAACCTAAATTTTAGAGGAGAGGACCGAGATATGTTTGGAATAAGAGAGAAGAAGGAGCAAATTGTTTTCAGATTTTAGAAGAGATAGGAAGAGAAATAAGAAGAGGTTGGGCTGAGTATTAAGATGGAGAAGGGATGGTGAGTTGATAGAATGTGAACAAAAGTAGAATGATGTGATATGAGATCAGTGGGTATTGTCCGTCGGATTTTGGTGCTAAAGAAGATGATTATTAATGATTGTTTTGTGCAGAGTAAAAGGCGTGGGATTTGGAGCCAAATGGAATCTGACGAAGATTTGGATTCTAAAAATCGATTAAATCTTTAATTCCCTTTCTTTATTGGCTGATGCATGCATGTGCACAGTTTTATTTTATTTTAATTAATTAGTAATTTTTTTAAAATGATTCTGTTTGAACGGCAAATGGCTCTTCTCAAAAATTTTCTGTACTTTTTATTATTATAGTAAGTATTATTTGTAGTAGATTAATATTTGGATCAATTACTTTATAATTGAAGTTGACATCTAAAAATTATCAATTAAAAAATTATACATATAAATTTTTTTAATAAAATAAATAATAAGATAAAAAATTTAAAATAAATTAAAATTTTTAAAATATATATTATTTTTAAGTACTTACACAGAGCAAAATGAGAGAATTCCCAGCAATAATAATAATTCATATTTACTCGGAGAAAACATTAAACCTGGCTCTTACCATAAAATATTCCTTCTCTGTAGAAAAGTGTTAGTGTTACTAATACTATTACATTTTTTTTAATTTTACAAAGAATTTTTTAAATTTAATTAATATATTATTTATAATATATGCTATAATTAATAATTTTTAATTCATTGAATAAAATATTACTATATAATAATTTAAAAATAATATTTACCAAAACACTATTATTATATTTTGAATATTTTTTTAATTTGAATTTAATTTTTTAAATATACTTAGAAACATTTATAAAGAGTTATTTTACAATTGTGTTAAAAGATTTGATAGTTTCAAAAGAATTACAAACAATTTGGAAAATAAGCATGGAATTTCAGGACCTTGAATTCAAATTGAAGAGCTTAGATAGGATGCACTTTTCTACTTTTAGATTAAGATCTCAATGAGATTTGGATCTAAAACTTCATAGTTCTAAAGTTTTTTTTTTTTTTCATTAAATCAATATTGCTTTTTAAGCATGTATTTATTTTTAAAAAGGTGTTTATTTTGTGTGTTATTAGTTAATTTAACTAAACTAAACATAAAAATAAAGAGATAATAATTAGAAAATTTGATATTTAAAGCACCTTCATTCGAGTTTGACATTGTGATATCAGAAATAACTCCAATGACGATGTTGAACGAACTTAACTAATTATTTTAAATGGTTTCTCTCCCAAAAGATATCAATTTGTCCAAAGAATAACAGACAATGAAACAATTTTGATTAGTTTAAACACACGAAGCACCCAATAAAAGTTAAACACCAGAAGCCAAATAATCTCAACTCTGAAGAAGGATGGACGAAGCGGGCACTCCGTTTCGTAATTATCAAACATGGGAAAATATGACGAGAAACCTGCGGATTAAAAGTATTAAATATGATTAATCCAATACTAATTGGGTTTGTTAGAGCTTCCAACAAACAAAATTGACTAAAAACAAATTTTGATTTTTTGTCTTTCTTCTTACTTATCAAGGTAAAACCAATTAGCGGTCCATAGCTTTCTTTGTACACCAACCATTTAGGTTGACAAGTCTCGAATTGAAAGGAAATTAAAAAATTTTTATGAGTACCGACCTATTTGGTATTCCGCAATTATTGTTCCTTAAACACTTGGAATTATCATTTTTTTTCACTCTTACAGTAATAGCAATTTCACATTTATAAAAAAAATTACTTAATTTTTTTTCCCAACATACCTTTATAAAAATTGAAAAGTTATTGGAATATATATATATATGTATATATCAAATTCCAATTTTTTTTGTTCTTTCATCTATTGAATCTTCTCGGAACAAAGAAAACAAGGAGGCTGAAAAACAAAAACAAAAAAAGAAGTTACCAAAACAAACCACCTGCATTACTTTTCACAAATAGTGAGAAAATAACCACAAAAAAAAAAAAATTTCTTAAGGCCGACTATCCTGGCTAAAGATTTTTAAAAATATAGAAGAAAGAAAAAAAATGTTGTTTTAATGATTGAAGAAGAGTAAAAAGAGATATTGTTGGGAATAATAATTCAAATTTAAAAAAAATTTATTTGTGTTATAACGTATAGATCCGTGAACCTTTCGCTAGACATGGACTAAATGAGTCATCATCAATCTTTTTTTATTTAGATATGATTGATCACCCGATTGAACATGTTCTATTTAAAAGAGAGGTCTCAAGATTGACTTAGATATCTTTAAATAGTAGATTTTAATCTATGAAACCATAGTTTAGGTTCGAGAGTGCAGTTACTTTCTCTCACTTCAAGAGTATTCATGAAAACTAGTGTCCCACCCTGAAAAAGCTTCATTGTCTGATTTATTATAGCATTTTATTCAAGAAAATCAATAAGTCTCTCAATAGTTTAGTAAGATTTATTTTGAAGCAAATCTCCTAATAGTTTGACTAGATTTTATTGTAAAAAGATTTGTAAAAACTTTTGAGAATTTCATTAAGTCTCCTTATAATTTGGTATGACTTAATATGCAGTAATCATCCAATATTTTAAAGGATAAAAATTAATTTTTTTTCTTTTTATCTATATATATTTTTTAAATTGATTTATGGAATTTCTTAATAGTTTAGTAGATTCCATAAACTATTTAAAAATATTTTTTTTGTTTCTTTGTTTTTCAAACTTATTTGAAAAGTTTTTTTTTATTCTTTCTTTTTTATTCGAAAAGTTTTTTTTTCTTTGTTTCTCCCATTTTCCAGAAAAGATTTTTTTTTTTTGAAAACCAGTAAAATTAAATAAAAAATGAAAATAAAATAAAAAACTTAAGAAAATAAAATTAAAATGAAAAGGAAAAAAAGAAAACCTACGATCGGGTCGAGTAAGTACCATGGTCATCGCGTGGATCCTTGTTGGGTCACTCGTGTAACTGGATTTTTCAAAATGCTACCATTTTGAGTCGCTATAAAAGCCAAGTCCCAGCGTTTTTTCTTAGAACCCCCTCTGTTCTCTTTAGATAGAGAAGCTCATACTTCTCTTTAGAATTCTCCAAGAAACCTGTCGAAAACTTTAATCAAAAATTGAAAATCTTATCGATTTTTAGAAAAGTCATCAAAAAATTCAATCAAAAATTAAAAAACCCATCGATTTCTAAAAAACTAGCCGAAATATGATCGAAAAATTCAACCGATTGTCAAAAAATTCATCAAAAAATTCATGTTCTTCCCAAAAACCTAGATTTTTCCAAAAAAAATCCTAAATTTTCCTAGATTTGTCCTAATTTCTTTAAAAACTCTCCAGAACCCTAATCCAACTTTCAGAAACCCAAATCTAATCTAGAAACTTCATATCAAACCTAGGATTCCCAAAATCAAAATCCTAAAAAATACCTTTACTGTTTAAGAAATTTTCAAAACCAAAAGTTTCTCTAATTCACCATGTATCCCAAAAATCCATTCTACTTGTTCCTCCAATCTTTAGTTCAATTTATAGGCATCTTTAGGGTAATCTTTAGAAAATGGATAGGACTAATCCTAGGCTTGAATCTCGGGATTGAATTATGCTCAAGCATGATTTTAGGCTAGATCCTTATTAATTTGTTAGAAAAGATCCCTAAATTGAATTTTAATTAATTGTGCGAATTTGGTTTTCTGACTTAACTGATTCAAGATTCCAGTTTCCATAATTATCATCATCAAACGAAAATGAAAAGAAAAAAAAATAATAATATGATATTATAATAATAATAATAACAATATAATAATAATACTATAATATATACTATACTATACTTTAACATATCTAATAATATAATAATATACTTATAAAATAATACTAATAAAAATGGCCTATTGATCTCGGATACAGATGGGTGTCTACAACTATCCCTCTTTGCACATTCTTGTTAGACAGGAATGATGCAAAGACCTAGACACCCAGGAGTCAAACCAATTAAACAAAAATGATTAAGACGGAACCGTAAGTAAAAAAAATGATCCAAACTGAGTTGAGATCAAATGATCAAGACGAAATCGTAAGTCAAAAAGATAAAGTGATAAAGATCGAGTCAAGGTTAAAGACGACCAAAATGAAACTAAGAGTCGAGATAAAATAACTAGGATCGAGTCGAGGTCAAAAATGAATAACCAAGATAAAATCATGAGTCAAAAAATGATCTGGATAGAGCTGAGATCGAATTACAAGGACGAAACTATGAGTCTAAAAGATAAAACTATCAAGATCGAGTCGAGATTGAAAATGATTGATCGGGATGAAATTATGAGTCAAAATAATGATTTGGATTGAGCCGAGATCAAATGACCGAGATGAAACCACAAGTCTAAAAAATAAAGTAACTAAGATCGAGTCAAGATAAAAATGACTGATTGGGACGAAACCACGAGTCAGAAAAGTGATCTAGCCTAAGCCAAGATCGAATAACCAAAATAAAATCATGAGTTTAAAAGATAAAGCGACCAAGATCGAGTCAAGATAAAAAATAACTGACCGAGATGAAACGGTGAGTCACGAAAGTGATCTGACCTGAGTCAAGATCAAAATGAGTGATATTGATAATGTAACAATACAAATGCATGTCTTATTCAAGATGAAAATGTGAACACAATGTATGTAATACTGATGTCATGAAATTTCAGTTATGGTGACAAAGTTCTCAAGACTTCACCAGTCTTTTCGGTATTAATAGTCTCAGAGCAAATTTTATCAGTTGATCCATGTCATTCTTCTCATCTGATATAACTCACAAGTCATGTTAACCAATCTATCATTAAATTTCTCATTGGGTTATCTCGTTTACCCTCTTATAAATCATTTTCTCTTGTTTCTTTTATTTATCTCATTTTGAATTTCTTTCAAAAAATGAAAAACATTTTATGAAAATATCATTCATTTATTTTGTCATCATTCCAATCAATGATAGACATGATACATTTTCTTGGTTTATTCAGGGAATATTTGGTAAAGAATGAGAAGAATGGGTCCTTATCATTGAAAAAACAAAATGTAGGGTCAAGAACAACTTAAAGGTGAACAAAGGTAAAAATGCTATGGTTTATTCAAATAGGATATTAACATCCAAAGAATGATTATTTAGACAATTTTGAACTCAAAAACACATATTTTCAATCTTGAGCCAATCATTATCTTTATTCTTAGAATCTCCACATGAAGTTATTTTTTTTAGTTTTTATTTTTACTTAAATCATCCTTTTAAGTTTTCAATCTAAGTCTCTTTTTTTTTTCTTATTACTTTTTTTTCCTTTTTTTTCAATTTTTTCTTTTTTTTTGTTTCTCTCTTTTTTGGCTTTTTTTTGTATTTTTTTACATAACTTTTAACTTTTTCTCCTTTATTCATCAATGATACTTTGATCAAAGTCTCCATCCAATAACAAATATACCTTAATTCAACTTATGATTCTTCAAATCGAGTATTCACATTTAATCCAAATAGACTTTTAAGGGATATAATGTAGGCTAAGGTAAAGGGTGCCAAAGAAAGGGATAAAATAGGCCCAAATCGTATTTGAGGGGTAATCAAACCAATGATTATTTTTTCATGTAGAGCGTATTGGTATTTTGCTCAACAATTTTTCTTCATTTTTTTTGGTGAAACACATTGGCACTTTGTCCCATCAAATTTCTTCATTTTTTTTTCTTTTTTCGTCTTTTCATTTGTCAAAGAAAAACTTGATCATGAAAGGGTTGTGCCCCTAAAAATGAACAACTTTTTCAAACTTTGCCCTTAAGTGTGAGGTGATCTTTGGTT
This sequence comes from Durio zibethinus, assembly GCF_002303985.1. Next base: position 8,629,075 of record NW_019167827.1, read on the forward strand.
AAAGTTCTTTAAAAAAAATTTCAACAAGTTTAAATGGGGGTAGTAAGGGATAATTTTATTTTTTGAATGATAGAAAAAAGATGACCATTTCTCATTTCAAACATGAATACTCTCAATAAAGAACATTTATTAATTAAGAATAGATTTATGAATGAACAATTGCAAGCATCATATCACTTTTAAAAATTGTTCTCAGATTTGTCCTAGCAATCCCAATGGACCAACAATCCCAGATTTATCAAACAAATGGTGTTTTCAAAGTTAAATCCTAAACTATTGTCATAACTGTTTGAACATTCATTATTCAAAATTAAAAAATGGGTATAGAAAAAGGTATGAGAAGGTGAAAGTAAACAATGGGTGGACACATAAAAGAAAAATATCATGAAATGCCTCAAGCATGTCATTTTATTAAAATGAAGAAAAACAAACTGAAATCCAAATGCATAAAAAAATATCCATATTTTCAAGTAGTCCAAGATGATAAGCAATTTCAATCAACCTTTCCCAAAATTATGCTTCTAGGTGATTAGGCGACAAGTTACCACTGACATTAGATATAGTGTTTTCACTGATATTGAAATTTATCAACCTTTCTTTGATCAAACTTTGCACCATACATTTCAAAGGGATACGATATTTAAGAAATGGTCTGCGACCTTCAAATGATAGTCACAATGAACAATAGAGTTATACCATTTAGGATAAAGAGGTTCACATAGTTTTATAAGAACGAGAGCAATCATATGATTCTTGTAAAGCTCTTAATATAGTTTAGTATAACTCATGGGAATAGGATTAAATGTAGATTTTTTTTTATTATATGATTCTTGCACACCACTTATTAGGGTAGTGAGACAAATAGAGAGCCTAATAGGGAATGGATAGGAAAATTATGGAGTTGATTGGTATACTGCAGTAGAGGCATGACCTATAGGTGAATGATATATGGGATAAATTAGCTAAAGGTAATTTTTGAGTTGCTACTTATCGAAACTCACAGCTTGAGTCTCACTTTCCTTTTTTTTAGACATCTTTTTAGCAATAGAAGAATCTTTTTCTTCTAATTTGTCACTCTTGATTGTATTTTCAATTATCTCTCCTGAAATCATTATGTCAATAAAATTCTTTGTTACGTTCCTATCATCTTCTTATAGTATGATGACTTGAAAGTGCTTACAAACTGCATTATCCTCTCTTTCTCTATCAAAGGGGGTTATACCTGAACAGTGACATCTCACCATTTTTAGGCATGCTCTTTAAAAGATTTGGATGCTTTCTTTTTCACATCTTCTAATGAAAGGCAATTAGGAGCTATGTTTATGATGTAGCGATATTGGTTAATGAAGGATCGAGTCAAATCTTTATAAGACTTAATGCGAGTCCTATCTAATTGGACATACCATCTTGTAGTAGATCCGATAAAGCTATCTTAAAACACATGCATGAGCAACTTTTCATTTTTAGTGTGAGTTGCAATCTTACGACAATACATAATGATATGTGTAATAGGGCACTTGGTACCATCATACTTTTCAAATTCTAGTACCTTGATTTTAAGAGAAATCACAATATCTAAAACTAAACAAAGGTTAGCAACATCTATGGATCCATAGAAATCAATGCCTTTTACAGCCTATAATATTTCTTCAATCATGCTCATAACTTATCGGTCTTAAACTCCTCTAAAGATATAACCATATGTAACTTCACTTCTTTTTTGTTTTCATCCATTTTAGGATTTTAGATAGGCTTATCTGCCTTTTTAATGAAGACATGATTGGTATAGCTCTGAACATTCCCTTGATTGAAATTTGAAAATGTGGTCTGTGGTTGGTGAAAGCTTTGAGTGGCTCGAGTCTGATGTAGAACAAAACCTGAAGGATACTGTTAGCTTTTTAAGTGAGATGGTGATCCAAGAGAGGGGTGAATTGGATCTCTCCAAATTCTTTCTAAACAAATGATTTCAATATAATTGAATAAAAATTAAAATAATAAGCATTTTTTATAAAAATATAATGCAAACAATAATAATTAATGAACCTAAAATCGAATATAAACAACAATGAATTGTAAGGAGATAGGAATAAATGATGTGTAGTGGTTTAGTCCTTCTCCACAAGACACCTATGTCCTCTTTTCTTGGTTGTCCATACCAAGGCTTCAATCCACTATTAAAGAAAAACTCTTACAAGATACAAACCTATCTTGTACTAAATCTCTATCTTTTTCTCAAGGCTTAGATAGCAACCTCTACCCTTACAATATCAAGATGATACCTCACCTCTTACTTACAAGTTAACCAAAATAATTTTTGCAAACTAAAATACCTCTCAAGGTTGAGTGTTTGCCTAATGAAGTATAAAGAAAATGATGAATGAAACATAATAATATTTTGGATACAAGAAATACAAAGGATACTGAATTTAAGCTCTAAAAACTCTTGATTCTAAGAGAAAATAAAAATATAACTTGTTAGCACTTGCTCTCTTGCTTCATCAATCTTCTTGGTGTGTTGAAATGTCCAATTTATAGAGAAATTGAGAAAATAGCCGCTAGGAATGCTTAGAAAATAAAAATAGCAGTTGAATGGTTGATAAAATAGCTATTGGAGATGTATTTGCCCAGACCCGATCGATCTTTTCTATGAGAAGATTGATTGATTCATGTTTTGAACCAATTTTTCTTTGAAAATCACAACCCGATCGATCCCTTCCATGAGGGGATCAATACTGTCAGTGGCTAGGTGGTTATCTCTTATTTTGTACTCTATTCACTAATTTGATTATATCTTGAGTTATATAAATCCAAATTATAAACCGTTTCAAGATTTAGAAACTAGACTTAAAGGGCTTTCTATCCATATAAAATTAATCACCTAATTCGTTGAGTACAAATTATAGTAAATTTTCAAAATCACCCCTTATGCAATTTTTTTAACAACTGCAGAGTGTCTAATAAAAATTCAAAATCTTTTCTTAGAAAATTTGGATTTTAATTTTGTTTGATTCATTAGAAAGTAGACTCAAAGAGATTTTGCAACCATATAAAATTCAAATATTAAAACTTTGTGAATTAATACAAAAAAATAAAATAAATTCAATGTTAAAAAACTTTGTTCTTGTAAAACAGCTTTCTTAAGTTGATCTATTTCTCAAAACCAATATTGTCAAAATTGTATTAAGTCCAAAATGAATAAGTTCACTTTAAAAAAAATAATTGGACTTTCATTTAAGCTTAAATAAATAATCTTTAAAGGTAGATTTGGTTTGAGAAATATGAAAACAAAGAAAGGTTTGTTTAAGCTTTGAAAATCATATTATTTATTTAGTACCAAAATATAAAACTTAAGAACATATACTAAATAAATCTTTTTCAAAATCTTGATCAAGCTTATTTAGCTTAATGTTTTATCATTTCAAAATAAGGATCAATTCAAGGCTAACAATTGTTTTCAGGATCAAGCGCTTACCACTATACCAAAAGCTATAGCTAATAGTGAAGGCACAACTCTATTTTCTTATTCTCTTTTGGTAGCACAGAGCCTCATACTAAATAACAGGTGGACATAAGGGACTTAGTAAAGCTTTTATGGGATACCTCACTCATTGGGCCTCAGCAAGTTGGGTTGCCATACACCAAAATCTAATCCACCATGGGATACCTCACCCGGATGAATTGATATATCGAGTCCCTAAGAGAGATCGTTGGATCCCATAATCCAACAATCTCTCCTCAGCGGCACCTGGAGGACTCGAACCTGTAATCTCACTTTGATACTAATTTTTAAGATCAAGCGCTTACCACTACATCAAAAGTTATAGCTGATAGTGAAGGCATAACTCTATTTCCTTATTCTCTTTTGGTAGCGCAGAGCTCCATACTAAGCGATAGGTGGACATAAGGGGCTTCGCAAAGCCTTCATGGGATACCTCACCCATTGGGCTTCGGCAGGTTGGGTTGTCATACACTAAATTTGATCCACCATGAGATACCTCACCTAAATGAATTGACACACGGAGTCCCTAAGGGAGACCGCTGGACCCCATAATCCAACAGATACAGTAGCTCACTATCTTCATTTAAGATGTCTTTTTTTGTTGCTTTTTCTTTATTTATCTTTTTTAAAGCTTTAAAGATTTTTCTTAGCTTCCCCTCAGTTACTTTCTAGGCATTTTCTAACCTCTCAAGTCGGTCTACATTGTCTTGTTCTATTTTTATAACTTTAGCTCAAGTGTAGTACTGGTATTGAGCTATCTTTGAACTTTAATTTCTCACAATGTAAAAATTTAAAATAATGTCCATGAAACTTTCAAATTATACATAAGAATGAGTACTAAAACAAAATACATGAATGCAATAAGGAAGATTTACCACATACCAATTGTTATCAAAGAAAATCTTTATTGAATTAAAAGTTATTTTTTAGTCAAATCTAACATTACATTCATGAAAAATCTAGAACTACTAGGAAAAAAAACCCATGGCTTGTCGATACTAGCTTTGCACTTTATTAAAGAAATCTACCAATTTTTGACCATGTACTCCCACTGATGGCACCCTTGCTTTCCATTTTTCAATCATTTCTACCATGTCCTGGGCTTTGTAAATGGCCACCATAATTCGATCAAACAGGGACTTCAACTAGTTGTGTTTCTGCACATATGTTTCCTTCATTTGTTCACATTTTTCAACCATAGTCCTCATTTATGCTCTTGTTCCTACCACCATTTCATTTAGCATCTAACATCTAGATATGCTTTTATGCTTCAAAGAACATTACATCATTTTCTTGTAACTTTGCTTGCAATTGTCTGTTTTCTTACAATAGTCAAGCTAATTCTTGATTAGTTGATAACCTTGTTGTATTAAGGTTAATGCACAAATTCTTCCATCCATCTTTTTCTTGCTTCAGTGTCTGGACTTTCATTTTTAGCCTTTTGTTTGCAAGCTTCAACTCTTCAGACTCTCTTTTGAGGCCAGTAGAGGATTTGCCTAGGCTTTTTATGGATGTAACTGAAATTTTCTTTGTTAAAAATATTTCATGGCAAATATTCCTTATGATGAATCTAATAATATGAATGCATGATAAAAGAAAATTGTTAGTAGATAAATATATAGATTAACATATAGGGCTAGTGAAAAGTATACAAAAAGATAATACATAAGCTCACAAATGAATATCAGTCATGAGTGCTATTTAAAAGTTTCTAACACAAGGAGAAGGCATGGCTTTACCTATAGTTAGGCTCTTAAAGTTAACTACATATGATGGAGATAAATTTTAAAAGGTTTCCAAATTGTTATTTACATCATTGTCAATTATAGACTGATAAAGCATCTCGATCCTCGCTCATCATAGGCTACAAGTGAAAAAGGGTTCAATTTGAGTGGGAATGTTTCACAAGCCCATGCAGAGAGATGAAATCTCACGAGAGCATAGGTATTTCACTCCATCCTAAGAATAGAGCTTGGATGGAGAGCTTATGTTATGCATATGCGAATGAATGACAAATATATACAATAAATAAATTGATAACTAAACAAATATAAGCAATGAAAAGAAATAAATATGAAAGAAAGAAAATAATCCCAAATTTATTAGGCAAGGCTTAAATAATAAGAAATCATTTACTACTTGACTCTTGATGTCCCTCATGGAGTCACCAAACTATCATAATGTATATATTTGTGGATCTACCGCTAGATATGATTAGAGGAGTCGTCACCATTTTTTTTTTTTGTTTAGGTGTGATTGACCATCTGATTGAATCTGTCTTATTTAAAGAGGGATCCCAAGATTGACTTAGGTATCCTTAAATAGTAAATTCTGATCTATGAAATCAAAGTTTATGTTTGAAAGTACGATTACATGTAAAAAAGGTTGTAACACCCTCACAACATCCATCCAAATGATGGTACCAGTTTGATTCCAAATTATCCAAGCTTTAAATGTATTTATAATTTACCAGAATATTTAACATTAAAAATTAATCCTAAAATTACCCCAATAGTTTGGTAGTAATTTAAAATAATTCTCTCACTTTATGAATATTCATGAAGACTAATATCCCACCCTAAAGAAGCTCCATCGTTGGATTTATTATAGTATTTTATTCAAAAAAATCAATAAGTCTCCCAATAGTTTGATAGGACTTACTTTGAAACAAATCTGCTAATAGTTTAGTGAGATTTTATCATAAAAAGATTTGTAAAAACTTTTGAGAATTTCATTAAGTCTATCAATAGTTTGGTATGACTTAATTTGAAGTAATTTTCCAATATTTTAGAGAATAAAAATTATTTTTTATTTTTCATATTTTTTAAAAATTGATTTATGAAATTTCTCAATAGTTTGGTGGATTCCATAAACTATTTAAAAAGATTTTTTTCTTTTTTTTTTGTTTCTTTGTTTTTCAAACTTATTTGAAAAGATTTTTTTATTCTTTTTTTAATTTCAAAAGTATTTTTTTCTTTGCTTCTCCTATTTTTCAGAAAATATTTTTTTTTTAAAACCAGTAAAATTAAATAAAAAATTGAAAATAAAATAAAAAATTAAGAAAATAGAAATAAATAAAATAAAATCAAAAAATAAAATAAAAATGAAAAAAAGGAAACCTACGATTAGGTTGAGTGGGCACTAGGGTTAATGCGCAAATCCTTGTCGGGTCATCTATATAAATAGGTTCTCTAAAACGCTGTCATTTTGGTTTGCTATATAAGCCAAGTCTTAGCATTTTTTCTCAGAACCCCTTCTGCTCTCTTTTTAGATCGAGAAGCTCTGACTTCTCTCTAGAATTTCTTAAAAAATCTATCAAAAACTTTAATCAAAAATTGAAAATACCACTGGTTTTTGGAAAAGTCACTAACAAATTCAATCAAAACTAGAAAACCCATCCGTTTCTAAAAAATTAGTCGAAATGTGATCAAAAAAATTTAATTAATCGTTAGAAAATTCATCAAAAAATTCATAGAAAGATTTGACCCGATCCTTTATTAATCAATACCGTCACATTATTGACATGGCCCCTGATCGCCTTTCCTTACAAGGGATGAAGAAGAAAGCATTTGAATCTTTCAAAGAGTATGCCCAAAGGTGGCAGGATGTCGCTATTCAGGTACAACTTCTTTTAACAGAGAAAGAGATGACAGTGCTATTTGTAAGCACTCTTAAATTGTCATACTATGAGAAGATGATAGGGAACATGACTAAAAATTTTACTGACATGGAGATTTCATGAGAGATCATCAAAAATGCAATCAAGAGCGATAAATTAGAAAAAAAAGAATCATTTGTTGCTAAAAAGATGTCCAATAAAAAAAATGAGATTCAAGCTATGAGTTTCTACAAGCAGCAATCTAGAAATTACCTTTAGCCAATCTATCCCGTATATCATTCCCCTACAAGTTATGTATCTATTACACGACCCTTTTATCCATCCCCTTTTAAGCCCTCAATTTATCCCATTACCCCAACGAGTGGTGCATAAGAATCATGGAATAAGGAAAAGCTTACATTTTACTCTATCCTCATGAATTGTACCGAACTATACCAAGAGCTTTACAAGAACCATTTGATTGTTTTCGTTCCTATAAAATAACTGAAACCTCCTTATCTCAAATGGTATGACTCCACTACTCATTGTGACTATCATTTTGGGGTGATAGGACATTCCACTAAAAATTACATCTCTTTGAAATGTATGGTGTAAAGTATGATTAAAGGAGAGCTGATAAATTTTGATACCAATGAAAACACGACATCCAATGTCAGTAATAATCCAGCAATAATCCATCGTTCAATCATCCAGAAGCATAATTTTAAAAGGTTAATGGGAACTGTCTATCATCTTAGATCTTTTGAAAATATGGATCTTCTTTTATGTACTTGAATTTCATCTTATTTTTCATCATTTTAATAAAGTGACATGCTTGATGTATTTTCATGACACCTATAATTTTTGTGAATACTCCATCATATACTTTCACCATCTCATACCTTTGTGTTGATTCTGAATAATGGATGTTCAGACAGTCGTGACGATAATTCAAGATTTGACTTTGAAAATACCATTCATAATATTATGATTAATAAATTTGAAATTATTGTTTCATTGGGACTATTGAAAAAATATAACTCTAGTGAAAGTTTAGCTTATTGAAAGGTGAAAGTGATGCAACACATGATCTTTGTAATTGCTTACAAGTTTGTTCTTTGTCAATAAAGATTCTCCATTGAGAGTATTCGTGTTCGAAATGAGAAATTTCCATTTTTCTTTTATCATTTCAAAAAAAATTATTTGCTAACCCTTTTGAGCTTGTTAAAAATTCTTTTAAAGAACCTTAATCAAGGATCACCCGTATATTGGGGGGCAAAGTTGAGAAGTTTGTAATTTCAAGGGCAAAGCCCTTTTATGTTTAAATTCTCATGAAAAAATGATGACAAAACAAAAAAATAAAAAAATAAAGAGAAATTGATAGGATAAAATACCAATGTGCTCCACCAAAAAAAAAAATTGATGGGGCAAAATGTCACAATGCCCCACAAAAAGAAATGATCATTGGTTTGATTATCTTTTAAATACAATTTAGGCCTGTTTTATCCCTTTCTTTAGTACCCTTTACCCTAGCCTACAACACATCCCTTAAAAGCCTATTTTGATCAAATGTGAATACTTGATTTGGAGAATCATGAACTAAATTAGGGTAAATTTGCCATAGGATTGTGTGAAGCTTTGATTAAAGCATCATTGATGAATAAAGAGGGAAAAAAAATGAAAAAATAAAAAAGAAAAAAAAAACAAGAAAAAAAACAAAAAAATAGACAAATGAGGAAAAAAGAAGACTTAAACTGAAAACCCAAAAAGACGGTTTAAATGAAGATGAAAACTTAAAAAAAAAGCAAAAAAAAATAATTTTATGTGAAGGTCCCCAGAATGAGGATAATTAGTTCAAAGATTGAAAATATTAATGAAATGTGTTTTTGAAAGATGATCTTAACTTTGAGTTCAAAATTATTTGAGCAATCATTATTTTGGATGTTAATGTCCTATTTGAATAAATCACAACATTTAGCCTTTGTTCACTATTGAGTTATTCTTAATCCCACCTTTTGCTCTTTTCAGCAATAAAGATCCATTTTTCTTACTTTTCACCAAATGAACATTTCCTGAATGAACTAAAAAAATGTATCGTGTTTGTCACTAGTTTAAAAGATGGCAAATAAATAAATGACATTTTTCATAAAGAGATTTTCATTCTTTTGAATGAAATCCAATATGAGATAAATGAAAAGAAGCATGAGAAAATGATTTATAAGAGGGCAAATAAAATGACTCGGTGATAATTTTAGTGATAGATTGGTTGACATGACTTGTGAGTTAGGACCAAATAAGAAGAAAAACATGGATCAATTGACAAAATTTGCTCTGAGACTATTAATACCGAGAAGCTAAGAAAAACTAGTTGAGTCTTGAGAACCTTGTCACCATAATTGAAATTTGATGACATTAGCACTACATTTACATTTGCATCTCAGATAGGGCATGTACTTGCATTATTCTATTATCACTTACTTGATCTTGGCTCAATCCATATCATTTTTGATAATTCATGATTTCATCCCGGTCATTTATTTTTTACCTCGACTCAGTCGTAGTTGCTTTATTTTTTACCTATGGTTTCGTTTTGGTCACCTAATCTTGCTCAGTTCAGATCATTTCTTATGACTCGTGGTTCTATCCTGGTCATTTATTTTTTATCTCGACTCCGTCTTGGTCATCTCATTTGACTCGTGATCTTGGTTCAGTTCAAATCATTTCTTATGACTCATGGTTTTATCCCAGTCATTTATTTTCGACCTCGACTCAGTCCTGATCGTTCCATTTTTTACTCATGATTTTATCTCGATCACCTGATCTTGGCTCAGTTTCAGATCATTTCTTATGACTCGTGGTTCCATCTTAGTCATTTATTTTCGACCTTGACTTGATCGTGATCATGTCATTTGACTCATGATTTTGTTCCGGTCACTTGATCATAGCTCAGTTTATATTATTTCTTATGACTTGTGGTTTCATCCCGGTCATTTATTTTCTACCTTAACTCAATCCTGGTCGCTTTATTTTTTACTTGTGATTTTGTCCTAGTCACCTAATCTTAGCTTAGTCCAAATAATTTTTTATGACTCGTGATTTTGTGTCGGTCATTTATTTTCGACCTTGACTCGGTTCTGGTCACCTCATTTTTTACTCAAGGATTTCGTCTCGATCACCTGATCTTGGCTCAGTCCAGATCATTTTTTATGATTTATGGTTCTGTCATGGTTATTTATTTTCGACCTCGACTCGATCCTGATCGTCTCATTTGACTCATGGTTTCATCCCTGTCACATGATCTTGGCTCAGTCCAAATCATTTCTTATGACTCGCGGTTTGTTCCAGTCATTTATTTTCAACCTTGACTCAATCTTGATGGCCTTATTTTTAACTCGCGATTTCATCTCGATTGTTTTTACTTGTTGATTTAACTCAAACAAAATTGGTGTCTAGGTCTTTGCATCATTTCTGTTTGACAAAAACATACAAATAGGGGCAGTTGTAGACACTCTTATGTGTCCGGGGTCAATAGGATTATTCTTAGGGTTATTTTTATAATATTATTATAGTATACTAACATAGTATATTATATGGCAATATACTATAGTATTATTGTTATATTATATATTATTATTACTACTATTATTATGATATTGTATATAGTTATTATTATTATTATTATTATTATTATTATTATTCTTTCAATTCTTCCTAACTGCTGATTGAATAACTGAAATTAAGAATTGAATCTAGTCAAAAGGTCAATCAAAGCTTAAATCAAGGAATTTTTCAATCAACAATGAACCTAGACATATTTTGAGGTTCAAACAAAATCAAATCCTAGGATTCAAGCTTGGATTGATTCTGTTCATTTCCTAAAATCTATCCTAAAAGGATCTATAAATTGGACGGATCATTACAAAGTGGGAAAATGGTAGATTTTAAAAAGAAATGTTATTTTTTGGAAAATGGGTGTTCTGAAAATTTTTAGGGCAGAGTAGGAGTGTTTGGGATTTGGATTTCTGATTTTGGTTTCGTGTTAAAGATTTTGGGTTAAATTTAGGTTTCTAGGGTTTAGATTTGGATTCTAGAGGGTTTTTGAAGGAATCTGGCCAAATCTGCAAAAATTTAAGATTTTTCTAGAAAAATCTAGATTTTTGGGAAAAACATGAAGTTTTTGATGAATTTTTCAATGATCGGTTGAATTTTTAGACCAATTTTCGATCAAATTTCTAAAAATCGATGGATTTTCTAGTTTTCGAATGAATTTTCTCGTGACCTCCCTAGCAACCGATAAATTTTCAGTTTTCAGTTGAATTTTTGATAGAGTTTCTTAAAAAGAAATCATAGCTTCTCTATCTACAGAGATAAAAGGGCTAGCTTTCTGAGGAGAAAGGCTAGGAATTGCCTTTTATACGTAGTCAAAATGACAGTGTTTTAGTGATCCATGATCATACTAAGAATGTTGACCCGTACGTTAACCCGCGCTTTAACCCAACCTGATCGCAAGGTTTCATTTTTCCATTTTATTTTTATGTTTTGATTTTATTTATTTTATATTTTTTAACTTATTTTATTTTTAATTTTTAATTTTTTGGTTTTATTTTTGAGAAATTTCAAAAAAATTGTTTCTATTTAAAATATATATTTTCAATGAATTAAAAAAAAACCAAACCAAAAATAAAACCAAAAACAAAACAAAAATCTTTTTCAAGTAAATTTTCAAAAAAAAAAAATCTTTTTAAGCTTTTTTAGAAAAAAATCCTTTTAATAAATAACAAAAAAAAATCCTTTTTCAATCCTTACAAAATAAATTTATGAAATTCTACCAAATTATTGGAGAATTTTTATGGAATCCACCAAACTATTGAAAATTTTCATGAATCATTTAAAAAATAAAAAGTATAAAAAATTTTTAAAAATAAAAAAATAATTTTTATCCTCTAAACTATTGAAAAATTGCTTCAAAGTAAGTCCTATCAAACTATTGGGAGATTTACTAACTTTTTTGGAATAAGATAAATCAATAAATTCAATGATGGAGCCTCTTCAGAATGGGATACTAGTCTCTATGAATACTACTGAGGTGAGAAAATTATCTTAAATTGCTATCAAATTATTGGGATAATTTCAAGATTAATTTTTAATATTAAATTATTTGATAAATCATAAAAATGATTAAGGTTTGGATAATTTGAAATCAAACTAGTATCATCTTTGGATGGACATTATGGAGTGTTACAACCTTTCCCATACGTAATTGATTCCCGAACCTAATATCTGTTTTCGTAGATTAGAATATGTTTTAGGTGGCCAATCACACATAACCAAAAAAGATTGGTGGCGACTCCTCTAATCCATGTCCAGTGATAGGTTAACAGATCTATACGTTATGACAAGCATGATTTTAGGCTAGATCCTTGCTAATTTGTTTGAAAAGATCCCTGAATTGAATTCTGATTAATTATACGAATTGGGTTTTTTGACATAATCGATTTAGGATTTCAGTTTCCGTGATTATTATCATCAAATGAAAATGGAAAGGAAAATAAAATAATAATAATAATAATAATATGATAATAATAATAATAATAATAACAATATAATAATAATACTATACTATATACTATACTTTAACATATCTAATAATATAATAATATACTTATAAAATAATACTAATAAAAATGGCCCTATTAATCCCCAATACAGATGGGTATCTACAGTTTAAGATTGATTAGATATTACTAGATGGATAAAAAAACTTGTAGAAAAAAATTTAAAAAAAAAAAAGATTCTTAATAGGTAAGTTTGTATGCTTATAAACAAGTGGGTTCTTTATAAAATTAGATTTGAGAAAAAGATATATGAGAGTTGTAAAATTTTATGGGATAAACACCTTATAATACTATTAGAGATTAACATCTTTATGGTATGTATATTTGAATATTTATTAGTGGACTAGGGGAGACTAAAATGGTATAGAGATATGGTGTATGGGTGTATATTGGTATATTTTTATTTGAGAATACTTTATAGAAATAAAAAAGATTAAGAAGGTCTATAAATATTAATTGTTGAGTGTTTGTATCTTTATAATTCTCTACAATTAGTGGATCTTTTCTTTCATTTACATTAAATTGTTGTCTCTTATGTGATTGTTTGATTATTTGACTTTACTTCTACCAACATGGATGTTTAATTGAATCAAGGCTTTTTAGCCTAATAAATAGTATCAAAGCTATCATAGTCCTAACAAGTGATATCAGGACTGAAGGTTCGAGACATGAGAAAATGTAAGCCCAAAGAAACTCGATTCAGTGGAAGAGTTCAAGTTCATATTTTGAAAATTAATTTGCGTGAAGTGTGAAGAAATGCAAAGAAGATTGTTATGAGATTTTCATTATAGGTGAAGCCAAGTATGTCTCATATGAAAACTAATAATTTGATGGAATTTGAGTTAAGATAGAGATTATTAGGAATAATGACTCAAATCTCATAAAAGATTTTTTGAGATCAACTAGATATTACTTGATGGATAACAAGACTTGTAAAAAAAGAATTCTAAGAGAAAAAATTTTTTTAACAAGTAGATTATATGCTTATAAATAGGTGGAGGTGGAGTCTTTATAGAGTTAGGTATGCGAAAAATATGTAAGAAAGTTTTATGATTTTATGGTTTTATGGGATAGACACCCCATAAGACTACTAAAAATCAATGTCTTATGAGTTTGTATGTTTGAATATTTATGAGTGGATTAGAAAAGACTAAAAAGATCCATATAGATATGATGTATGAGTGCACGTAAGTATGTATTTGTTTGGGTTGAGAATATTTTATAGAATTAAAAGAAATTGAAAAGGCTTATAGGTATTAATTGTTAAGTGTTTAATTATATATTTGTAATTTTTTATAACTAGTGATTTTTTCTCTTATCTGTGAATATAAGTTGATTGAGTCAAATCATATTAAATTGTTGTCTCTTATATGATTATTTGATTATTTTATTTTACTTCTATTGAGGTGAATGTTTAATTGAATTTGAGTTTTTTTACTTAAAAAGTGGTATCAAAGTTGTGTTAAGATTGAGATTTTGAAATTAAATCTAAGTTTTTTTATTTTTTTTAAATAACTTAATGAGTTTTTTTTTTTTAAATTAACATAGAAAATGGTAGAAGATTGAAAAGAGCAAAAATTTTAATATTTGAATGAAATGGACACTATAAAAGATAATTCTACTTTCATTATAAAAAAAAAGGACAGTTTCTTTTTATATTATATAATCGATACTTGATTGATTGGTTTGAGTTTCTTATACAAATTAAAACCACACCAAACCGATCACATCAAATTCATCCTTTAACTTTTAGTTTTTTTTTTTTTAAATTAATTACCTCATTGTTTGAATCTTTAAAAGTCCGACTAAGCATAGTAGAAAGGCTAATGGGAAGTTTTGTTCAGCATCCTTCTTTCTTCCAAGGCACAAAAAAGGAAAGGTAAAACGAAAAAAAAAATTCTATACGTCCGCAAGGTTTGACCAACTGTTTTTCCCTTGTGGGAACATATATGCTCTTGTTCCCTCGTAAAAAAAAAAAAAAGAGTTCATGGACCCCTGTTTAGAGAATACCTTTGGTTGCATTGCGTTTTAATCACTCCTATAATTTATTACCCATTAAAGCGAGTTTATCACATATGAGTTGTTCTTAATTGAACCTTTATTCCTCTTTACACTTGTAATTAATATATCAACTCAGCTCCATGTATTGATAGCTTTCTTAATCCAATCTGCAAAATTAGTTTATAAACCCTTCAAATAATCTTGGACACAAAAAAAAAAAAAAAAAACCCTTCAAATAATGGAAAGTGTGGACTTTTAACGTTACGTGTTGTATTTTAAATTGAAACGTGTCAGCGTGATTGGTTGGCAAAATATTAAAATTTTAATTTTAATAATCAAACGTCGATATCCAATACATCAAGAAAAAACTCATGGAATCCTGTCTTGAAAAAATTCGTGGAACATCCCATCAATATATAGCAAGCTATAGCTCCTCTTGTCAAAGGGAACAAGCCGTTAATTAAGGATTACAAATGAAATTGAAACATGACAAAAGGGAAAAAAAAAAGAAAAAAGAGAAAACAAGTTGTATTGAGAGGGAAATGTTTATTTCTTATTAAGAAATTGTAACATCTATGAGGCTGCGCTAACTTATTCAGCCATTATTGTTTTTATGAGTCAATGCTAATCAAAACTCATCTAGCTAATCATCATAGGCTTAGTACTACAAGACCTTTTCTAAAATCTTATGCTTTTATTTCATACTAATTTTCTTTCTTTCCCACAACCGAAGTGGGGTCAAATATGAGGCTAAATGCTATTCTGATATACTATTACATCATTTGAGTGGTACCATGTGCTACCTTTTTATTCTTTGCTCTGCATGTGTAACCGGCCTTTTGGTACTTCTATTCTTTTGACAATTAAGCTCTCAAATCTTTATAGATAAACCCTAATTTAAATAAAGCAAAAGCAAAAGCAAACTAATAAAGCTACCATTGCAGTATCTATCTTCATGTTCCTTGCTTTGTGTCTGGTCTTTCACTTTCACAGTTACGAAAAAATCCCTTAGCCTACCTTGCTTTTCTCTTCCTTTCATTTCATGGATCTCCCATATCTCCAAATTCCATGTCACCCCCACATGTAGTTTTGAGTTGTAGGACCCTCCCTCCTCCATCTATATATATATATATATATATATATTTTTTTTTTTTCTTTTTTAACAGTATTTACAAAAGCTTGCCTAGGATATTCATGGTAGTGGGTCAATGTGCTGGGAAAAAAATTGGTGAGGAATCTCTTTGGAGTTCTCCTTCCAAGATCCTCACTTTGCTCATCTTCTCTTCACACCAATGCAATTGTTCTTCACTTAGATCACTCATTCTCAACACCCTTGACACCACTTTTAGGTCAATTAGGCCCATCAATATGTCCACCTCTTTCTCCACCTTCAATTTTCTTTTCCTTAGGCATTTGTGAGCCCGGCGAAGTTCTTTAAGCTTCATCTTTTTCTGCAATTAAAGCCAAAAAAAAAAAGGGCAAAATCTGATTACTACTCATCATTGGGATATATACATATAAAGCCAATTGTATCATATATTGGGAATTTAATTTGAACTTACTTTAGCATTAACTTTTTTCATGAGTTGGAGAAGTGTTGGGTCAACTGAACCTCTTCTCTTCCTCCCAAAAAATGCTTTGATGATTTGGCATGGTTTCTCCTTGTCGGCCTTGAGAAAATTCATGAAGGTTTGGATTCCATCTTCCATTATCACCAGAAATGAATCTGCTGAAATTCTTGAGCCAAAACCTTCATCCCTTTGATCGTCCTCATAATCTTAATTAAAATCAATACATGGATGGAATAAAGGAATGTTAAAGGTATTATAAATGTAGATACATCAAAAATCAATTTACGATATTCAGGATAGGAAATAGAGGGTTAGCATATTACCTCGATATTCAGGAACCAGAAGCAACTTTGGTGCCAAAAGCCTCACCCTGGCGTAGACTTCTGGTCTCCGGCCTTGCTCATAAGGCTCATTTTCTATGTATCTTTGTAAAAGAACTTGGAATTGCTGAAACTGCTGAGCAATAATGGCAGGACAGTCGAAATCTTTGCGTGCTGCTCTTTTACGTTCAAAGTTCTTGTAATTCCAATTAAGAGCTTCCCAAGTTAAGCAAATTTGAGCTACATATGCAGCTTCCAGTTCATGATATGGATTGTGTCTGATATCTGATGGCTTCTTGTTCATTGTGGCAAACTTGCGGACTATTCTCTCTGATATTGACCTTGGGCAAGCTTGGATGGACCTCAGGGACTCTAGAACAATTTCAAACCAATCAAGCAAATGTACATTGTACTACATCAAATGACTAAACGTTTGCTGGATTAAATTATATGTTACCAGTTTCCTGGAGCTTTTGTGCACTAATTCTGTCTAGGAACATCATCTCTTCATCATATTTTTGAAACACTGTGTAGGACTCCCACTTAGGACAACTTCTTCTTGAGGAAGAAGAAAATGGATCATCAGTCCCTGAATCTCTACAATTTATTGAGCTTCTCCACTCGGAGGAGCTCTTAGAAGTAGAGCCAATTGTGCAAGAGTCTCCGTAGATTTCTTCATCATCCTTTTCCTGAACTAATAACTTCCTAGACTCCAATTTTGTTGGTCCTACAACAAAAAACTTCTGATCACTTCTTGAAAAATCTGTTTCCACCCTTTGTTTGATTTCTTGATTACTGCAAATTTCTGCATAGGCAGTAACAGGTCGAGTTGAAAACATGAAAACAAAAAGTACAATAACTGTAATGATCAGCAGAAACAAATGAAGTACAGCATGTGATCCTAATCAAGCATAAATGCACATACCATCACCATATTCATCATTGTCCACCTGATCACTTTTGTCTAGTTCTGTGAGTATTGGCGAGACGATAGGAGTGGGACCGTCTTGATTTGCATCAAAATTCTGAAGTGAATCAGCATTATTTTTTGGGTTCTCTTCATCCAGCAAATCTGTATCATCATCATGATCATGATGTTCAGAATCTGAACAAGGTGACGAGTCAAGAGCAGAAAACTGTTCAGTCGAATAACTTGCATATTCTTGATCTTCACTTGTGATCAGCTGATCATCATGGGGGTTCAAGGATTCCTCAAAATCATTTTGAGTCATGTGAAAGCTGTTGTCTGGCAGGAATACAAGTGATTCACCACCATGAATTATGTCAGCCACCAGGTGATCTTTTTCCATGCAGTTCACCCTATAATTATACCTGTCAGCAGCATATTCTTCTTCCTCTTCCTCCTCTTCATCAGAAAACATACTGTAGTCATATCCATTTTGATTCCTGCAAAGAAGAAAGCGCACAGCACAAAATTCTTCATCAACAATGTAAATTAGAAAAGAAAGAATTTTAGTAAGCTAAGAAAAAGAGGAAGAGATTTGCTGATACTAGACCTTTGGATAAGTTGATAACTTCCAACGAAGTAAAAGAACTTGGCAAGCAAAATGGACGAGGAGTATAGGAATACAAGGAAGAGCAGAGAGGAGCTTGAGAGGTTGTAAAACAATCTAACTAGAACTTCCTTTGAAAATGGCATATTTTCTCGTTGTTGGTGCTGCAAAATGAGCTGCCAACAAATAATCCTACTCAAAAGCAAAGTGAAGTCTTGGTTAAAAAGAAGATGTCTTCTTTTTTTTTTTTTAATGGGTCTCCCATTCCTGCATCCTTAAAATATCTAATCTGTCCTAAAATGTCAAAATTACCTCAATCATTTCCAAACATCAATTGAAATTGGGAGGGCAAATCTGTCAGCAAATTTGGTGGTCTTTCACGTACAAAAATAGAAAAAAAAAAAAAAAAAAGAAAAAAACAAAAAGAAGAAGAAGAAGCCGGCTTTTATAGGAGTTCTCATTTTCTTAATTACGACATGTTTTACTGATTTGGTCATCATAGAGTTATTAGATTACAAATTCCCACATCTTTCATTATCCCTGCTTGTCTAAGCTACCGATATTCTTGGCAAGGAGAAACTGAATTTTTATTTGAACAACTTGGTTGATCATCTGATGGGATGAATTGACATATTAATTAAAGATCTTGCAAATATAAAAATAAATATACTCAAAAACTTTTTGGAAGGATTAATTAGTTTTGCAATACTCAAAAGCTATATATGATGAGAAATTAGAATTTAGTTTAGTTAATTAGTATAATTACTTTTAAAATATGATAAATTTAAAATTTAAATTTCAAAACGTGTAATTTCATTTTAATATTTTCAAACTACGATTTTTTTGTGTATATGAAAAAATTTATAAATGAGGAAGACATAGTGAATTAATCTTGTATTTAGATTAATACAAGATTTCAAAAATTTATATGAGTATGATGTTGTTGATTTGCATGTAATGTGCTGCATAATATAGACACACAAACTCATAGAAATCCTCTCTTCATTAAAAGCATAAAAAGAAATCTTGTATTAATCTAAATATACCATACCAATATTCAAATGAGAGAAAATAAAAAATCGTATCTTCTTTGAAAATCCTCAGTAGCAACAAAATGAAAAAAAGAGATCCAAAGACCAAAACTTGGCTACAAGCATCCGTAAACAAGTATGGCTTTTATGCTTTATAAAAGAATTAATAATATATTATAACTTTTAAAAAATAATATAAGAAAATAGAACCGTGTAACATAATTTAATTTAATATAAGTAATTTGGGGTGGCGTGGAGAGATTTTATTGTTTGAGATATTCTTTGCCTCTTAATTATGGAAAGCCTTAAAAGGGGTGGGAATGTCTTTTGGGGCTTCTTAGGCAAATTTCTCATTTGCTCCATTTATGTCCTTAGCTTGGCTCCTAAGGCTTTCGCAGAAAATGCTGTCTCCCTATGATTTTTTTGTTTTACACATTTTGAGTTATTTATTATTTTTCAAAATAAAAAGTAGAATTAGCATATAACATGTAGAATTGGTAAGAGAAGTTAAACGAAGATGAAATCCACAATCAAAAGTCTCCAAAAACAAGGTAAGTCTTACATCATTATCACCAAAATAAAATAAAGATAAAATAATTTAATTTACTAATAAAGGATTAATTCAATTAGCAAGGCTCTAAAATTCAGTCGTAATCTAATACTATAAAAAGCCTTTAAAAAAGCTCTTAGGTGGAACTTTAAGTTATCCGTCTAACTTCTTTTGAACTCATGTTAACGCTCTTTTATTATCATTCTTCTTGAATGAACATGGAGTAAAATATATTACCCAAACTTGTCGAATTGAACATTTTATTTAGGTAAAAATTCTCCAGCCCCTCAAATGAAGGCGAATCACCCAGTTTACAAGTTTTCTTAGCTTTTGATAACATGCTTCTCGTCAACTCTTAAATTTGATTATTAAGAATAATGGTATCCACAACATCAAACCTCCTCCCACTCCAGATTCATTAAAAGCTTAAACGAGGTACCAATTGTCATGGGCCCCAACACATAAAAGCCGCGTTGTGCCTAAGATCTGGGCCATAGTTATCTAAGAGATTCCTTCCAGACTTCCGGTTGGACTCTGCACTTTCTTCCCCATCTTATCAGGAAAAGAAATAGGGTAACGTACTGAGCTCTTAAATTTGATTATTGAGAATAATGGTATCCACAACATCAAACCCCAGATTCATTAAAAGCTTAAACGAGGTACAAATTGTCATGGGTCCCAACACATAAAAGCGGGGTTGTGCCTAAGATCTGGGCCATAGTTAACTAAGAGATTACTTCCAGACTTCCAGTTGGACTCTGCACTTTCTTCCCCATTTTATCAGGAAAAGAAATAGGGTAACGTACTGAGCTCTCTATAAATACTGCCCTTTTCTTTTCTCTCGTGGAATATTTGTCTAACTACACTCCTTAATTAGTAGTGTAATTAATAAGGTGTTCTTATTACTCATAATTTGAAATTACTTTATTTGATTAACAGTCATTAATATTTAGTAAGCTCATAACATTGTGTTTGGTAGTATTAAAAATAAAACACTATTTTGTTTAAAAATACGAAAATAATCATGCATATTATAATAGTTACAATTGTTAATGATTTTAATGTTATTTAAAGATAATAATTTGTAAAATGTTAGTAGTATTTTATTTATTTTATAATAAAATTATTAAATTAATAAATACATTTATTGATAAATAAATTAATTTTTATAATATAATTTACATAAAAAATATTTGAATTAGAAAATAAAATTAATCTATTAAATTCATAATAAAAGAAATATTATATTATATTATATAAAAATATTTATAAAAATCAATAATTATTTTTGAATCTATTACCATGAATACTAGTTTTATAATATAAAATTTTATAATATATAATAATTACAATTTTAAAAGAAAAAATTTTTAATTCATATATTAAATGAGTAATATTAACTGTTATTAATTTTATTTCTTATTTTAGTTAGGTGATAAAAAATTTTACCCTTTTGAATGGGAATTAAATCATCTTTTAATACAGTAATTTGATCTTTTTTTATTCAAGATCATCATCACATAAGATTATTTAGTACTTATCAAACACAATAATCTAATCACTATTTATAAATCACTGTGATTTTAAGTGATCATCTTTTATCAAAATTATTTTAATGATTCTGTATATTTTACATGTTTGAATTTTGTTACACGATTTCATATTTGATTTTTGAAATATGCAATGAAATGTAATTCTTGTCCATTTTTACTCCTGCTAATTTCGAGATTTGAATTCTTAACATGAAATCTCAAGTTTTAATCTTTAGTTATACCATCGGATATAATATTTCATATTTAATGTTTCATGCTTCTATTAATTTTCAGAGTTCTACCAGAAAGATATAGGCCAGATTTAGTGTGATCCATGACTCCTTGGTTTGCCCGGTTTTGGATTGTGAGTCATTACATGGCCTATCGATAAAGCAGTCAGGCCCTTAGACTTGATTTAAAGTAATATCGTTTAGATTAGATCAGATTTAATTTGATATTTTAGATAACGGATAATATTATATTTTTAAAAATTGATTTGAATTGATTTTTCTTAAAATAATCTTATTCAAATTAAATTTTATTAATTTGATTAATTGCTTTTTTAAATTTAAAATTGTTTATTTTATATATTATTTTAATATATTTAAATAGATTTTGATATAAAATAATTATTTTTTTATAAAAATTTAAAAAATATATAAAAGTTAATAAAATTAGATAATTCGATTCAATTTTTTTATTATTTACTTTTTTATTCAAAATTCGATACAAATTTAATATATGTATAATTTTTGAACTTAATCTACATCGAATAAAAAAATCAATCCAAAACCAAATCAAATATTATTATTTCAAATCGATTTTGAGTTTTATTAATTTTTTTTTCTCATTCCTAAGTTTGACAATGGAGCTCAGTTTCAGCTTTTGTCGAATAGGAAATGACACGGACTTACTATTATTTTTTATAAAAAAAAAAAAAAAAAGATTAATTCGTAGGAAAAAAAAAGAAAAAAAATTCGTTTGTTATGAAAGAAGGCTTTCTAGGTAGAGCACAAATAGAATTAAGCATGTCTTGCTAATTCTATACATAGATATACCAACCAATCCTCAATGAGCAAGGCCTAGTCAAATAAATACTTAATTAATTCTTAATTTTCATGCCGAATTAAAGTAGTTAGGGTTCACTAATCCTATTGTCTTGTAGAAATTGATGAAATAGACTATATGAATGTGATTTTTTTTTTTTTTTTTGGTTCCCTGATTTTAAGATGAATGTGGACAAATAAGTAGATCATATATGAACTACCATTTCTAGTTCACTATGGCAATCTTTTCATTTAGGTTTGGTTCCCATTTGGCTTAAGAAAATGACCGCCATATTCTATAAAATTGGACAAGGAATGCAATTCCCTTTCATTTTTCTTTGGGATTTATTTTTTCACAATTTGATGATTTTGATGAACTGCCCTTGGGTTTTAATTGAAGATTTTAATCAAATAATCATGATTATGAAAAGCATAAACATAAAAAAAAAAAAAAAAAAGAGGAAAAGACAGAGAGAGAGAGAGAGAGAGAGTCTTGTGAAGGAAACATTGAGTTTGTGTTTCTAGAAACCCAACCGATAAAAAAAAAAAAATGTAGTACATTTAATTGAAATTTGTAGTTAGGATTGACAAGATTTGTGGTGGGGAGGGGCTTTGTGGACAAATGAGATGAGGAGTAGGAAAACGTCCAAAGGGAAATGCTTAACCATAGAAACAGTCGTGTGGTTTGGTGACCCTTTTAACCACTCTTAGCAATCTTTTCTCAATATTTGTTTAATGAAAATTAAATTTTATGAGCAGCCATGATAGATCCTCCACTGTCAGTTGTCAAACATTCTATGTCATCCCTACTCTTACCAAAACATATCTTTTATATCTCACTATAATCGAACAACTCATATATGTAGACTTTTATTATGAAGGTGTTCAATAAATATACTATACACACTGATGAAATAATGATATCACAAAATTTTCCTTTTCACTAGTCTAATAACATGTATGATCTCACCAAAAATTTAAAATCTTTATTTTTTTATTAATCTGTCACTTGCAATGATGATTTAATAATTGAATTTTGTCAAACAAATAGATTAAAGAAACAATTAATTAATCGAACACCCTTGTCATTTGAGAGAGAAGGAGAGATTGATAACAATATTAGAACTACAAGAGCCAACAAGTGTGAATAAATTATTGATGATTTAGTGTTAAGGCCATGTTCCCATTGGACTAGGATTTGGGTCGGTAGAGATGGGTGAAGGTGGTTGGGCAGGATCGTAGAAGAAAAACACAATAACATCTCAAACTACAGTGTATCAAAGACTCACTCAAACCCTCGTGCGCAAACCTTTTGCCGCTCCCTCCCCTCACGAAATTCAGCTTTGAAACAGAAAAACATAAACAATCCCCTCGTTAGTCAATGCTACAACTGCTAGTCTTTTCAATAATTTCAAAGAGTTAATTACATTTTTGTACTTAAATTTTAAAATATATATATAAATTGATACCTAAAAAATTAAAATATACAATTAACTTGTACTTGAATTTTCAAATTATTATGTATCATATTAATTATCCAAACTCTAATTTCATTAATTATGATAAATATTATCAAATTATATATTTACCACATATATTATAATATTTTTTCAATATAAATTAAAACTATATATATTTTTTTACCTTAATCATAAAAAAATTGTTTAGAATCAGCCAACTATTATTTATCACTTGATATCGATATGTCATCCATATGAAGGTTTTACAAAATATTTAATATTTTTATTTAATAAATAACATGTATATAATGAAATTATACTGATTAGTTAACATATGAGTAAATTAAATCAATAGTATTAGAATTCGAATTAAAATGATATATTATTTGAAAATTCAGGATGCAAATTATATAATTTATTTTTTAGGTATCAATTTGTGATTTTGCATTCTCCCAAAGTTTTGATACTAAAAATATAATTAACTATAATTTGGAAACCTTAGCGACAATTTAGCAAATACGCACCATTTAGGACAACCATTCACTGTATAGTGGCATGGCTGTAAATTTCAAAACCAAGTCTTTTTCCTGCATCGTGTTTTGTCAATAGTGTTAGCTGTAATTATCATGATTTAACAAAGGTTAGTCATGGCAGCTTCTTCTTCAATTCTTGTTTGTAGAACATAAAGTACACGCTACCCCTTTCCGAATCCAATCTCCTCTCAGTTGATATTTGTTATAAGCTCTTTTTGTAGGGTCATCCATAGTTTGGGAACTTCAGTTGCCTTTTTGCCTGCTAGCTTTTCAGGATTTTATCAAGAAACAAAAATGGAGGAGAATCTTCCTCCAGGGTTTAGATTCCATCCCACAGATGAAGAACTCATCACTTATTATCTTTCCCACAAGGTCTCAAATATCAGCTTCACGTCCAAAGCTATTGTTGATGTTGATCTGAATAAATGTGAACCTTGGGATCTTCCAGGTATAGCTAATTTAGAGTTACTAATATATTTATTAATTTATTTCAAACTAAATCTAACCCTTTTACTTTCTTCTTATTACATTTCATATCATCTGGAGGAATTGGTTGTCCATGTAGTTGAAAATTTAGAGAGTCTTTGTATAATTACTTGATAGTAGGATCGATTTCTTATTGATGGATTGGATTTCTATACTCTTCATGCTTTTAACTCCATAATATTAATATGAAAAAGAGAGGGGATTCAATATACATATACAGCAAAAAAAAAGTTTGAACTGAGTCTTTGATTAATAAATGATATATACAATTATTATTGAGTCAAATGTTCAGATATAAAAGAGATTTGATTTTTTGGTAAAATTGATTGACTAAAAGCTTTTCTAAAATCCTAACTGATTTTCGGAACAACTACCTTAGAGGGCTTCTGTAATTTGTTTGTGTTTAGAGGAAAGAATTAATATATACTTGATTTAATGGACAATTAATTATACAGAGCTAGAAACCATTTAAGACTCTTTATAGAGAAAGGGACAACTATAATGGAAGAGTTATTGATTCTTAATTTTTACTATTCGAACCTCTTGTTTCTAATTTGCCCGTATAGTTAATTGTAAGTGTTTAATCAAAGAAATTAAAGTTTTCTTCTATTTTTTCTCTTTTCTGCTGAATTTGAGAATGAACTTTTGTTTGGAATAACATACTAATTATGTAAACAAGGTCTACTTATGTTGAAAGGACAAAATTATGATTGGTAAATTAATTCTCTTTAAGCTTTTATAGGCCAATTATGGGCATAAAACACTATGTTTCCCTACTTTTGGCGGCCTAACAAAGATTGATGCTGAAATTATAATTCCATGCAGCCAAGGCGTCCATGGGGGAGAAAGAATGGTACTTCTTCAATTTGAGAGACCGAAAATACCCAACTGGAGTTCGAACCAACCGAGCTACTGAAGCAGGGTATTGGAAAACCACAGGCAAAGACAAGGAAATCTTCCGGGGTGGCATTCTTGTTGGGATGAAGAAAACCCTAGTTTTCTACAAGGGAAGAGCTCCCAAGGGCGTAAAAAGTAATTGGGTCATGCATGAATATAGGCTTCAAAACAAACATTCTTTCAAAGCCACAAAGGTATATATAACTATATATATATATATATATATATGTATGTGTGTGTGTGTGTGTTCTCTTCATCATTTTTTTTTCTCTCATTGATGTAGAATTTGAATGAAGCATTTCTAATAATTTACTAATTTGTTTTCTTCTTTTTTCCCCTTTGATTTTTTAGGAGGAATGGGTGGTATGTAGGGTATTCCAAAAGAGTGCAGTAGTGAAGAAACCACAGCCAACCTCATCCTCACAGCCATCTCTTGGATCTCCATGTGACACAAATTCAATTGTGAATGAGTTTGGAGACATTTTGCTACCAAACTTGAACATTAATGCCAATCCATCAAGTGGGTTCAGTAACATTGCAACGCCAAGTTATAGTAATACTGTTAATCATGGTCAAATGAACATGATGAACTTAAACCTGGATCTTGCAGCAGCAAGAGATCAAGTAGCAGCCAACCTTCCATCATCCCTGACATGGCCTTCTAGCATTCTAAGCCCTAATCTTCCCATGAATTCCTTTCTCCTTAAAGCATTGCAGCTTAGGAATTATCAACCAAGAGATGTTACAGCTATGGGTTATTCCCTTCTGTCGTCCTCGCAAGGGATTAATTCTCAAACCAGAACAGGTTTAAGTTCAAATTTCCATGGCCCAGCTTCTTCTTCCAGGGTTTCAGATCTGATGCTACAACAACAACAGGAGCAGCCATTCAATATGGACTCTATTTGGTGAAGCTACAATACCAACATGTCTAAAGTGTGAAAAAACTAACACCTTGTATACTCAACATTCCATGACTTGAAAGGGTTAATTAAGATGAAAACAATCTCCATCCTGCAATGATCTGTTGTGGAGTTTCAGTCATAATTATGTTTATGTAGGTAGAAGTACCGCAATATCATAGTGACCATTTTCTGTTGGCCTGTTTTATCATCCATGTCTAGAAGGAAAATGTCCCTGGTAGGTTGCTAGTATACAATTTCCATGTCCATAAATTCCAATTGCAATTGCTATAATAAGAAGTATATTTAACTGTATTGAACCTAGCAACATAGTATTGCATTATTTCATGCATGCATATAGACAGCAACATGTTGGCCGCTTCTTAATCCTCATGGATATATGTACATGTTTTCTTGAGAGGGCCAAGCAAAGCAAATGCTCCCTTATATGACGTTAAAGAATTTGAAATTTATTTAACAATAATTTATATGTATAAATATATACATATAATGATATAGAACTGCCGATTGCTTCAAATAGTTAGGAATGGAAAACTCTTTGCAATAATTTTTATATATGTATTTTGATGTTGTTGCGCTTTCGAAACATATACATAATTAGTAGCAATCTTCATTAATCTTTCTTATAATATCAAAACATCTTTTTTGCAACAAAATTGAAATCATTTTGAGGAGTTACAAATAATTTATGGTCGATGAAAGAAACATATTTTGAGCTCATTTTGTCATTAAATGTAGTTTAGAACAATCAATTAAGATATGTATAAGTTACCAATAAAAAAAAAATCAGAATTTTGTGACGTGACAAAAGATGTTGCAAAACACATTTTTGGTTAATGTTAATTTGTTTTTATTGAGTCTTTGAATTGATGTTTAAGATAATCTTGCTGCGATGGCTATATATGTACTTTTGTTGTTTGTAGTGATCTTATTTCATGTTTTAGTCTATTAATTAATTCCTTAGATTGAATGTAATATTTATAGTTATGTCATATTTGTTTTGAATTGTTTAATTGTGATGTAATTCTCATAAATATAAATATATATATAGTAATGCCATTATTTTTCAAGAAAAAAATACTATAATATTTTCTTAAGTATGGGGTGAGTGCTCTAATGTTGATTTTAATTTCTTCAGATGAATTATTTTTGTTGACTAAATAAAAAAAAAAAGTCACTTCTGTTAATTAAACTTGAAAACAATCTACTTATTTAAAACACATAATAATAAAAGAATTTGGCAATGAGAAAAGCACCTTCATTAATCTAAAGTTGAAATTTATTTTAAATTAACAAATTGTGTTATTTTTGTAGAGTTAATCATGGAAAGAAAACTAACGAAAGACTTAATTAATGTAATTATTTTAAAAAATAACGGTCAATAAATATAATATTTAAATTTTAATATTTATAATTTTTTTATATTTTCGACTTTAAAAATAAATTGAAAATGTGTTAATGCCCAAATTGTTTATCATTGGGCTCTGGCCTTTCAATCCCACTTTCCTATAAAACCTCATACTACAACCGGAAGCCACACTCGAATTTCTCTCTCTCTGCGGCTCGTTGAGAAAGTCCACGGAGACAATGGCGGGAAAGCAAGTCGCCGGCGAGGGCTTGCCGGCCAACATTGCCGGAATGTCGAAAAGCCAACTATACGAGATTATGTCCCAGATGAAGGCACTCTATTTTTCCAATTTTCTTTTCTTTTCTTCCAGACCCAACTTCCTTCGCCGTCAATTCTAATTGGTAATTTAATTTTCCTAAATAACGGTCGTTTGATTGTTTTTTTTGGGGGTTATATGCAGACACTTATAGAACAAAACCAGCAGCAAGCGAGGCAGATCCTTATCCAAAACCCTCTCTTGACTAAAGCCCTTTTCCAGGTTTTCCTTTTCTTCTTTATTTTTCGTTTTCCTTTCCAAATTATTCTTAATTTTGATACTGTGAGTAATTATATGTTGCTATGATATGTTGGTTCGACTGAATTGTTGCTTGCTATTACTATGCCCTCTTCATATCCCTAGTAGGCTAAAGTTGTGAACTTTTGTCGCCTTTTTTTTTTGTATATATAGTAGTTGAGAGTAGCTACTCACTAAGAACCTAATCAACACAGACAGTGAATATGCTTGTATTCAAGAACCTTAGTATGGACAATTAGGTTTCTGAAGTTGGTTTTGTAATTATGGGATGCTTGTAGTAGTTCTAGTTGCAACTAACAATGTGCAAGAAGCAGTGATCATGGAAACATCTTTCTTGAGGATTACTTGTAGTGCTTGGCAGCTTGATGGTTAATCACCTTTTTCTTGCTTTAAATTGCATCTTTTTTGACATTTTACCAATGAATCATTAGGAGCTTCCATTCCTAACCAGGTTTCTTTAATTATTTTTGTTACTTCAGGCTCAGATTATGCTTGGAATGGTTAAGCCCCCTCAAGTGGTATGCTTCTGATCTATATAGAATTGTCTTTGAAATTTTACATTGGGGACTGTACTGTGCCTGTGTTCTAAATTTGTATGTGTTTAGATTCCTACCATTCAGCCACCTGCATCACAGCAATCTCAGCAATCAGCTCAACCGGCTCCACAGTTAAACATCCAGCCAGCACAATCATTGCCTGGTCAAGTCGGATGGCAGGACCAAGCTGCTGCATCTCAGATCCAACCTCCCGTAAGGAAGCATCTTCAAAACCAAACTGGGACACAAATCTCTGCTGCTGCTGCTGTTCCTGCAGCAAACCTTCAGTCTCAACCCATGCCACCACATTCCTTACAGATACCACAGCAGACGAAGGGACATTTGAATCCTCCAATGTCCCTTCCACCATCGTCCCAACTCCCAAATGTACCTCCTCTTCCTCTACATTCATCTTCACTGCCCCCTCATCATCATCAAACCCATATGCCAACAGCCTCTAGCAAGTTGCAGCAGCCATTGCAGACAACTGGAATTCCTCATATGCCTTTGCAACCACCAATGCGACCACAGGCAAGACCACCTTCAGTGCCAACTTTCCATCATCAGTATGCTCCACAAATGGGTCCTAATGCAGGTTTCCCTCCTCAGCATCTTTCACAGCCGATGTTCCATGTAAGTCAAAAGTTAGTTTTGAAGTCAATCCTGGGTGTCTCCCTTGTAATATATTCTGCAATAATTCCTCCTATTGTTGAATTACTCAGTCAGGTAATACACCTCCTTCTGGCCTTGGACCTTCTTTTCCACAAGGACAGCCACCACAACCAAGTCAGCTGCTACCCCAATCAATGTATCAAAATCAGGTATGTGCATAATTTAGTTGTTTGTTATGTATTGGTTTGATCTCTTAGTGAACCACTCTTACGGGGCTCATTATAAAAGTAAGCTCATGTTTTTAATTTATGCATAAATGGCATAACTAAATGGATGATTCTAAACACTCCATGGTCTAGCTGTTGTGAACTAGATTCAATTACTTTTTTTGGGCACTAGGCAATCTGTCAATATAGGTCTCCCTTCTGCTTGGTGATTGGTTCACTGGTTTATGCTCTAAAGTTGAAAAAATGAAAAATAGTGGATTTTTTTTTGTTCATCTGGAAAAGTTATGAAAATATTCTTCCCTATAAATATCTGTCTTGTCAATGGCACCTTTGTGAAGTGATTGTTGAGTTAATTGATTTTGTGTCTCATTAAATCTGCCTTGTCAATGGAAATCTGTTTATGTTTTCTTGTTCTTTTGCAACACTTGTAAGTGAAGATGGGAACATAATTGCAAGTTAGAAATGAATGCAATTATGATTGCAATAGCAATTAGGTGCACTTTTATGTAATTCAATATGTAGAAAGGCTATTGCATGAGTTACCTCTATGCATTTTACAGAAGTCAATAAGGATAAATGTATTTGTAGTTATCAATGAGCAGTTTATGCCACCTTTGCATAAATTAGAAGGACAGAAAACTGTTTGAGTACTATTCATTCAGCTAGCTAAATAAGTTAGAGTTCTGGCTTAAGCTGGGAGAATGGTAACCCATTGAAATGAGTGAACAAGAATATGAGTTGGTAACTGATTTTGAATTTAATAAAAGATAAAGTTTTAATGACTTTGAATTAAATTATCCTAATCATGAAGTCAAGATGGCTCTTTGTTGTCTAGTTAAGTGAATAGTTTTTTTTGGCCAGAGGTTGAGTGAGTAGTTGGTGTTGCAATTTTGTATGAAGTAGTTAAATTATTTTCCTCCATTTTGTTCAGTTCCTATTTTTGTTACTTTTTCCTTCCAGTAGCAAAAGAAGTAAAAAAAATTATTTTAGATGCAAAAACAAACAATATTTCTGAAGAATTGAAGTTAAAATTTAATTTTCATGATAATTATGTGTGATTTTACTTTTCTATGGATCTAATATATTTGAATTTGTGTTGCATTTTAAAGTTTGGTTATTTTTAATCAAACTTTTTTTTTTTTTTACTATTTACTTTTATTTTGTGGTAATTCTTGAGGAAGAAAAGAGCAAATAATAAAGAAATTAATGAGCAAATACAATAACCAAATGGAATTTTAAACTCCTAAATTTGATTTTCTACTTTTAGTTTAAACAAAATTCCATCTCTCGAGGAATGTTCCTGTGAGAAATATCTATTGGTTGATAGACTTTACCGATTGAAAATTTTTTGGTATATGTTATGCTCATTCTTTCAGGCAGGAGGCTTGCATATAGGGTCTGAGTTTGGCAACCAAGTTGGAGGTTCCATGCAGGCAGATAGAGGATCTTCTTGGATGTCTAGCCAACCAGACAATTCAACACTAACACAGCTTCAAGGACCCCCAGCATTGGTTCCCAGTCAGATGGGTCCAGGAAATCAGCCCCCTCGCCCTGCATCGGTGATTGTCAAAACTTTGAGTTTCATGCAAGCAAGATTATTTATCAATAGCTCAAATTGTTCCATTAACAGTTTGATTTTCCATTGGCTATTTATAGTTGACTCCTGAAATGGAGAAGGCACTACTACAGCAGGTAATGAGCCTCACCCAAGAACAGATTAATCTCTTGCCACCAGAGCAAAGGAATCAAGTGCTTCAGCTCCAACAGATTCTGCGCCAATGAGAAGGCTTTACTTCAGCAGGTCATAAGCCGCACTGGGAAGCAGATCAATGTCTTTCCTTCACACAACAATGGAACCAAATGTTATGCTATATTCCCCTGACATAGCATGTGAGGAACCTGTGTGATAGATGGTAACTGATCTGATACAGTCAAATCCCAACCGAAGAAAATTGTTTTTCTGCTGTTATACTGCTGCCAATTCAGCATTTGCTGCGGAGACTTATATAGATGCATTTTATCTTAATCTCCTTGGAGTCTTGGAAATTTATTTGTGGATTTGTAGCCTTTTTAAAGTTGATTGTTGGCACATTGGTGGGCCCTTGCGAAGATACGTTTCTTTAATGTGTTGTAAGTTAACAAACTTTAAGTTGCGAAGATGCCTTCGCACTATCCACTTCCGGGCGCATCGCTAATACATGGCATACATAATCGAGGAGAAGCGGAGAAGCCTTATGCCATGTACTTTCTTTCTAGTCGCTCTACGACAATTTCATTTTTCCAAAATATTCGTGTCTAACATATCACACACACATTGTGCATTGAAGCTCAACCGCCCACATGTAGAAAAAATTAATAATAAAAGTAAAATACATGCGACACTCAAAAGTTCCATAGATCTAGCTCATTATACAGCAAAACGGATCATATTCCAATGAATTAACACCAAAATATACAGTAATAATTACAATAAATCCAAGTGCTTTTACGATGGGAGAAATAATATTCCCCTAATTGATAAATGAAATACATATCCAAAAAATAAGAAATTCATTATTAATGTCGACTGTCATGACTTGGTAAAAAAAAAACTGACCAGACAGAACCTGAAGCTGTGTTACCACCAAGTTTCAGTTAGTCGTAGCATCATTCTTGATGGGGTGAAA
Source organism: Durio zibethinus (assembly GCF_002303985.1). The sequence continues at coordinate 8,661,611 of NW_019167827.1, forward strand.
TGAACAGAATGCTGCAGAAAATGAGGATGTCACCATTGCCAGTCATGCAAGCCCTTTCACCCCGTTTAATAAACAGAGCAACTTGGGAAAAAAACTCATCCATGATATACAGTCCAGCCCAAGCCATCCCAATGTTCAACCTGCTCAATTGAATGGAATATAACGATGTAGATAAGAATGCATAACTGACTTTATTAGGGAAAAGAAAACATTAATGATTTTACAGCTTCTGGACGCATAATACATAATAGGGCGTAAAAAGAAAATTCTCTGGACTCATAAGAAAATTAAGTTGCAAAATTCCTGAAGAAACCTTGTAACAGAATAAAAAGATTAACTGAAAGACAATGATTACCTCATAGGGTTATGGACAAAAAGAAAATCACAATCTAGTCAGTTCAAAATTTTTGGAAACTTGATCAATGATATCTGTGAAAATTGGCTTTTTCAAAGTTTGACTGTAAAGAATCTTCATCAGCTTCCGAGTCAATGTTATCATCCTCATGTTCATCATCATCAAACTCACCATCATCTTCATAGTCATCAAGCTCATCATCATATTCCTCATCACCATCAGATGCCATACATGAAGCTTCATCCTCACTTTGCAATCGAGTACTTGACAAACTATTTACTGAAGCTTCAAACTGAAAACCATTCCCCACTCAAGTAAGTACATTGCAACATACCCAAGACAAGAAAAGAAACAACATATGTAACTCACTTGGGTGAGTTCCGAAACAGGATCAAACTGGCCATGCTCGCCTGACTCCCCATTATTGTCATCCTCAACATCTTGAGAGGCACCCTAAAGAATCAACAACAGTTTCTCCAGTTTACTTTAAGCATAATGAGACAGAAAATATGGATAACATTGTACTTTGAAAGCAAAAAAAAAAAATGCTTAAAGAAACAAAATCTACCAGAGTTACTTTCTCTTTTTCCCACTTGATAGGAAAGAAAAGCAACACTAACTAATTCCTCCAGTCATAATTAGTAAAAATAAAATAGAAAAAAACCTCTCATATTATAACCTCATAGGTCTGACCACAGACCCTTGCATACTCTCTCATTAAATTGGCATTAGTAAAGAAAGATACATAAATCTATATGGCAAACAGTAAACCATAAATAATACAGGACAATAACTAGATTAGCAATCATATTATTACTATAAAAATGCCAGTGTTGGTTCAGTTCTGTGATTCACCTATCTACATTGTCATGAACATAAGATATTTTGTCTGTTTTTTCTTCTTTTGCAAAAAAAAAATGGCAGAATCATTTTCCTTGAAATTCTGGAGATTGATTGCAAGTATATTGGAATGCCAACCATGCATATTGATTGGCTTCCACTACTCACTGTGGCATCTCCACTAAATTCAACAATATAGTTCGTTGATGAAATTTCAATCTCATAGTTATTGGAGGTTTAACCATGATGGGCAGAACTCCTAAAGCAGAAACCAGAATAACAAGTGTATAAGACAACTGAACTGTTAGTAACCTCAAGCATTCAATTCAGTGGAACTAAAGTTTATACAGCCAATTTGGCTTCAATTACTAGAGAAATGACTGGGGCAAAAGAATAGTTCATATACAGAAGTATGTCATGCGAGGAAAGAGATCCGAAATAAAGATATAGATTTCTGGTGTCCAAGAATAATGGTTTCAAGTCCATACCACTTGTTAAGAATAACTAGTGTTAGGCATGCACATACATCTAGCATAAAAGTTACAGTCTCAATAATTGACTATACACAGGAAAGGAGCAGTTACCATTTCCCCTTTCATTTGCTCTATGGTTTTCTCCAGTTCAGAAATATGCTCACTCAGAGCCTGCAAATAGTATGATGTAAGACATAACAGTCATATGGAACCACCGTGATGAAGTATAACAATAAAATCAGAATGTAAGAGGTCAAACCTCATGGCGTTGCATTGCAACTGAGCGCTTCAATGCCTTTGCCTTTGTTAGAAGGTTTCTTGGCCTCAGGCTAATGGGCCGACGGTAATTTTTTCCACGATAATAAATAAGAACATATCCTTTGGGGAGCCTTTCTATTGCCACCAGTATCCCACCACTCTCATACTCCAATAACCTGGCTGTATCTTCAACATATTCAAGGGTCTTTTGTTTGGTTATTAGCTTCACAAGTTCTCTGTGCTTCCAATGCAGATGCATATTCTCAATGACACCATCAAAAACACCACGAATACCTGGTATATTATTATACAAACCATCAGCATTTTAACTCTGATTTCAAACGTCAGTCACCAAATCAAAAGATTACACACCAAGAGGTAAGTATGGTTTCATTCTTAAACCAACTCTGCGATACATAGCCCGTTCCTCATCAGTAATTGTTTCTTGGTCATAATCTGGCGAAGCAGGGATCATAGAGGCTTCTACTTTAGCTAATAGTTTCTCTGCTCTAAGCTTTTTGGCTTGGGCCTGTTTGTGCATTCAAGCATTCAATTAACATCAATAAACAAATAAGTAAAATAACTAAAACAAACTGTAAACTTGAAGAAGGTACAATCTTGGAAAAGTTTATAGCATACAGCAACTACCAAGATCCACTAAGCAAGAAAGTGATCATTTTCAAAAATTAATAGCAAACCGAGGGCCAAAAATAGCAGCCAGTTTCAGATCTTCAAAAAAATAAAACAAAATAAAGCTTATTTGGCATACAAGAGGGAGCCTGATAGTAAACTCCCAAGAAGCTAGACATGCTTGTACAGTAAAAGAAGGTTCTATGATTAACTTTGCAATAGTTTAAAATAACACAACATTAGTTAATAGTTTCAAATAGCCTAATCTTTTCTGAAAATTTTCTTTTTGAGCATAAGGGTATAGCTATTATACTTACAACAGCCAGTTTATGTTTGACGTGCTTTACAAGTCTAGCATGCTTAGCTTTGGAAGCTTCTTCAATCATCTTTTCACGTTCTTCTGCAGATATATCTCTTCCCCAGCGGGCTTGAGCTTCATAAAACTCAGCTAATGTACCTGCAGGAGTCTGTCCTTTATCTTCTTCACCTGATTGAGCTGGCTCAACTGCTCTGATCCGCACTTTCTCCTCGACATCTTGAATCTGTTTTGTCAACTCCTGTCTTTCTTGCAGAGCAGCAGCAACACTTGTTGGAAGGAAATCTTTTCCTCGGTATATGACAATAAAGTACTTGTTTCTGAGCAGCAAGATGCCTCCAGTTAAGTTCTGCAAAATTGTTAGCATGCATGAGCAGTAATTCTTACGTCTCCTTTTGAAAGTACAGCATATCTTAAATGGTGAAGAGTCCATAGAAACACATGGAAAGAAATGTCATACACCGGGGAAAACTGGTGAACTATAACACAATGGTGGTAGTAAATGTTTCTTTTATAATCTTGGATAAAAGTTAAAATGCTCCTTTAAGCAGCTTCATTAAAGTGTGTCCCACTAGGCACTTTTTCCATCGAATGAGATTATTATGCTTCTCTGTTATATTTCATCAAGTTAACTAATAATTGTTACGTTGAATGTATGCTCATAAACTAATATAAGTTTCTAATGTCTTCAAATTAAATGAGGTTTGGTTTAAATGAAAGAAACAATTAGTTTGTTCGCGTGAGTTGATATTTTGACTGAATCAATTGTTGTGTATTCTTGCTCAACCAACTGCACAAAGATAATCAGGTGCTCTCCAAGCTTTCTTGGCCACAATAAAATAGAAATAACCTCAAGAGAAATTATCTACATGCTCCTATAAGAGTATCATGAAACAATCAATTTGTTTGGCATGCTCAGTTGAAAGAGGTTTGGCATAAGAATGGTTCAGTTTGAGGACTGATGAGAGGTAGAGGTAGGCCAAATATCATATGGTAGAAGTCAAGGTGACCAATCTATTATATATTTGGGTCATACTAAGAACACAACCTTTGATCAAGCATAACGGAGAAAAAGCATTCTTGTAGTCAAACACCCCAATAAATTTGGGATTTATTCTAAATTGAATTGGGTTGAGCACAGCAGGAACCTGTCAAAAACTGTTCACCTATAGCATGAATCAGGTAAAGCCGTGTGGCAGCCAAAAGATTAACAACAATTACTAAAAAATAAAAGTTAATGATCTGCTTTGTTTATGGGGACTGAAACCTTCTTTATCCTTAAACTGGCAACAAAGCAGAAACTTGAACTTTGATAAAAGAAACAATGCTGAGAACTGCAGCAGCAGAGGAAGAAAACAAGCTGATTTAACAACGGCACCGTTCTGAACGTGATTTTAAGAGTAATTCTTAAGAGTAAAAAAATTTGCTTAGGCAATACTACCTTTGCATCCTGCTAGGAACTTAGCATTTTCTTGTTCATGCAATGGCTTAGAGAAACAAATTTTAGGCAGAAGATTGAGAATATACAAGTCACTAAAGCCTTGAAGTTGTCAAAAGATCATACCTTTAGCTCCTCAGACATAAGCTTGTTATTTGTATTCTGAATACCTCGTTTTACAGCAATCTTTGCAACAAGGCTTTTCTCCCAAAGTTTAATTATAGCAGCCGCCAATCCCTGGTGGTTTCTATTCCTCCCTAGAAGAATATTTACATAGAAAAACTTTATTCAATGTCCCAAACAGACAAGGTAAAGTAAGAAAGAATGGAGAAAAGGTGACCATACCCAGGGCAAAATGACAAGGAAGTGATTTAGCAATTTTCCGTAAATTTGTCATTTCTGCATTCGTAAGCCGTGCTCTCATTCCAGCAGGAAGAAGCCTGAAAGGTGTTTTATAACCAGGTATCTTTTGAGGAAGTAAATCAGCATCAACTGGAAGTACTCCTGTACCCCACCACTCAACAAACCTAGGTCCTAGACCATCTAGTAGACTGTTATACTCAGCTTCCTCTTCAGTCATGCTTTCACTACGTTCAGGCTTCACCACAATTGGATCACACTTTTCAGGGGTTGAAGTCGTGCCAGATTCACTTCCCCTTACTGCATTGCTTGCAGAAGAAACATCTGGGACAAAAAGAGTTTCTCCTTCTCCACCAATAGATGGGGATCTAGAAGGACCTTCGTAGTTACTTCCACGATAGACCACCATAACACTTCCAGATCTCCATAAAACTAATCCTCCTGTACGACGCTGACCATCAATTCAAGCCGTGAATATTTATGTTGTAACAGGTACTCAGAGCCATGACATCAGATTAAGGCAGAGATGCAAGGAATTATAAAACTTTGGCTACAGATATCATAAGTTACTTCAAAATCTACATAAAAACATGAATAATTTTATCCACCAATTGGCATCGAAGACTATTTGGCCTGTTACTTTTGTGACAAGCTCCTTTATCATGTCCAATGAGCAATTCACATGTTCATGAAAATTTTGACTTATCCATTTCATAAACTGCTATGAAAAATAATTCAAAGGCTAAAATTGGATTCCTTTCTGAACTATCTCATGCCGTATCTGATGAAAACTAATTCAATACTAATGCATTACATTTGTTTCATAATATCTCATCCCTTATCACCATTCACCAAGAAAAACCAAAAGGCTTAATGTATAAAAAATCTACTCTATAAAATACAAAATCTTATTACGACTATATCACCTCCATGGCTCCATTGTAAAATCATCCAATTTTTTTTTCTTAGCTATAGACTTAATTCCAAGCCTACCAATAATCTTTAAGTAATAGACTTGCATGAACAACAACATATTTGATACGAACAAACCAATAACATAATTTCAAAGGTCAGGCGAAAACATAAACACAGAAAACATCCGACATTTCCAATGACTAAAGCAACAACCAACCTCAACAATCTCATGAGCAGTCTTCATATCCACAGCTAGAAACTCATGAAACTTAAGCCTAACTAACTCCTCCTTCCTCCACTTATCATGAATCTTCTCCAAAACCGCCTGTGTAATCCCCGCCTTCGGCACATTGATTCTTTCCCTTAAATACATGCCCATCCTCCTCAACCTCCTCAGCTCCTCATCCTCAATTGTCAGCTCCGCCAATGTCGGTGCCTTCACTCTCCTCTTCTTAAATCCTAAGCCTCTCTCCTCCACCACCTCCACCTCCGCCTCCTCTCGCTCCCACGGCAGCACAGCTTCTTTCTTTTCTCTCTCTATCACCATCGTATCAGGCCGTACCCACTCTCTTTTCAATAAATCACCTAACCTCTCTTCTCCAGTCACCGGCGTCTGATTATAGTCGTCCGTTTCATCATCGTCTTCTTCTTCGTCATCTGATCCTAGCCCTAAGTTTCGCAATCTGAGAACGATTCTTTCAATTGCGCTTTGGCCTTTATCTTTATCAAAATATCGAGTTTCAACATCAACCTTATCATTAGCGTCCGATTGGATGACTTTTCCGGAAGGAGAGGGCCAGGCTTGGAAGGAAGAAGATGCGCCCGAGGATTGGTGGTCCCTTGGGTAACAATAGGGCTTGGACGTGGAGCTAGGGTTATTTCCTGACCGGAGGGAAGAGAAAGGTCTAAAGAAGCGAAATGACGGTTTTGGGGCAGAGAAGAAAAGGTTGAGAGAAGGAGAGTAGGAATAAGAGTAAGAAGAGAAAGGGAGTGAAGTTCTAAGTGGTATTTCCGTTAATTTTATGGCGGCCATTCTTTTTATTTGAATTTTAAGGTATGGTCTTGTTATTCAGGAACCGTGGCACAGCTTTGGTTGCAGGGAGTGAGAGTGCAGCAAACTTGGAAGAAAGCCGTTTTCGGTGAAGGGAGAGATAAGATTGTTCCTTTCTTTTTGGGATATTTTGGTATGGATATGGGTTTGTTTGGGAACATTGGGTTTTGATTCTTTTTGTTACAAATTGGGCTAAGCAATGCTCTATTTTTTTAATTTAATTTAAAAAACTATTGCATCATCTATTAAATTTTTAAACTCAACTAATAATATTTGGTCAAAAAATTCAACTAATAATGAAATTAAAAAATTGTCACAAATAATTTAAGATATTAAAAAATTATTATAAAAATAATAAAACATATGATAATATTCTAATGTCACTAGTGGAATTTATAAAAAATAAATTAGCTCTTCTTACTTGTGATTAAGCAAATAATGAATAAAAAATAAAAAATGAGTAGAAAAATATCTAATTAGAGCCTAAATTAACCAAATTCATGACTTTAACGCAGCTACCATTTGCATTTGAACAAGACCTTGCAAGTATATCTACGACTACAAACAAGGAATGTTTTTAAAAAATATAGCAAAAACAGTATGTAACATCCAAAGACAATTAAAGATGAAGATGAATGATCAACATAGAGGCGAGAAATCACCAACCCGCATTGCTTAGCAACAGATATTGTTAAAGTTGAAATTCGAAAAAGACGGCACCTACTGTAAGCGATGATATGCCTTTGCTTCATTGGCTGCCAAAAATAGATTATGCACCCCTATCCAATTATACGCAGCGGGGAACTGGAGTGTGATCATCTTCTGCTTAGAGAAGGTTATGAGCTCAAAATTTCCGGACCAAGCTGATCCTTTTTTTTTTTTTTTTGAATAAAAGCTCCTGCTCTGCTTAGTCTCAAGCCTTTACCATGCATTCTTCTTTCATATCTTGAAGAGTTTCAAATTCACTCGTTTAAAGATTGAAACTTGTAGACACCGGTTTTGTTCGGTATACTTTTTTATATATAACAAAAACAACAGAACAAAAAAAAAAAAAAAGGATGGCAGTGATGTCTTCTTTAGCATCACTGCCACCATATCCTATCACTTTGTTGGGCTAAAAGCCTCTAATCTAATCACTTGTTGGGCTAAAAGCCTACAATCCAATCACATCAACGGAAGCGAAATCAAACAATAAATCAAACATACAAGAGATAATAATTTAACATGATTCGGTCCAATCAACCTACATCCACGGATGAGAAACAAGATCCACTAGTTATAGAGAATTAAAAACTTATATCAAATCATCAACCTCACTCAACAATCAATACTCATAAGACACTCTCAATCTCCTCTAGTCCTATGGAGTATTCTCAACCCAAACAAACCCAAATCCAAACCCTTGTGTACTCTTTCAACACAACCAAACACATACCCATATGTTCCCATACATCATACCTATATGGACCCTCTCAGTCTCATCTAGTCCACTCACAAACAAACATACACACCCATAAGACGTAGAGCCCCAATACTCCTATGGGGTGTCTATCCTACAAAATCCTACAACTCTCTTACATCTTTTTCTCATACCTAACCCTGTAGAGACTTCACCTATTTATAACCATACAAACTTGCCCATTAAGAATCCCTCTCCTTTTAGAATTCTTTTTCTGTAAGTCAAACTTGCCTATTAAGAATCCCTTTCCTTTTAGAATTCTTCTCTTGCAAGTCAAACTTACCTATTAAGAATCCTCTTTCTCTTAGAATTCTTCTTTTGCAAGTCTTCTTGTCCATCAAGCAATATCTGACAAATCTCAAACAAATCTCTAACAAATCCCAAACAAATCTCTTATGGGATTTGAGTCAATATTCCCAACAATCTCCACCTTGACTCAAATTCCATTAATCATCTGTTTCATGCTAGACATGCTTGGCTCTACCTGCAATGAAAGTCTCACAATCATCTTCTTTTGTGTCTGCACGCTTCATACAAACCAATCCTCAATCTTAAACTCAAACTTTTCTCTTGAATCGAGCTCCTCTAAGCTTATTTCTTCCCATGTCTCAAACCAAGCTCTTCCCATATCTCGAACTGTCAACTATTCTCATGTCTCGAACCATCGGCTCTTTCTACATCTTGAATCTTTAACTCTTCTCACGTTTCGAATCTTCAGCTCTGATATCACTTGTTGGGGAACACCACAGCTCTGATACCATTTGTTGGGGATCACCACAGCTCTGATACCATTTGTTGGGCTAAAAGCCTCCAATCCAATCACTTGTTGGGCTAAAAGCCTCCAATCCAATCACACCAACGGAAGCGAAATCAAACAATAAATCAAACACGCAAGAGACAATAATTTAACGTGGTTCGATCCAATCAACCTACATCCACGGATGAGAAACAAGATCCACTAGTTGTAGAGAATTATAAACTTATATCAAATCATCAACCTCACTCAATAATCAATACTCATAAGACACTCTCAATCTCCTCTAGTCCTATGGAGTATTCTCAACCCAAACAAACCCAAACCCAAACCCTTGTGCACTCTTTCAACACAACCAAACACATACCCATATGCTCCCATACATCATACCTATATGGACCCTTTCAGTCTCCTCTAGTCCATTCACAAACAAATATACACATCCATAAGACGTAGAGCCCCAATACTCCTATGGGGTGTCTATCCTACAAAACCCTACAACTTTCTTACATCTTTTTCTCATACCTAACCCTGTAGAGACTTCACCTATTTATAACCATACAAACTTGCCCATTAAGAATCCCTCTCATTTTAGAATTCTTCTCCTGTAAGTCAAACTTGCCTATTAAGAATCCCTTTCCTTTTAGAATTCTTCTCTTGCAAGTCAAACTTACCTATTAAGAATCCTCTTTCTCTTAGAATTCTTTTTTTGTAAGTTTTCTTATCTGTTAAGCAATATCTGACAAATCTCAAACAAAGCTCTAACAAATCTCAAACAAATCTCTTATGGGATTTGAGTCAATATTCCCAACACACTTTACCCCACCCTTCTAATCACCTATATCATTGTCCGTTTACCCTATTACCCATACCCTATTTACTACCCTTATTGTCAAATCAAACAAAAACAATAAAAAAGGCATGGGGCTCGTGCTTGCACCCCATACCGAGCCCTATGCCACGTATGGTCGGAGCTCTATAGAGTTCTTAGCCAAACCATGAAAAAATAAGAGAGAAAGGAGAGGGAGTGACGCTACAAAAAAAATACTACTGAAAAAAAAGTAAACAAAAAAAAACACAGTCCTCCCCGTAAGGAGGAACCTCAACACTGAAGCTACATGCAAGAACAAAAAATTATATCAATCTTTGTTTTACAAAAAAAAAAGGAAACAGAAAACTTCAAACCTCAATCTATGCCAACCGAGGTTGTTTCCGACGAAATAGGTGACAGATCTGAGCTTAGGAGGTTGAACGGAACCTTCTAATAAATTTTAAAATTTTTTAGTCACTGATGACCACTGCCGATGGTGACCCAGCTGCAGCCGCACGGCGACCGGCAATCGGATGGCAAGAGAGCTCTAGAGCTCTCCCCAGAGCTTTCCTTTCTTTTTTTTCCTGAAACAAAAAAATAACGAACTATCGTAACGGTTTTGAGACCGCCAAACGTAAATGAGTTTTAAAATCAAAATAAATGACGAGAGTCGCCATCAATTTTTGTTAGAATGTGATTGGCCACTCAAAAGTTTATCTTTTTAATAAAACTATAAAAACAGGTTTAAAGTTTATCAAAAAGATAAATTTCGATCTAAGAAAAATCAGGTTGGTTCGAAGTCGGTTACGTGTGGAGAAGGATTAGCACCCCCACAACGCCCATAAATTGGTACCATTTAATTACACACTATTTTCGATGTTGGATAAAAATGGTTTTAATTTGAAATTTAACACTAATTTCTTTCATTTGGAAAAATAAAATTTTGCTAAAATTTTTATTTAAAAATATTGAGAAAATCTTTAAGTTAAAGAATTACCTTAAAATTCTCCAACATCTAGGCAGAATTTAAAATAACTCTTTTCGCTTAAGATTTAACACAATAATCCTTAAAATGAAATAACAATCTTTATAGAAAATAATTGTTAGTGACTCTTCAATATTTAGGCAGAGTACCAAGAATTATTTCTTTCAGAATGTTATTTTTATTTTATTTTATAATATCACAAAAAAAATTTTAAATGTATTATTCCCTCTTTTATTATAAAATATTTTACATCAAACAGCAAATTAAAGAAAGAATAATGCAGACAATTATTGATGATAACATGCTAATGTACTTATGCTAATGAATGTCATGTAAAATGAAATGCAATTTAAAAGTTGGATTCTTAAGTATAATGAGACTACCCCGACTCTCCAATATTTAAGCAGAGCTTAGGTGCGACTATTTATATTTAAGATCCTAATTTACTATTATACTTTTTATTTATTAATCTTATTATTAATGTGAATTAAGAACTCGTGTGAAAAACTTAATGAAATGGAGTTTCCTAAATACCTTATTATTTAGGCAGCATTCGGGAACAAACCATTTCATGTGAGATTTTCACACGTATCCTTAATGTTTCGAAATAAATTTAGGGTAAAGGTTTAGGGTTTAAGTTTAGGGTTTGGGGTTTAATTAAAATGCGAACATCTCTAAAAATCTCCAGCATCTAGGCGGACTTTCGGAGCAAATTCAATTTTTATAATTTTTTTAAAAAAATTAATTTAAGAAACATAATATTTTTTTTAATTAAATTTTTTATTATTTTAAAATGTTTTTTTTAAATCCTTTTTATGAAAACTTATTATCAAAAATATTAACTTATTTATTATTTTTTTATAATAATAATTTCTCAACATCTAGGCGAAATTATTATTCTTGAAATATGATTTAATTTCCTCCAACATCTAGGCAGGAAAAATAAAAAGCTTATTCCATTATTATTATTATTTAAACATTTTTAATATATTTTTTAGTTAGTATCCTATATTTTTTTCATTTTATTATTATAAAAAAATAATTAGATATTTTTCCCAATAAATTTAAACATTTATCATGCATAAATATAAAAACTTAATATAACAAAAATAATAATATATAAAAAAATTTTAAAAAAATTTTTTTACCTGAACCGGACCGGTCAACGTTGGTCTGGGCCGGTTTAACCGATTCGACGATTCAATCAGTAGTTCGGACGATCCAGGTTGATTCACTAGCAGTTCATCTGAATCGGTTCAAGGCTGATTGAAGTAGATCATTAGGTAGGGTTACGCGGATCTCGGGTCAGGTTCGGTCTACGTGCGGATCCTCTATGTTTGAAACAACATCGTTTTGGTCCTATGCTCAAAACGATGTCGTTTTGCCCCTATGTTTTCTCTATAAAAATCAATTTTTTTTTCTCAGTTCATTTCACCATTTCACAGAAAAAAAAGCTTTGGGGTTTTCTCTGGCTTCTGTCGAAATTCGACGCTGGGCGCTGTGCCAATCGACTTGCAGGTCACCGCTGGCGGTGGTCGTCGGTGATCAAAAAAGGGTCAAAAAGTCACCATAAATTCCTCTCGATGCCCTCTTTCTAAATCCGACCTTTGTTTGGCCTGAAAGAGCCTTGATAGTCGTAAATCGATCTTCGAAGTTTTTTATCTCTCTTTTTTTTCTTTTTTTTTTTGAACTGCTTAAACTGATGATTTCTCTTTCTTGTTTCAAGCAATTGTGGCGCTGAGGTTCCTTCCTGAGGGGAGGATTGTGTTTTGTTTTTTTTTTTTGTGTAGATCTGTTTCATTTTTCTATTTGAGTATTTGGAGGGTTGTTTAAAATTTGAGTTTTTTATGCGTGGGGATGGAGGTTTTGTCTGGGGCTGTTGAGAGTGTTTTGAGGGGAGTAGTTCATCTGAGCTCGAAGGTTTGTCGTGGGGGTAGATTGAATAGGTCTCTTTTTTCTTTTCGAGAGAGAGTCTGATAAGGAAAAGGGCTTGGGGTTTTAAAGAGTTTTAAATAAGGGGATCTGGGTGGCTGTAGGTAGACTGAACAAGGAGCTAGTTAGGGGTTGGACGTGGGGCTAGTCAGGGGCTGGACAAGGGCAGCAGCAATGCCGTACCAGCCTTCTAATTTTTGTCTCATTTTTTTCTTCTTTTTTTTTTAATTTTTAATTAATTTTTTTAATTATTATATATTTTATATATTTTATTATTATTATTATTATTATTAAACTAAAATGAAAACAGTAGATCCGGACAAAATCAGTGTTTATAGTTGTCCCTCTTTGCACATTACTGAGAATCAAGAATAGGACAAAGACAAAGACAACAATTTTGTCTGAAAGTAAATCATGAATTTTTTTTTACAGGTCAAGTCAAGTGATAAAGAAAACAACATCGTTAGTTGAAAAATAAAAAATCGATTAAGGCAACACCGAAAGTCGAATAATAAAGAAAGTGATCGGGACGATATTGTAAGTCAAAGAATAACAAGATCCGGATTGAACTTGAATTGAATCACCAGTCAAAAATGAAGAGATCGGGAATAAACCACAAGTAAGAGAAATACTAAGGATTAGTCGCGAATCAGAGAATAAAGAGATCGGGATTAAATCACGAATCAGAGAATAAAGAGACCAAGATTAATCGTGAATTAAAAAATGACGTTAACTTGGATTAAATCACAAGCAAGAAAATAAAGAGACTGAGATTAAACAACGAGTCAGAGGATAACAACAATCAAGATTAAACTGCGACTTTGAATTAAAGGGATCGGGATTGAACCGCGAGTCAAAAAATGACGTTAACTTGGATTGAATCATAAGTCAGAAAATAAAAAGACTGGGAATAGACCACATGTCAGAGGCTAACAATAATCGAGATTAAGCTATGATTTTAAATTAAAGAGATCGAGATTGAATCGTAAATTAGAGAATAAAGAGATCGGGCTTAAACCATAAGTTAAAAAAATAATGAAATGACCGAGATTAAGCCACGAGCCAAATATTAACAACAACTGGGATTGAACGCAAGTGAGAAAGATAGAAAAGAATGGGATTAACTCACAAGTCAGGGAAACTATAGAAATGATCGGGATTAAATTGCAAGTGAGAAAAAAATAAAAATGACTAGGATTAAACCACGAGCTAGGAGAAACTATAGAAATGATCGGGATTAAACCACAAGTGAGAAAAATAAAAATGATTGGGATTAAACCACGAGTCAGAGAAACTATAAAAATGATCGAGATTAAATCACGAGTGAAAAAAAAATAAAAATGACTGAGATTAAACAACGAGTTAAGGGAAACTATAGAGGGAAACTATGGAAATGATCGAGATTAAACCACGAGTGAGAAAAATAAAAATGATTGAGATTAAACCATTAGTCAGGGAAACTATGAAAATGATCGGGATTAAACCACGAGTGAGAAGAATAAAAATGATTGGGATTAAACCACAAGTCAGGGAAACTATAGAAATGATCGGGATTAAACCACGAGTCAAAGATTAAAGATGACTGGGACTAAATCGCAAGTCAGGGGATGGTGTAAGACTGAGCTGTGAGTTGAAAAATAGGAGATTGGGTACTCCATAGACCAACAGTTTTGATTTTGAAAGATTGTGCTAACATACCATCTTCAAGGCCATCATCTTTGTTTCGAAAAAAAAAATGTTGATTCTTCTTGATGTCTCATAAAGAAACCTTTTATGCAACTTATCGAGAGGCATGTAATGCGTGCAATGATTGTGATGAATGAAAAGACAAAGATGCCATCAACGAATTATATCATGCATTTCATCCAAGTTAATTCAACTTTTGGTTCAATTCTTTCAAACTTTAAAAGTCACTTCCAGTAATCTCGTCCTTTTAAATCTTTCAATTTTCGACTAGAAATCTCTGTCTCATGACGGACCCATCTAGCTTTTAGTCGCTCTAAAATCTTTTCTTTATCTTCAGTAATCAATCGATTTCGTTTCATTCTTTCTGCCCTCATATTACTTTTTTTGTCATCCTCATATTGCATTCTCTTTTCGAGCGATGCATTGGTCTATTATGAACTTTATCAATCAATATCTTAATTTTAAATGACAAATGCAATGATTTCAGGTTCAAAGTTAGGTGTGCAATACGATCAGTAATAAGGTATTTCAGGTTTATAAAGATAAGCCTTTTGAGACATAAAGAACAGTTAACTCAAAAGTATTTCAAGAATCAAATATCAATTCTCTAAATAATGAACATTTGGATGACCTTGGCCTACTCAGACCAAGACTTTTTCAAAAACTCATTACATTTGCGATCTTGTCACATGTGATTTCATATGACCAATTCTTACCCCACATCTATGATTAATGAAAACTTGCCCCCTAAAAGTCATCTCTTTTAATTCTGGTGACAATTCATCCATTCGGTGCCACTCCTTTGTTTTTTGAAAAACCTTCTCTGAGCTCCACCTTTATTCAAACCAAATTTTCAGGTTTTCAGCTCAAATGACCCCCTTTGATTCAAACAGCCCTTTTCGGGTTTTCAATCTGAATCATTTTTTTTTTTTACCTTTTTTTTGTTTTTTTGTGTATATTTTTTCTTTTTTTTTAAAGTAAAATATTTCTTGACAATGTCTGAATTTACAAGATTTAGTAATTCATCTCTATGCATTTTTGTAAGGATCAAAGCTCCACCAAAAAAAACCTTTTTTGCCACATATGGACCTTTTCAATTGGGCATCCATTTTCCTCTATTGTCATGCTGATATGGCAAAATCTTTTTCAAAACCAATTCGCCCTCACGAAAGCATCGAGGTCTTATCTTTTTGTCATATGTTCGCATGATTCTTCTTTGATACATTTGTCCATAACTAAGTGCTGAGAGCCTTTTCTCTTTAATAAGATTTAGTTGCTTAAAATGATTCTGAACGTATTCTGCCTCATCCAATTTTGTCTCCATCAACACCCTCAGAGAAGGAATTTTCACTTCAATCGACAGTATAGTTTCCATCTCATACACTAGTGAAAATGGAGAGGCCCATGTAGAGGTCCGGATGGATGTTCTATAAGTAACCAAAGCAAAAGGTAACTTTTCATGCCAATCCTTATATGTGTCAGTCATTTTTTTTAATATTCTCTTGATGTTCTTATTCGTAACTTCCACTGCACCATTCATTTTTGAGCGATATAGTGCTGAATGATAATGCTTGATCTTGAACTGTGCACATAATTCTTTCATCATTTTATTATTTAAATTGCTAGCATTCTCTGAGATAATCTTTTTCAGGAGACCATATCGATATATTATCTCTCTTTTTATAAATCTACAAATCACTGATCACGTAATACTAGCATACGAAGCTGTTTCTACCCATTTTGTAAAATAATCGATTACCACAAAGATAAATCAATGCCCATTTGAATTTTTAGGATTATGGGTTCGATCACATCCATTCCTCACATGAAGAAAGGCCATGGTGGTGCCAAGACGTACAGCGAGACTAAAGGAGAATGAATTTTATTTGCATAAATTTGGCATTTGTGGCACTTTTTAGCATAATTGATGCAATCATTTTCCATTGTGGACTAGTAGTAACTAGCTCTCATGATCTGTTTGGCCATCATATGCCCATTAGCATGTGTTCCATAAATTCTTTCATGTACTTCTTCAAGTATCATTCTCACTTCCGCAGCATCGACGCACCTTAGCAATATTTGATCTCGACTCTTTTTATATAGGATTTCTTCATCAAGCACAAAACCTATTGCTAATCTTCGCATGATCCTCTTATCATTTTTTAAAACCTGCTCTGGGTAGTTTTGACACTTGATATATTATACAATCTCATAGTACCATGGATGTCGATCTACCTCTTCTTCCATATTTGAACAGTAGGCTAGTGAAACTTTCATTTGTACTCTAATGGATGGATTCCCATATTATTATTTAACTTAAACATTGCTGCCAAAGTAGCCAAGGCATCAGCAATCTAGTTTTCTTCTCGAGGAACATTTTGAAATTGAATCTCTTTAAAATGTTTCCTCAAGCCAGCTATGTGCCTTTGGTATAACACTAGTTTTGAGTTTTTGGTCTCTCATTCACCTTTTAGTTGATAAATTACCAAGGCTAAATCCCCATATACTTCTAGTGTTTCAATTTTCTTTTCAATGGTCATCTATAACCCCATGACCTATGCCTCGTATTCAGGGACATTGCTTGTGCAATTGAAATCTAACCTCGCAGTACATGGGTAATAATTTCTTTCTGGGGATATTAGCACCGCTCCAATGCCATGCCCCATTATATTAGATGCCCCGTCAAAAAACATTTTTCATACTTCTCTTATAGGCTCTTTATCTTCATCTTACAAGATTACCATCAATTCTTCATCTGAAAACTCAAACTTTATAGGTTCATAATCTTCTATAGTTCAATCAGTAAAAAAATTAGTAATTGCACTTCCTTTTATGGATTTTTTTGTCACATACACAATATCATATTCTGAGAGCATGACCTACCATCTCGTTAGCCTGCCTGATAAAGATGGTTTTTCAAAAATGTATTTGAGGGGATCCAATTTTGATATTAGCCACGTTGTATGATAGAGCATGTATTGCCTGAGTCTACGAGTAGTCCAAGCTAGGGCATAACATATTTTTTCTATTTGGGGGTACTTGGCCTTGTACTCTGTAAACTCTTTACTCAAATAGTATATAATATGCTCTTTCTTACTAGTTTCATCTCTTTACCCCAATACACATCCCATCGATTTTTCTTGAACCATTAGATATAAAATCAACGATCTTCCTGCAACTGATAGAACCAACACCGGTGGGCTTATCAAATACTCTTTAATCTTTTCAAATGCATTGTAGTATTCTTCATCCCATTCATCAGGATTATTTTTACGAAGCAACCTGAAGATTGGATCACATTTCGAGGTACGTTGGGATATGAAACGAGAAATATAATTCAATCGCCCCAAAAAGCCTCTCATTTCTCTTTGCGTGCATAGTGTTGACAACTCTTAAATGGCTCAAATTTTATCAGGGTCTACTTTTATACCTCTTCACTGACTATAAACTTTAACAATTTTTCAGATTTAACACCAAAGGTGTATTTAACTGGATTCAGCTTGAACTGGTATCTCCATAATCTTTCAATGAGCATTCTGAGATTAACAACATGATCTCCACTTTTTTCGGACTTAGCTATCATATCATCAACATATACTTCTATCTTCTTATACATCATATCATGAAAAAGAATGACCATCGCCCTTTCATATATGGCACCAACATTCTTTAGCCTAAAAGGCATAATTTTATAGCAAAACGTGCCCTACATTGTCACAAATGTAGTTTTCTCTATATCTTCATGAGCCATTTTAATCTGATTGTAGCCAGAAAACCCATCCATGAATGAAAAAGTGAAGTGCTTAGCAGTGTTATCCATAAGGGTATCAATATATGATAATGAAAAATTATCCTTTGGGCTAGCCTTATTTAAATCTCGATAGTCTACACACATTCTAACTTTTTCATCTTTATTGAGAATTACGACTATATTGGCTATCCATTCGGGTACTTGGCTACTTCTAAGAAACCAACGTCAAATTATTTTTTTACTTCTTCTTTTATCTTCAGTAACATTTTTGGCTTCATGCGTCTCAATTTCTGTTGTACTGGTCGATATTCTTGTTTTAAGGGCAACCTATGCTCAATCACCTTTGTGTTAAGTCCTGGCATATCCTAGTAAGACCATACAAATACATCAATGTACTCTTACAGTAGTTCACTAATTTTTGCTTCTCAATCGGTGATAATGAAGTATCGATCTTAATTTCTTTCTTATTATCACCATCTCCCAAATTAATGGGTCAGTTGACTCCTGGTGGGGTTTTATAATTTTCTTCTCTTGTTTCATCTATTTCAACAGATCATGAGGTAAATCATAGTCTTCTGAATCAATATTGTTATCAAGCTCGCTAATGTGAGTCAAATTTTTAAAATCAAACCCAGTGTTATTGCCTTAGTCATCCATAATGTTCATTATTAGAAAACCTAAAAATGGGTATAATCACAAAGAAATATATATTGAACTTGGCAAGGGCAAAGAGAATGGTAATGAAAAAAAAGAAAAATGAAAAATAGAGAATATGGTATAAGTGAAATGCATTGCATTCATCATTTTATTAAGACAATGAAAATAAGCACATACACTTAACCTCTGCATGCTCTTGAGCAGAAGCAATTGAAATTTTTGAGTTAAAAGGTTCAAAGACAACAAAAATAGTAGTACATCATTCTTCGAGTCTCTTAAAAAAAAAAAGGATCTTTTCATCTTGCATGACTCCTTCGTCTGTTTCCACTTGAAATTATGAGAAAGCTTCCTCTAATCCCATTACCAGTCCCTTTTGTTCAACTTCTGTCAACCCAGGACAAATATGCTCGACTGAATGGAAGGTTTTATACAAATAAGGGAACACCATTTTCTCATCAATCAAATTTTACCCTTTGAGGCGTGCCATTCTCTTTTTTTACTTCTCCAGCATTACATTCCTTTTATTAGTAGCCGTAGGCTTATAACCTACCCTCATCTTTCTTTATTTTTAACTGAGCATGATGCTCTTACGATTCCTTGTAGAGTTTTCCCTAAGCTTTACCTAACTCACCAACCTTTGTCAGTAGTCTGCTTGATCACCATATTCATGGCTTTTGACAATTAAAGGATCAATATCTTTGACCCTTTTTTTATGTAAGTAGCATTTGGTACTTCAAAAACTCTGAAAAAATATTCGATTGCTTCTTTTGTTGCCTCAATGTAGAGAGTTGTTAAGGTCTTTGTTACCAATAAATCTTTCTCATCATCCACATAGACTTATTTTCTTTCTATGATGAATTTTACTTTTTGATGTAGAGATGAAGGTACAGCTCTGGTCGTGTGAATCCAAGTTCTTTCAAGTAGATAACTATATGCATGAGTTATGTCCATTACTTGAAATATGACATTAAAGGTACAATGATCGATTTGTAATAAGATCTTTATATCGTCAAGTACCTCTTTTTGCGTCCTATCAAATATTTTTACAATCATATGGCTATTTCGCATGTGAGAGAGATCCACTAAAAGTTTTGACAATATCATCAAAAGTATAACATTAATAGACGATCCATTGTCAGTCAACACTTTGGCCATAGTGTGAGACTTGCACTTAACAGTAACACGTAAAGCCTTAACACTACCACGTACTTTCGGAGGTATTTCATCATCATTGAAGGTGATGAAATTTGAGGCTATAATATTTTCAACCATGTGATCTATCTTTTCAATAGAAAATACTCGACATAAGCTTGGTTGAGCACTTTCAGCAAAGCATTCCTATGCAACTCAGAATTCAATAGCAGCGATAATAAGAAAATATGAAGCTGACAGTTTATTTAGCTGGTCAACCACACTGTACTTACTATGTTTAATGATTTTTAGAAACTTACAAGCTTTTTTTTCTATCACCGATTTGTTAACTTTCACTTTCGAGTTTATCAATAGTTGAAAATCTTCGCTTTCCCTTGTGTTTTCTTCTCTTATCTTGCCTTTCCCTTTCCTAGCCCTTTCTGACATTTCAAGAGTGTAAATTCGATCATTCGAGGTCATTCCTCCTATTCTCACTATATTAGCAGTATTTTTCATATTTGGATTATTTGAGGTCATATCAGGCCTTATCATCACTACATCATAATCATATCTCCATGGGACACTTTATCGATCTGATAAGGGAATGGACTAGGGACATAAATGGTTATTAATGTCTTAAAAAAAGAGATGATTTTCTCAGTTAGGGGCTATGGTTTCTCATCATAATAGACAGAGAGAGGTTTAGGGATAAAAGGCTTGTCAGGACATTCATTACCCACTGTATTCACACTATTTTTATCACATTCATCATAGAACTCAATGATGACCTCATCCATTAAGCTCTGTAATGTTTGCCTAAAGACCTCACAACTTTGGATCGAATGTCCAATTATTTTTTTATGGTATTTACAAAAATGGTTAGGATCTTCATAACTTCCGTTGTCATTCAAAAATAATGGTTGAATCATGCCTATCTCATACAAATAGTCGTACATCCGTTCAAAATGGGTCTTCACTTCATCCATGCATTTTTTTATCTTCACATATTTTTTCTTACCCACCATATTGATTTTTCCTTCGGTGTGATCTGGTAAAAGGTTTTCACTGACACTTGGCTTGAATTTGGTATCAAAAGACAAAAGCCCATCATTTATCAAACCTAGCACCTTATGTTTAAATGTCGTGTAATTTTCAGTAGAATGTCCTGTAACTCCGTAATGATAATCGTACTTGGCGTTAGGTGGTTTTAATGGTTTCACATAAGAAGGAGCAACAAAGTGGCCTTTCATTAATTGAGGGTACAAATCGGTGTAAGACATGAGAATTGGGTCAAAATAAGGTCTTTTCTGATTGTTATTATTTTGTGAGTTTTTTTATTGCTGTTTAGGTAGGTTGGTTAGGTAAATGATTGAGTTAGAGGTACAGAGGTATAGTTGGACAATCGAGGGCTAAAGCTTGGTCTAGGCAATGGTTGTTGGGGTGCTCGATAATGGTATGGTTGGTGAGAGATTTGGTTGGTGGTAGGGTAGTAAAGGGGTATGGATTATATAAGACAAAAAGATGGTGTGAGAGATTTCTATGAGTGATAGCATGTGTCTCATGCTCTTTCTTCTTTAAAGTTACTGTCTTCTTTTCGGGCCCATTAATTTTATCACTTTTAATAGCGTTCTCATCATCCCTCCTGAGATTACCACGTCGGAGAAGTTTTTCGTGGCATTCCCTATCAATTTGTCATAATACGGGACCTTCAATGTATTGACAAATAGCACAGTTATCTCTTTTTCAGTCAGTGACAGTTGGACCTAGGCCACTGCATCCCTCCATCGATATGCATATTCCTTTAAGGTTTTCATCAATTTTTTCTCTATATTTTGTAATGACAGCCTATCAAGGGTTATATCCAGGACATGCTTATACTGAGCAAGAAAAATTTTGATCAAGTCTTTCTATGAACGGATCTTGCTTTGATCTAACTGTATGTACCATTTAGCTACTGAACCAGTCAAACTATCTTAGAAATAGTGTATCAATAGTTTGTCGTTATGGGTATGACCCGTTATCTTTTTACAAAACATGGTAATATAAGCAAAAAGACATTTTGTTCCATCGTATTTCTCAAAATCTGGGGTCTTGAATTTTGGTGGGATAACCAAGTCAGACACTAGGCTGAGCTTATTAGTGTCAATAACCCCATAAATGTCACTACCTTCAATCGCTTTAAGCTTCTCTTCAAGTTGGTCATACTTGTTTCAAAATTTTAAATTTATAACAGGTTCTGATATTTCATGAGACTTCTCTTGTTCAATAGGGTCATTAAGATTCGGTACCATGATAAGATCGACTGGGATAGGTTTCGAATTAGTATTCAAGTGGGTCGGTTATTGACTTGCAAAATGATTGACATAGGGGTATGGCTGTGCACTTGGTGGTTGTATGTGTAGACCCTGAGAAACTTGAACTTGAACCTAAGACGGAATGAATCCCGAAGGGTATAATGACTCTTTCATATTAACTTCATCTTCTGTCCTTAATGCGTCAGCGACTCCTTTTCTTTCCATTGAACCAAGCAACATTTGTCTTAATTCAACCATTTGTGCTTCGATACTTTGTTGTATTTCCATCACTCTTTCTCGTATCTCCTCCTGTGCCTTTTCGACCTTTTCAAATCTGGCTGTATTCTTTTCTTCCATAGCTTGAGTCTGAGAACGAATATTATATATATATGTGAAATTGATGGATTTTGATTCCTCGATTTTGCTATCCATGAACCTTAGTTTATTAACCATGAATTAGATCGTATGATATAATGTCATTGATATTGTTGTTAGTATTAAAATGCATGCATGAAATGAATGAAATACAAATTAAGGTACTATCTTGGATCGATCGAAACAAAAAAAAACCTTTATTAACCATGGGAGTCTTTATACATCATCCAATCATCCTTGCATTAAAACCATAAAAATATTTGATTTAAGCATATTGCTCCCTAGCTTCATACAAAAATTTAATAATCTCTTACTATGGCCTTAGGTTGGTATAATCTCTCGTTCCAATGTTTCTACCTTTTTAACTATGTTGCTTGCCTTTCGAACAGCCTTGTAAATTTGAGCAGTCAAATGTTCGATGTACCGTTACCTCTCTAAACTTTTCTCTCTCCACATCTCTCGAGTATCTACCTCCATATTACAAGTGAAAACCCAATAATCCTCTCTCTCTTACCATTCAGCTAAAATCTTATCTATGTGACAGATTACTTGTTAGTTAAAGCTCTGAAGTCATTAATTCATGCTCTAGAGCTTTTTTTTTTACTTTGCAAATCGGAGTTCCTATTATGTTCCTTACTTAGTTCGATTTTCAACTTCTCACTTTCTCTTTGGTACCTTGCCACTTTTTCAAAAACTCTTGAAAGTTTTTCTTTCCAGTCATGCTATTATTTGGTGAGTGTGGAGATCATTTCTTTGTTCTCTCGAGCTCTGTTCTTCCAATATTCCACCATATCTCATAGTTTTTTCACATCCTTCTTAGATCCCTTAAAAGGTTTACTATCTAACCTCAATTTCTTTTTTTTTATGTACATTTTGTAGATTCTCTTTCAATACTTTTTGTTCTTTAGTCAACTTTTGTACTGCATCATCTCTCATCATCAAATCATATCTCAGTTGGTTAACTTGATCCATCATAGCCATATTTTCTTTCTTTAACCTTTTTTTTTCAATCTCAAACTCTCGTTAAGTGATCTCAAAAGTTAAAAATACCGACACTGAAATAGGAGCTGGCAACTTCTCTAAAACATCGACTGGTAAAGGCCTAATTTTATTAACCTTTTTCATCCTTCACGCAATGTAACCTTCTGCAACATTATCTACGAATCTAGCTGGGCTCATTCGGTTGACCTGCTTCCATGCTTTAATGATTTCACAAACCCTTTTCACATAATCGAGTGTTTCATAATCAAACTCGAGTGAACCAAGCCTATGAGTCATAGGGATGAACTGCTATAAGTCATATTATTTTTGAACCATATGGGGTGCGTAACTCACTGCCCCTCATATTCCTAACAAAGGTACCTATGACTCATCTTCACAACTATACAAGATGGCCATCGGAAGCATCCATGGTGCCCTCAATGTTACATCCTTACTAGTGAGCTTTAGAAAGAATGCCAAACATTGACCTTTTGTCCAATCTTTCCTTCATTCTTT
This sequence comes from Durio zibethinus, assembly GCF_002303985.1. Next base: position 8,685,579 of record NW_019167827.1, read on the forward strand.
AGCAATAAACTCCTTGACAGGATTGAAATGCACGGAGAATGGTAGAAATGATGTCTTTTTTTCCTCAAAGATGGCTTCTGAGCCAGACAAAAAGTAATTGAGCACACCCCATAAATCGTCCATCACCCTTTTTTCGATAAAAATTAAGTGATCTAATAGTCTCTACCAAAATAGTTAGTGAAGGGTTTATACCTTTATCTAATTGCTCAAAGAAATTAACCACTAATGCTTCTATATGTCCTAACACCTTAGGGAATATCATCAATCCATACACGACCAAAGCAAACACATCCAATCCCTGATCAGTATCAATATACTTTTTTATGTACTCGAGCAGAAAAGCTGATAGAATGGTCTCAACCCCGTTCTTTTCTTTTTTGTGCTTGTCTATCTCTTCAACCCCTACTTGCATGATTTTGGCTAACTTTTTTCTATATCCGATAGTCTTATGCTCCTTCCAATAGATATTATTTTGATTGGTAGACTCTATCTAAAGTAAAAAAGAATATTCTTCAATCGTGGGGGCCAAATCTTCTTGGTTGAATACAAAGCATCGATAAGATGGATCTCAAAATTGTATTGTGGCTTTCATCAGTTGTTCATCAACCCTCACTGACATAAGCAGTGCCACATCCTTGTATTTCTTGAAAAAAGATTTTTTTCTCTCTGTTCCCCACTGTTTCCAAATAGCTTCTAATTCTGATATATCATTCTGACTAAGATTTATATGCATTGACTGTGGCAGCATCGATATGTGACCATCTACTAAGCAATCTCTTTTTTTTCCATGAGTACTTTCTGAATAGCTCTTGACCTCTAAGTAGCTCTTACATACAGACGACATCCTTTAGGTTTTCTAAAAGTTTTTCTTGCTAAAGATTGATCCAAAACAATACCCTCTAGAAATATTGTACCTATATGATGCATGCAACCAAATCGAAGAGATAAAACAAATCAATAATGTAAATAAAACAAATAAATAAAAATGAGTAAATGAATGAACAAGTATAACATACGTCATAACAGAATATACATAGTGTCCTAATTTAAGTAATTTTCTCGTAAAAGGGACAGTATGTCTTTATCCTAAAATTGGACCTTACAGCTCATTATATGTCGGGTTAAGATTTATATGTCTAAAGGTTCTCAGACTATTCCTCACATCATCGTCCATTATAGACTAGTAAGGCTCTCCGATCCTCACCCATTACAGGCTACTAACAGAACGGGTTCAATCTGAGTGAAAGTGTTTCGCTAGCAAATACAGAGGTTATCACCTTACGAGAGCGTAACTACTTCACTTTCTCCTAAAAAGGATAGAGCCCAGGTCTAGAGCTCATGCATGAATATGCAAAATGTATGTAAAATAATGTATTAATCGAAATACCATAAACACAAAATTAAAATAAAATAACAACAAACATATATATTTTTAAAAAATCAAAATAAAGGATATTAAATGAAATGTCAAATAAAACCAATTAAATCTAACAATCTTTAATAGCACATAATTAAAAGTTTTGGCTTGACTCTCAAATTTTAGTCCCTAGTGGAGTCGCCAAGCTGTCGTAACGGTTTTGAGACTGCCAAACATAAATGAGTTTTAAAATCAAAATAAATGAGGGGAGTCACCACCAATCTTTGTTAAGGTATGATTGGCCACCTAAAAGTTTATCTATTTAATAAAACTATAAAAACGGGTTTAAAGTTAATCCAAAAGATAAATTTCGGTCTACAAAAAATTAGATTGGGTCCTGGAGTCGGTTACGTGTGGAAAAGTATTAGCACCCCCACAACGCCCATAAATTGGTACCATTTAATTACGTGCTATTTTCGGTGTTGGATAAAAGTGGTTTTAATTTGAAATTTAACACTAATTTCCTTCATTTGAAAAAATAAAATTTTGCTAAAATTTTTATTTAGAAATATTGAGAAAATCTTTAAGTTAAAGAATTACCTTAAAATTCTCCAACATCTTGGCAGAATTTAAAATAACTCTTTTCGCTTAAGATTAAACACAATAATCTTTAAAACGAAATAACAATCTTTATAGAAAATAATTGTTAGTAACTCTCCAACATCTAGGCAGAGTACCAAGAATTATTTCTTTCGAAATATTATTTTTATTTTATTTTATAATATCACAAAAAAAAATTTTTAAAAAGTATTATTCCCTTTCTTATTATAAAATATTTTATCATCAAATAGTAAATTAAAGAGAGAATAATGCAGACAATTATCGATGAGAACATGCTAACGTACGTATGCTAATGAATGTCATGTAAAATGAAATGCAATTTAAAAGTTAGGTTCTTAAGTATAATGAGATCAACCCGACTCTCCAACATCTGGGCAGAGCTTAGATGCGACTGTTTATATTTAAGATCTTAAATTACTATTATACTTTTTATTTATTAATCTTATTATTAATGTAAATTAAAAACTTGTGTGAAAAACTTAATGAAATGGAGTTTCTTAAATACCCCATCATTTAGGTAGCATTCGAGAACAAACCATTTCATGTGAGATTTTCACACGTATCCTTAAAGTTTCAAAATAGATTTAGGGTAAAGGTTTAGGGTTTAAGTTTAGAATTTGGGGTTTAATTAAACCACAAACATCTCTAAAAATCTCCAACATCTAGGGTGACTTTCAGAGTAAGTTCAATTTTTATAATTTTTTTTTAAAAATTAATTTAAGAAACATAATAATTTTTTTTAATTAAATTTTTTATTATTTTAAAATGTTTTTTTAATCCTTTTTTATAAAAACTTATTATCAAAATTATTAACTTATTTAGTATTTTTTTTATAATAATAATTCCCTAACATCTAGGCGAAATTATTATTCTTGAAATATGATTTAATTCCCTCTAACATCTAGGTGGGAAAAATAAAAAACTTATTCCATTATTATTATTATTTAAACATTTTTATGTTTTAGTTAATATCCTATATTGTTTTCATTTTATTATTATAAAAAAAATTAGATACTTATTCTAATAAATTTAAACATTTATTATACATAAATATAAAAACTTAAAATAACAAAAATAATAATTAGAAAAATAAAAAAAAAATTTACCTGAATCGGACCAATCAACGGTCCGATCAACGCTGGTTTGGGCTGGTCTGACCAGTTCGACGGTTCAATTAGTGGCTCAGGTGATCCAACGGTTCAAGCCGGTTTATTGACGGTTCATCTAAATCGGTTCAAAGCTGGCCAAAACGGATCGTCGGATCGGGTTGTGTGGATCTCAGGTCGGGTTCGATCCACGCGCAAATCCTCTATGTTTGAAACGACGTCGTTTTGCCCATATGTTTTTTATAAAAATCAACTTTTTTTTCTCAATTCATTTCACCCTTTCACAAAAAAAAAAAAGCTTTGGGGTTTTCTCTGGCTTCCGTCGGAATCCGGTGCTAGGCACTGCACCGGCTGTCATGCAGGTCGTTGTCGACGGTGGTCACCAGTGAACAGAAAAGGGTTAGAAAATCGCCAGAAATTTCTCTCGATGCCCTCTTTCTGAATCTAACCTTCGTTTGGCCTGAAAGAGCCTTGATAGTCACGAATCAGTCTTCGAAATTTTTGACCTCTCCTCTTTTTCTTTTTTTTTTTTTCGGATGGCTTAAACTGATGATTTCTCTTTCTTGTTTCAGGCGGTTGTGGTGCTGAGGTTCCTCCCTGCAGGGAGGACTGTGTTTTTTTTGTGTAGATCTGTTTCATTTTTCTGTTTGCGTATTTTAGGGGTTGTTTGAAATTTGAGTTTTTTATGTGTGGGGATGGGGGTTCTGTCTGGGGCTGTTGAAAATGTTTTGAAGGGGGGTAGTTCGTTTGAGCTCGAGGGTTTGTCATGGGGGTAGATTGAATAGGTTTTTTTTTTTTCGAGAGAGAGTCTGAAAGGGAAAGAGGCTTGGGGTTTTAAAGAGCTTCAAATAGAAGGATCTGGGTGGCTGTAAGTGGGCTAAACAGGGAGCTGGTTAGGTACTGGATAGGGGGCTGGTCAGGGGCTGGACAAAGGCAGCAGCGGCACCATACTAGCCCTCTGGTTTCTGTCTCTTTTTTTTTTCTTCTTTTTTTAATTTTTAATTAATTTTTTAAAATTATTATATATTTTTTTATATTATTATTATTATTATTATTAAACTAAAATGAAAACAGTAGATCCGGACAAAGTCGATGTCTATACGAAATAAAAAAAATTTTCAATTATATATAAAGGCCTAAAGGCCAAAACGACATCATATCGGGCAAGGGAAGATCTGCGCGTGGACTCGGACCCAACCCGGGGTCCGTGTAACCGACTCGTCAACTCGGTTCCTCAGTAGCCCTGAATCGGTTTGATCAAACCGAACTGAATCGCTCTGTAGATCGGCCTGAATCGCACCTCAACCAGCTCAACCGAACCCTACGTCGAACCAAACCTTTTTCGGTCCAATCAAACAGTCATTGATTAGACAGTTGACTGTCCAGGTCAAGTAAAAAAAAAAATTTTTTTGAATTTTTTGAATTTTTTTATATATTATTATTTTTGTTATTTTAAGTATTTTTTTTATATATTTATGCATGATAAGTTTTAAATTTGTTAGGATAAATTTTTTAATTATTTTAATAATAATAAAAATGAAAATAATTAAGATAATGATTAAACTATATTATTAAAAATGCTTAATAATAATAATAATAATAATAGAATAATTATTATTATTTTCTCTGCCTAGATGTTTGAAGGAATACAAAATATTTTCCTAAAAAAATAATTTCACCTATATGTTGGGGAGTTATTATTAATAAATTTTTATAAAAAGAAATATATAAGAATTTTTAATTAATTTTCAAAAATCATTAAAATCAAACTTACTCCGAAAATCTGCCTAGATGTTGGAGATTTTTAGAGATGTTCGTATTTTCTTTAAAACGAAACCTTAAACACTAACCCTAAAAATCCAAAATCCCTTAAATCCAAACCCCATAAAATCTGAAATTCCTAAAACCCAAACCCTTAAATCAAAACCCTAAACCCTCCATATCCTAAAATTCAAGCCTTAAAATCCTTTAAACCTTAAAACCAAACCTTCAAAACCTCTACTCAAACCCTTACTCAAAACTTTCTGAAAATCCTAAGGATACGTGTTAGAATCCCATTTGAAATTATTTGTTCCTAAATGCTGCCTAGATAATGGGGTATTTAGGAAACTTTATTTCATTAAGTTTTTCATACGAATTCTTAATTTGCTTTAATAATAAGATTAATGAATAAAAAGTATAATAGTAAATTGGGATCTTAAATATAAATAGTCGCACCTAAGCTCTGTCTAGATATTGGAGAGTTGGGGTGGTCTCATTATACTTAAGAATCCAACTTTAAAATTACATTTTATCCTACTAACATTTATTGGCATACATACGTTAGCATGTTATTATTAGAAATTTTTTGTATTATTCTGTCTTTAATTTTTATTTACTACTTGATAATAAAATATTTTATAATAAAAAAATAATACATTTTAAAAAAAATTTTGATATTATAAAATAAAATAAAAATAACATTCCGAAAAAAATAATTCTCGGCACTCTGCCTAGATGTTGGAGAGTCACCAACAATTTTCTATAAAGAGTGTTATTTCATTTTAAGGATTGTTGTGTTAAATCTTAAGTGAAAAGAGTTACTTTAAATTCTGCCTAGATGTTGAAAAATTTTAAGATAATTCTTTAACTTAAAGATTTTCTCAATATTTTTAAATAAAAACTTTAGCAAAAATATTTTTTAAAACGAAGGGAATTAGTATTAAATTTCAAGTCAAAACCATTTTTATCCAACACCAAAAATAGCGCATAATTAAATGACACCAATTTATGGGCGTTGTGGGGGTGCTATCCTTTCCCACACGTAACCGACTCCCAAACCCAACCTGGTTTTTCGTAGATCAAAATTTATCTTTTTGATAAACTTTAAACTCGTTTTTATAGTTTTATTAAAAAGATAAACTTTTGGATGGTCAATCACACCCTAACAATGATTGGTGGTGATTCCCTTTTATTTTTTTCGATTTTAAAACACATTACGTCTAGCGGTCCCAAAACTATTAAGACAGCTTGGCAACTCCGCTGGGGACTGTTTAAATGTCAAGCCAAATTGTTAATTATGCGCTATTAATAATGGTTTGATTTAATTAGTTTTATTTGATAGTTAATTTAATTCATTTATTCCATTATTTTTTTAAAAAAAAATTAATGAATAAAATAAATTGTTAGTTATTACTTTACTTTGGTTTTGTGATATATTTATTTCATGTTATTTTGATTAATACATTACTTTGCACATATTTTACATATTCATACGCATGCATGAGCTCTAGACCTTGGGCTCTATTCGTTTTAGCGAAAGTGAAATAGCTACACTCTCGTAAAGTGATAACCTCCGCATTTGCTAGCGAAATACTTTCACTCAGATTGAACCATTTTCGATAATAGCCCATAATGGGTGAGGATCGGGAAACCTTATTAGTCTGTAACGGACAATGATGTGAGGAATAGTTTAGAAATCTTTAAGCACGTGAATCTTAACCAAGCATATAGTGAGCCGTAAGGCCCAACCTTAAGATAGAGCCTTGTCAACCTTTAGAAAATTACCTAAAATTAGGACACTATATATTTTATTTTGTCACATACTTGTTTGTTTGTTTATTTACTTATTTATTTGTTTTTTTTTTTTTTGTTGCCTTCAATTTTGCTGCATACTTCATATAGATATCACATTTCTTAAGAGGGTATTGATTTGAAACAATCTTCAGCAAGAAAAACTTTCAGGAAACCCACGAGATGTCATCCGTGTGTAATAGCTACTTAGAGGTTAAAAGCCAATTAGAAAGTACTTACGAGAAAGAAAGAGATTGTTTAGTAAATGGTTATATCCCATCGCTACCATAGTCAGTGCATGTGGATCTCAGTCAAAATGACACATCAGAATTGGATGCTATCTGGAAATAATGGGGTACAAAAATAAAAGAATCTTTTTTCAAGAAATATAGGGATGTGGCAATACTTATGTTAGTAAAGATTGATGAACAGCTTATTAGAGCAGCAGTACAATTCTGGGATCCATCTTATCGATGCTTTGTGTTTAACCAAGAAGACTTGACCCCTACAATTGAAAAATATTCATCTTTACTTCAGATAGAGTCTACAAATCAAGATAATATCTATTAGAAAGAGCATAAGACTATTAGATATAGAAAGAAGTTAGCCAAGATCATGCAAGTAGGGGCTGAAGAGATAGACAAGCATAAGAAAGAAAAAAAAATAAGGTTGAAACTATTCTATCAGCTTTTTTGCTTGAGTATATAAAAAAAATATTGATACTGATCAGGGGTTAGATATTTTTGCTTTGATCATGTATAGATTGATGATATTCCCTAAAGTGTTAGGACATATAGAAACATCAGTGGTTGACTTTTTTGAGCAATTGGATAAAGGTATAAATCTTTCACCGATTATTTTGGTAGAGACTATTAGATCACTTAATTTTTATAGAGAGAAGGGTGAAGGGCGATTTATAAAATGTGTTCAGTTACTTTTTGTTTGGCTCAGAAGTCATTTTTGGGGAAAAAAAAGATATTATTTCAACCATTTTTCATTCATTCAATTCCCATCAAGGAGTTTGTTGCCAAAGAATGGAGAAAGGATTGGATAAAAAGTCAGTGGATGTTGTCCTTTCTGAAACTCACTAGTGAGGATGTAACATGGAGGGCACCTCCTATGACCATCTTGTATAGTTGTGGAAATGAGTCTTGGGTACCCTTGTTAGAAATATAGAGGGTAGTGAGTTATGCACCTCTTATGGTTCAAAGACAATATGACTTACGATAGTTCATTCTTATGACTCATAAACTCAGTTCACTCAAGTTTAATTATGGAACACCTGGTTACATGGAAAGGGTTCGTGAAATCATCAAAGCATGGAAACAGGTCAATCGAATAAGCCCTGCTAGATTTACAGATAATGTTGCAGAAGGTTACCTCGCATGAAAGATGAAAAGGGTTAACAAAATTAGGTCTCTACCAGTTGATGTGTCAGAAAAATTACCAACTCTTATTTCAGTACCGATATTGTCAACTTTTGAGATTGCCTAATGGAAATTTGAGATTGAAAGAAAAAAGTTAGAGAAAAAAAAGATGGCCATGATGGATCAAGTTAACCAACTAAGATATGATTTGATGATAAGAGATGATGCAATACAGAAGTTGATCAATGAACAAAAGGTATTGAAAGAAGATATGTAAAATCTATATCAAAAAAATAAGAAATTGAGGTTAGACAGTAGACTTTTGAAGAGATTTAATAAGGATGTGGAAGAATTAAGAGATATGGTGGAGTATTGGAATAACAGAGCTCAAGAGAATAAAGAAGTGATCTTTACACTCACAAAAGAACAACATAAATGGACAGAAAGATTTTCAGGAGCCTTTGGAAAGGTAACGAGGTGCCAAAAGGAAAATGAAAAGCTAAGAGCTGAACTAATGAAGGAACAGGATAGGACTTCTGATTTGTAAAATGAGCAGAAAGCTTTGGAACAAGAGTTAATGAGTCTAAAGCTTCAATTGACTAACAATCAGAGCCACATAGACAAGATTTTAAATGAATGGCAAGAGAGAGAGGATTATTGAGCCCATACTTATAACATGAAAGTGGATGCTTGAGAGATGTGGAGAGTAAAAAGTTTAGGGAAACAATAATACATCGAATATTTGACTGTTCAAATCTACAAGGCTGTTCAAAAAGTAGGCAACATGATCTAAAAAGTAAAGGCACTAGAACAGAAGATTGTACCAACTCAAAGCCATAGTCAGAGATTACTGAATTTCTTATGTGAAGTTAGGGAGCAATATGCTCAAATTAAATATTTTTATGATTTTAACGCAAGAATGATCGGATGACTTATAAAGGCCCCCATGGTTAATGAAAGTTTCTTTTTGTTTCAATTGATCTAAAATAATACCCATAATTTACATGTCATTCATTCCATGCATGCATTTTAATAAAGGTAAATAAGCAATGATATTATATCATGCATTCTAATTCATGGTTAATAAACTAAGGTTCAAGGATAGCAAAGTTGAAGAATCTAAGTCAAATAATCTCGCATAGATATAATACTCGTTCTCAAGCTTGAGTTATGAAAGAAAAGAATGCAACCAGATTTGAGATAGTCGAAAGGACACAAAAAGAAATAAGAGAAAGAATGATAGAGATACAGCAAAGTATCGAAACCCAGATGGCTGAATTAAGATAATTATTAATTGGTTCAGTGAAAGGTAAAGAAGTTATTGGGGTATCAAGGACAGGGGTAAAAGTTAATACGGAAAAACCACTCTATCCTCTTGGATTCACTCCACCTCAATCCCAAGCTCAAGCCCCTCATGGCATGCACATACGCCCACTAAGTGTGCAGCTATATCCTATGTCAATCATGCTGCTGGCCAACAATCAATCCACTTAAATACTAATGTTGAGCCTATCCCAGTTGATTCCACCATAGTACCAAATCTTGATGAATCAATTGAACAGAAGAAGTCTTGTGAAATGTCGGAGCCTATTATAAACTCAAAAATATGAAACAAGTATGGCCAACTTGAAGAGAAGCTCAAAGCGATTGAAGGTAATGACATTTATGAGGCTGTTGATGCCAATGAGCTAAGCCTAGTGCCTGACTTAGTTATCCCACCAAAATTCAAGATCCAAGATTTTGAGAAAGACGATGGAACAAAGTATCTTTCCACTCATATTACCATATTTTATAGAAAGATGATGGGTCATACCCATAATGACAAACTCTTGATACATTATTTTCAACATAGTTTGACTGGTTCATCGATAAAATGGTACGTACAATTAGATCGGAGTAAAATTCGCTCGTGAAAAGACTTAGCCAAAGTTTTTCTTGCTTAATATAAGCATGTCTTGGATATAACCCCTGATAGGTTGTCACTACAAAATATAAAAAAAAATCAATGAAAACCTTCAAAGAATATGTGCATCAGTAGAGAGATACGACAGCCCAAGTCCAACCACCACTGACTGAAAAAGAGATAACTGCGCTATTTGTCAACATATTGAAAGCCTCGTACTATGATAGGTTGGTAGGAAATGCCACGAAAAACTTCTCTGACATGGTAATCTCAGGAGAAATGATAGAGTACGCTATCAAAAGTGGCAAAATTAAAGGGCCTGAAAAGAAAACAATAAGTTCAAAAAAGAAAGAGCGTGAGACATATGCTGTTACTCATAGAAATATCTCTTATCATCCTTCTGTCTCATATAATCTAAGCCCTTCATACCCTTCTTACTACCCTATCGCTAACTAAATTTCTCAAGAACCATATCATTATTGAGTAACCTGACAACCATTGCCCAGACCAAGCTTTAGCCCTCAGCCATCCAACTATACCTCTATACCTCCAACTAGACCATTTACCTTACCAATCTATCCAAACAACAATAAAAAAAACTCCACAACATAATAATAATAAAAAAAAAACCTCATTTTGATCTAATTTTTATGTCTTATATCGATTTATACTCTCAGTTGGTGAGAGGTCATCTTATCACTCCTTCTTACGTAAAACCATTAAAGTCGCTTTACCCAAATTGGTATGACCCTAACGCTAAGTGCGATTATCATTATGGTGTTACAAGACACTTTATTGAAAATTATACAGCACTTAGATATAAGGTGTAGGGTTTGATAAACGATGGCCTTTTAACTTTTGACACCAAATTCAAGCCAAGTGTCAATGAAAACCTTTTGTCAGATCACACCAAAAGAAAAATTAATATGGTGAATAAGGAAAAAGATGTGTGGATGAAATAAAGACTCATTTTGAATGGGTGTATGACTGTTTATACGAGGTGATTATGATCTAACCGTTGTTTTTGGATAATAATGGAAGTCATGGAGACCCCGACCATTCTTGCAAGTATCATGAAGGATCGATTGGACATTCGATCCAAGGTTGTGAGGACTTTAAATGAATATTACAGAGCTTGATGGATGAGGCCATCGTTGAGTTTTATGATGAATGTGATGAAAGCAGTGTGAATACAATGGATGATGAGCATCCTGGTAAGTTTTTTATACCAAAACCTCTCACTATCTACTATGATGAAAAATCGAAGCCCCTAACTAAGAAAATCATTCCTTCTTCCAAGATACCAATGACCATTTATGTCCCTAGTCCATTCCCTTATCAAACCGATAAAGCAATCTCATGAAAATATGATTATGATGTTGTGATGTGAGGCCCTGATGTGACATCGAATAATCCAAGTATGAAAAATACTACCAACATAGCGAAAATAGAAAGAATTATCCGAAGTGGTCGGATTTACACTATCAAAATGTCAGAAAAGGCTAAAAAAGGAAAAGACAAGATAAGAGAAGAAGACACAAGAAAAAATCAAGATTCTCAACCGATGGTAAGCTCGAAAATGTAGACTAACAAATCGATGTCAAAAAAAGAAGCTTGTGAGTTTTTAAAGATCATTAAACATAGTGAGTACAGTGTGGGTGACCAACTGAACAAATTGTCAGCTCGTATTTCCTTGCTATCACCACTATTAAATTATGAGCCACATAAAAATGCTTTGTTGAAAATGCTCAATCAAGCTTATGCCGAGCATAATATTTCTGTTGAGAAGGTAGATCACATGGTTGGAAATATCATAGCCCCAAATTTTATCACCTTCAATGATGACGAAATATCTCCAGAAGGACAATGTAGCATTAAGGCCTTACATATTACTGTAAAATGTAAAACCCATACTATGGCTAAAGTTTTGATTGACAATGAATTTTCCATTAATGTCATGCCTCTAATGATGTTGACAAGACTTTCGGTAAATTCCTCTCACATGTAAAATAGTCACATGATTATAAAAGCATTTGATGGAGTATGAAGAGAGGTGATTGGTGATATAGAGATCCCATTGTAGATCGGTCTTTATACCTTCAACATTTTATTCCAAGTGATGGACATAACTCTGACATATAGTTATCTACTGGGAAGAGTTTGGATTCACATGATTAGAGCTATGCCTTTATCTTTACACCAAAAGGTAAAATTTATCATGAAAGAAAAATAAATTTGTGTGGATGGTGAAAAAGATTTACTAGTAACAAAGACCTTAACTATTTCCTACGTTGAGGTGACAGAAGAAGTGATCGAATGTTCATTCAAAGCTTTTGAGTAGCAAACACTACTTACGTTAGAGAAGGGTCAATGATACCGATCCCTCAATTGTCAAAAGCTACAAATATGGTAATCAAGTAGACTATTGACAAGGGTTAGTAAGCCGAGCAAGGCTTAGAAAAAGCTCTAAAAGTAATCATAAGAGCACCATGCTCGATTGAAAATAAAAAAAGATGAGGATTAGGTTATAAGCTTATGACTGCTGATAGAAAGAATGTAATGCTAGAGAAGAAAGAAAAGAGAATGGCATGCCTCAAAGGGCAAGATTCAATTGATATAAAAATGATGTTCCCTTATTTGTATGAAACCTTTCATTCAATTGGGCATCTTTATCATGGGTCAATGAAGGTTAGACAAAGAGAATCAATAATGAAATTAGAGGAAGCTTTCTATCAATTTCAAGTTGAAGCAAATGAAGGGGTAATGTAGGATAAAAAGATTTTTTTTTGCTTTTTAGAAGATTTAAGAATGATGTACCATTTTTGTTATCCTTGAACCTTTAAACTCAAAAAATTCCAATTATTTCTACCCAAGAGCATGCGGGTTAAATGTATGGGCTTAGTTTCATTATCTTAATAAAATGATGGATGCAATACATTTCACATATACCATATTCTTTATTTTTTTATTTCACTTTCCTTTTTCATTGCTATCCTCTTTGCCGTTGCTAAGATTTTTTGTGATTATACCCATTTTCAGGTTTTTCTAGTAATGAACATTATGGACGACCAAGGCACTAACATTAGGTTTAATTTTGAAAATTTGATTCACATTAGCGAGCTTAATAATGATGTTGATTCAAAAGATTATGATTTACCTCACGATCTGTTGAAATAGAAAGAGCAAGAGGATAAAATTATAGAACCCCATCAGGAATTGACTGACATGCTAAATTTAAGAGATAATAAGGATAAGAAAGAAGTCAGAATCGGTACTTTATTATCACCGATTGAAAAATAGAAGCTAACGAATCTATTGTAAGAGTACATTAATGTATTTGCATGATCCTACTAGGATATACTCGGACTTAACACAGATGTGGTTGAGCATAGGTTACCTCTAAAATCAAAGTATCGATCGATACAGCAAAAGTTAAGATGCATGAAGCCAAAAATATTACTAAAAATAAAATAAAAAGTAAAAAAGCAATTTGATGCTGGTTTTTTGGAAGTGGCTAAGTACCCTGAATGGGTAGCCAATATAGTCCTAGTTTCTAAAAAAGATGAAAAAGTTAGAATGCGTGTGGACTATCAAAATTTGAATAGGGCTAGCCCAAAGGATAATTTTTCGTTGCCATATATTGATACCCTTGTGGATAACATTGCTAAGCACTCCACTTTTTCATTCATGGATGGTTTTTCTGGCTGGCTCGTGAAGAGATAGAGAAAACCACATTTGTAACAATGTAGGGCAAATTTTGTTAAAAAGTCATGCTTTTGGGCTAAAAAATGTTGGTGCCACCTATCAAAGGGTGATGATCACTTTTTTTCATGATATGATACATAAATAGATAGAGGTATATGTTGATGATATGATAGCTAAGTCTCAAGAAAGTCAAGATCATGTTGTTAACCTCATAAAGCTATTTGAAAGATTACGGAGATACTAACTTAAATTGAATCCAACCAAAAGCACATTTGGTGTTAAATCTAAAAAATTGTTAGAGTTTATAGTCAGTGAAAGAGGTATAGAAGTAGACTCTGATAAGATTCAAGCCATTCAAGAGTTGTCAGTGCCGTACACGTAAAAAGAAGTAAGAGGCTTTTTGGGGTGATTGAACTATATTTCTCACTTCATATCTCAACTTACCTTAAAATGCGATCCAATCTTTAAATTACTTCATAAAAATAATCCTGGTAAATGGGATGAAGAATGCCAAAATGCTTTTGAAAAGATTAAAAAGTACTTGACAAGCCCACCAATGTTAGTACCACTAGTTGCAGGAAAGCCATTGATTTTATATCTAATAGTTCAAGAAAAACCAATGGGATGCATTTTAGGGCACAAAGATGAAACTAGCAAGAAAAAACATGTTATCTACTATTTGAGTAAAAAGTTTATGGAGTACGAGGCCAAGTACCCCTAAATAAAAAAAATATATTGTGCCTTAGCTTAGACTATTCGTAGACTTAGACAGTATATGCTCTATCATACGACTTGGCTGATATCAAAATTGGATCCCCTCAAGTACATTTGAAAAACCATCTCTATCAGGTAGGATAGCAAGATGGCAAGTCTTGCTCTTGAAATATGATATTGTATATGTGACACAAAAGTTCATAAAAAAGAGTGCAATAGCTGATTTTCTTATGGATCGAGCTACATAAGATTACAAGCCTATAAAGTTTGAGTTTTCAGATGAAGACTTAATGGCGATCTTGCAAGATGAAGATAAAGAGCCTATAAGAAAAGTGTGAAAGATGTTTTTTTATAGGGCATCCAATATAATGGGGCATGGTATTGAGGCAGTGCTAATATCCTTAGAAGAGAATTATTACCCTTGTACTACAAGGTTAGATTTCAATTGCATAAATAATGTTGTTGAATATGAAGCACGTGTCATGAGGTTACAAATGATCATTGAAAAAAAGATTGAAACATTAGAAGTATATAAGGATTCAACATTGGTAATTTATCAGCTGAAAGGTGAATGGGAGACCAGAGATCTGAAATTAGTGTTATATCAAAAGCACATAATTGGCTTGATGAAACATTTTAAAAAGATCCAATTTCAGCATGTTCCCCGAGAAGAAAACTAGATTTTTGACGTCTTTGCTACTTTGGTAGTGATGCTCAAGTTAAATAATAGTACAAAAATTTAGCTCATTAAAGTACAAATGAAAATTTCACCAGCCTATTGTTCAAATGTGAAAGAAGAAGTAGATCGACAACCATGATACTATGACACTGTACAATATATCAAGTGTCAAAATTACCCAGAGCAGGCTTCAAAAAATGATAAGAGGATCATTCGAGGATTAGCAGCAAGTTTTGTGCTTGATGGAAAAATCCTGAATAAAAAAAAAGTTAAGATCAGATTTTTCTAAGGTGCATAGATACTGTGGAAACAAGAAGGATACTTAAGGAAATACATGAAAAAATTTATGGAACACATGCTAACAGGCATATAATGGCCAGACAATTTATGAGAGCTGGTTACTACTGGTCTACAATGAAAAAAGATTACATTAACTACGTTAAAAAGTACCATAAATGCCAAATTTATGCAGATAAAATTCATTCTCCTCCAATCCCATTGCATGTCTTGGCATCACCATGGCCTTTTTTCATGTGAGGAATGGATGTGATCGGACCCATAACCCTAAAAGCTTTAAATGGGCATCGTTTTATCTTTGTGATAATTGACTACTTTATCAAATGGGTAGAAACAGCTTCGTACGTTAGTATTATGCGATCAGTAGTATTCAGATTCATAAAAAGAGAGATAATATATCGGTATGGGCTCCCATAAAAGATTAGCTCAAATAATGCTAGCAACTTGAACAATAAAATGATGAAATAATTATGTGCACAGTTCAATATAAAGCATCATCATTCAGCACCATATCGTCCAAAAATGAATGGTGCAGTGGAAGCTGCCAATAAGAACATCAAAAAAATATTGGGGAAAATGACTGATACATATAAAGACTGGCATAAAAAATTACTTTTACTTTGCTTGCCTATAGAACATCAATTCGAACCTCCACAGAGACCACCCCGTTTTCACTAGTGTATGGGATGAAGGTCGTACTATCGATTGAAGTGAAAATTTCTTTTTTAAGAGTGTTGATGGAGGCAAAATTGAATGAGATAGAATGGGTTCAGGATCGTTTTGAGCAATTGAATCTTATTGAAGAGAAAAGGCTCTCAGCACTCAATTATGAACAAATATATCAAAGAAGAATTATGCAAGCATATGACCAAAAGATACAACCTCGATGCTTTCATGAGGGCGAATTGGTTTGGAAAAAGATTTTGCCATGTCAGCATGACAATAGAGAAACATGGATGCGTAATTAAGAAGGTCCATAAGTGGTAAAAAAAGCCTTTTTTGGTAGAGCTATGATCTTTACAGAAATGGACAGTGATGAATTACCAAATCTTGTAAATTCGAACACTATCAAGAAATATTTTACTTAAAAAAATACAAAAAAAAAGAAAAAATAAACAAAAAAAGTGATTCAGATTAAAAACCTGAAAAGGGCGGTTTGAATCAAAAGGTATCATTTGAGCTAAAAACCTGAAAAGGTGACTCAAATGAAAATGAAGCTCGAAAAGGTCTTTCAAAGAATGAAAGAGTGGCACCAAATGGATGAATTCTCGCCAGAATTAAGGGAGATAACTTTTAGGGAGCTAGTTCCCATTAGTCACAGATATGAGGCAAGAATTGGTCATATAAAATCACACGTGCTAAGATCGTAAATGTAACAAGTTTTTGGAAAAGACCTGGTTTGAATAGGCTAAGGTCATTCAAATGTTCATTATTTAGAGAATTAATAATTTGGTTATTGAAATACTTTTAAGTTAACTGTTCTTTATGTCCGAAAAGGCTTATCTTTGTCTTTCTAAACCTAAAATACCCCATTATTGATTGTGTTTCACACCTAACTTTGAATTTGAAATCATTGCATTTGTCATTTAAAATTAAGATAGTGATTAATAAAGTTTATAATAGACCAATGCACTGCTCGAAAAGAGAATGCAATATAAAGATGACAAAAATATTAATATGGGGGCAGAAAGAATGAAATGAAGTTGAAAACAAATAAGAGGAAGGGGATAAAGAAAGAACTCAAAAGAAAGAAGATTTTAGAGTGACTAAAAGCCAAGTGGTTCCATCATAAGATGGAGATTTCTGATCGAAAATTGAAAGATTTAAAAGGATGAGATTATTGGAAACTGTTCTTAAAGTTTGAAAGAATCAAACCAAAAGTTGAATTAACTTGGATGAAAATACATGATATAATTCATTGATGGCATCTTTGTCTTTTCATTCATCACAATCATTGCACGCATTATATACCTCTTGATAAGTTGCATAGAAAGTTTCTTTATGAGACATCAAAAAAAATTAGTATTTTTTTTTCAAAACAAAGATAATGGCCTTGAAAATGGTATGTTAGCACAATCCTTAAAATCAAAACTATTGATCTATAGGGTATCTAATCCCCTTCAACTCACAGCTCAGTCTTATTTATTTCTCTGACTTACGGTTCAATCATAGTCATCATTAATATTTGGCTTATGATTTAATCCTGATCATTTTTTTTTTAGTTACCGTTTAATCTCAGTCACATTTGCTTTCTAACTTATGGTTTAGCCCTAATCATCTTTAATCTTTGGCTCATGATTTAATCCTGATCATTTTTATAGTTTTTGAATTACGATTTAATCCCAGTCTCTTTTTTTTCTAATTTATGGTCTAATCCCAATCTCTTTATATTCTGACTCACTGTTCAATCTCGATCTCTTTAAATTCAAAAATCGTAGTTCAATCTCGATTGTTGTTATTCTTTGATTTGCGGTTCAATCTCAATTTTTTTAATCCAAAATCGTAGTTTAATCTCGATTGTTGTTATTTTCTAACTCGTAGTTTAATCTAAAATTACAGTTTAATCTCGATTGTTATTATTTTTTGACTCGTAGTTTAATCCCGGTTAATCTCAATTGTTGTTATTTTCTGACTAGTGGTTTAATCTCGATCTCTTTATTTTCTAACTTGTGATTCAATCCAAATTAACGTTATTCTGACTTACAGTTCAATCCTGATTTTTTTAATCTAAAATCGCAGGTTAATCTCGATTGTTGTTATTTTTTGACTCGTGGTTTAATCTTGATCTCTTTATTTTCTAACTTGTGATTCAATCCAAGTTGACATTATTCTGACTTGCGGTTCAATATAGATTTTTTTAATCCAAAATCACAATTTAATTTCAATTGTTGTTATTTTCTGACTCATGGTTTAATCTTGATTAATCTCGATTTTGGTTATTTTTTGACTCATGGTTTAATCTCGATCTCTTTATTTTTTGAGTTGTGATTCAATCTAAGTTGACATTATTTTGACTTGCGGTTCACTCTCAATTTTTTTAATCCAAAATCACAGTTTAATCTCGATTATTGCTTTTTTTGACTCGTGGTTTAATTTCGGTCTCTTTATATTTTGACTTGTGATTCAATCTAAGTTCAATCCTGATCTTGTTGTTCCTTTACTTGCGTTGTTGCCCCGATCATTATTTTTATTATCCGACTTGTGATGTTACCTTAATTGATTCCTTATTTTTCAACTCGCGATGTCTTCTTTGTCATTTTCTTTATCACTCGAATTGTGGTTAAAAAATTCATCAAAAAAAAAAAAATCTTTTGAGAAATCCATGATTTGCTTCCAGATAAAATCGTTGTCTTTGTCTTTGCCATATTCTTGATTTTTAGTAATGTGCAAAGAGAGGCAATTGTAGATACCAATTTTGTCCGGTATACTTTTTTATATATAACAATAATGATTTTAATAATAATAACAATAAAATTGGTTTAATTAAAATTAAAAATCAATTAATTATAAAAAAACAACAGAACAAAAAAAAAAAAAAAAAGAGATGGTAGTGGTCATTTCCCCAGCACCATTGCCACCATACCCTACCACCTTAACCTACCCCTCTAATCACCCACATCACTGCCCGTTTACCCTATTACCCATACCCTATTTACTACCTTCACTGTTAGATCAAACAAAAATAATAAAAAGGGCATGGGGCACGTGTTTACACCCCATGCTGAACCTCGTGCCACGCATGGGCGGAGCTCTATAAATAGAGCTCCTAGCTAAACCCTGAAAAGAGGGAGAAAAAAAAAGAGGGAGTGACGCTACAAAAAAAATACTACAAAAAAAATAAAAAATAAAAAACATAGTCATCCCCATTGGGAGGAACCTCAACATCGAAGCTCCCTACAAGAACAAAAAATTAGATCAGTCTTCGTTTTTTTTAAAAAAAAGAAAAACAAAAAACTTCAAACCTCGATTTACGCCAATTGAGGCTGTTTTCGGTGAAACGAGTGGCAGATCTGAGCTCAGGAGGTTGAACGAAACCTCTTGATAAATTTTAAAATTTTTTTAGCACCGACGATCACCATTGGCGATAGCCAAGGTGACGGCAAGCGCGGTAATCCGACGATCGGACGGTAAGGGCCCCGGACCTTTTCCCTAAAGCTCTCTCTTTTTTTTTCTGAAACAAAAAAGAATGAACTGAAAAAAAAAGTTGACTTTTATAAAAAAAAACATAGAAGCAAAACGATGATGTTTTGAGCATAGGACCAAAACGACATTGTTTCAAGCATAAGAGGATTCGCGCATGGACCGAACCCAACTAGGGTCCACGTAACCGACCCACCAACCCGGTTCCTCAGCAACCCTGAACTGGTTTGATCAAACCAGATCGAACCGCTCCATAGATCGACTTGAACCGTGCCTCAACCGGTTCAACCGAACCTTTTTCAGTCCAATCGAACCACCGTTGATCGGTCCGGTTCAGGTATTTTTTTTTTAATTTTCTAATTTTTTTTTATATATTATTATTTATGTTATTTTAAGTATTTTTTTTATATATTTATGCATGATAAGTTTTACATTTGTTAGGATAAGTTTTTTAATTGTTTTAATAATAGTAAAAATGAAAATAAGTAAGATAATAATTTTAAAAAATGTTAAAAATGCTTAAAAAATAATAATAATAATAATAATAGAATAATTATTATTATTTTTCTTGCCTAAATGTTAGAGGAAATAAAAAATATTTTCCTATAGAAATAATTTCGCCTAGATGTTGGAAAATTATTATTAATAAATTTTTATAAAAAGAAATATATAAGAAATTTTTAATTAATTTTCAAAAATCATTAAAATCAAACTTCTTTCGAAAATTCGCCTAGATGTTAAAGATTTTTAGAGATGTTCGTATTTTATTAAAAACGAAACCTTAAACATTAATTCTTAATTTTTCAAAATCCTAAGTTTCTAAAACCCCTAAAATCTAAAATCCTAAAATCTAAAACCCCTAAATCCAAACCCCTAAAATCCAAAATCCTAAAATCTGAAACCCCTAAAATCTAAAACCCCCTAAAATCCGAAATCTCAAATCTTTAAACTCTTAAATCCAAACTCCTAAAATCCAAACCCTTAAATCCAAACCCCAAACCTCAAATTTTAAAACCGAAGCCCTAAAATCTTCAAACTCTAAAATCAAACCCTAAACCTTCCATACCTTAAAACCAAACCCTAAAACCCTCAAAACTTAAATCCAAATCTTCAAAATCTTGAAATCCTAATCTTTAAAACATCTACTTAAGTCCTTACTCAAAACATCTTGAAAATCCTAAGAACAAGTGTGAAAATCCCATTTGAAGCAATTTGTTCCCGAATGCCGTCTAGATGATAAGGTATTTAGAAAATTTTACTTCGTTAAGTCTTTTCACACGATTTCTTAATTCGCATTAATAATAAGATTAATAAATAAAAAGTATAATAGTAAATTATGATTTTAAATATAAACAGTTGCACCTAAGCTCTGCCTAGATATTGGAGAGTCGGGGTGGTCTCATTATACTTAAGAATCCAACTTTTAAATGGCATTTCATTTTACATGACATTCATTAGCATACATACATTAGCATGTAATCATCGATAATTGTCTGCATTATTCTCTCTTTAATTTTTATTTATTATTTGATGATAAAATATTTTATAATAAAAAAAGAATAATACATTTTGGAAAAAAAATTTTTATGATATTATAAAATAAAATAAAAATAATAGTCCGAAGGAAATAATTCTTAGTACTTTGCCTAAATGATGGAGAGTCACTAACAATTATCTTTTATAAAGATTGTTATTTCATTTTAAGGATTATCGTGTTAAATCTTAAGCGAAAAGTGTTATTTTAAAATTCTACCTAGATGTTGGAGAATTTTAAAATAATTTTTTAACTTTAAGATTTTCTCAATATTCCTAAATAAAGAGCTTTAGCAAAATTTTATTTTTCCAAATGAAGGGAACTAATGTTAAATTTCAAATTGAAACCATTTTTATCCAACACCGAAAATAGCGTAATTAAATGGTACCAATTTATGGGCGTTGTGGGGGTGCTAATCCTTCCCCACACGTAACCGACTCTCGGACTCAACCTGATTTTTCGTAGATCAAAATTTATCTTTTTGATAAACTTTAAACATGCTTTTATAATTTTATTAAAAAGATAAATTTTTGGGTGACCAATACACCCTAACAAAAATTGGTGGCGACTCCTCTCATTTATTTTGATTTTAAAACCTTTTACGTCCGACAATCTCAAAACCGTTACGACAAAACTTGATCATCACTCAATAGCACAATTTAAACAAAATATATGTCTCAATTTGGCATTGTTCAATCTATTCACAAGCATATTTCATTAGTGATCGAAGATGATCAACTCAAATAAAGATGCCTTAACAAGTGAGGAATTATTAATTCTCACCAAATCTCCATTAAAAGCTTGTTTAGCCACTCATAGTGCTCCACTGGTGTTATTGGCTGTATAAAAAGGCCAAGTGATTGAACACCATTAACCTAATAGGTCAGGTCGTCATTGCGATTCACGGTCTCGTCATTGAGATTCACGGTCTCACCATTAAATTGCTTGAAGCTGTGATCGACATGTTGCTCTTGTTTATTCTTCAATTTGAAATTTTTTCCTAGGTTCGTTTTTGGGATTTTATTTTCTCGTTGATTTGTTTTAGGAAATTAATTTTCTTTTTAATTTATTAACCTATAGGGTTATTGCTTAGTGCTTAATTCACTAATTGGGATGGCGTTTTATCTTGGAACTTCCAAATTGGGGTTTGTCTTGCTTCATTGTCATCTTGGTGATGGTGAGAGAAATATATTAGTTGATTATTAATTATTAATTATCTTTTATTTTTTATTTTTTTATTTTTTACTCAAAACTTTTTTAATTAAAAATTTTGAGAATTTAATTAATTTTAAATTTTTATTTAATTACTATTAAATTAAAATTTATTTAAGTTATATTTTAATTCAAGTACATATTAAATATTTTAAAATTATCTTTGCTTCAATTATATATTAACTTTGAAATGAATATACTGAATTATTTTTATTTAAAATAAATTAATTATCAACATTTAAAAAATAATTAATGATATATAAATTAATTAAAACAGAAAATGAAGAAATAGAAAGAAAAAAGACAAATAAAGAAAAATAAAACTACGCCCACGAGGTTTTATTGAAAATAAACTTGTTTCTATTTTTTTCCCCAAGAATATGATTGGTTCTATTAATTTTAAAAAATACATTTTATCTCTTTTGAAAAGATAACTAATGTTAAGATTCCATTAGTCAAACTAATATCTGTTCTATTTTTTTAATATTAAAAGTACCTTCATTTTTTCTCCTTTTCTTATCTCTTTTTTTATAATCAATTACTTTATCATTAAATTTTTTTTAAGAAAAAATAATGGTGATTAATTTGTTTTAAATAAGGATAATTTAATGCATTCATTTCAAAATCATATATAATATTATATTACAACATGCATAAAAATCTTATAAGATTTGCTTATGTAAATGTTTACGTGAACAACTTTTATTATTGACACGTAAGATATTTCTTAATAACTTTATTCAATCAATTATTTAATTTTTAAACATTTTAAATTTTTAAAATTTACATTTATCAAAGTCTTTCAAAATATATAAAATTTATCTTAATTTAAATATAATAAAATATATCTTCTCATATTTTACTCTTACCCAATTCAAATAATTTTTAAATGTTAAATCCTTAAATTTTAGGAATAAAAAATTATACACCATCTAAATTAATATTTATATAAATTTAAATAAAAAAAATTGTGGTTGAACCACTCTTATTTACTAATTTTTTGTCTTTATTTTTTTTATAATTTAAAATAAAAAATATTTTATCTCAATTTAAAATTACATACGTATCTAAATTTAAAATTATACTAACTTTTTTATCTTAATTTAAAATTAAACTTGGATAAACTAAATTTTTAAAAATTTAAAATTTTTTTAAATTAAATAATTATCAAATATATATTTATGATTTTTTTTCACAATCAATATTTTTTTCTTTTCGTCATAAAAGTTTGACAAAATAAAGTTTTAAAATTAAATATGAAAAAGTTTTTCATGATATATCATATGTGTAAATCTTAATTTATACTAAAATAATATATACTTTTAAAATTTTATGTAATTGTGAATAAGGGATTAATTTTCTCATTGATATTTGTATATAACTTTACTTTCATAATTTAAAGCTTTCATAATACTTATTTAGATTCTCTCATAATAATTTATATATATACAAATTTTTTTAATTTTAAACTACAAATTATGGATGATTATGATTATTTTTATTTATCTATATATAATATAAAAATTGATATAAATTAAAATTTTAAATTATAAAAAATATAATAAAAAACTCCGTGCTTGGCACGGGTAAAAAAAAACTAGTTAATATATATGATAACTGAATTAAAGATAAGCATAAAATTTTTTACATGTACTTGAACTAGAATAAATTTTAATTAAAATATAATTTGATAATAATTGAAAATAATTTTAAAATTAATTAAATTTTTATAATTTTATAGTAAAAAAATCTTGAATAAAAGAAAAAATACAAAATTAATAATTAACAAAAAGTATATTTGTCTTCTTATTTGAAATTAATTTAATAATTATCTTTGGCTTCTTGATCTAATAATTAAGAAAGTTTTATGAAAATATAAATGTCTTGATTGCTAGTCTAGATCTCTTTTTTTTTTTTTTTCTTTTTTGCCTTATAATAGCCATGCCTTTAAAAAAAAAAAAAACTTAATAATTAAATGCTCATGAGAATAAGATATGTTTTATTAAAACTCAAAAGATGAGAGAGCATTTTTCAAACAGCTAGAAATATGTGTATCTTTACTAAAATATAGTGAAAAATAGAAGCATTTTTCCCTAAATCCATTGAAATTCATAACTAATGACTTCAAGTTAAACCCACACAGAAAATTGATATTATTTATCTAAAAAAAAAATCAGCCACGTTTGTATACTATATAGTCTTCACATAAAAAATGAAGGAGTTGATAGGAGACAAAGTCAAATTAAACATTCAAAAAAAAAAAAAAAAAAAAGAGATTGACCGGAACATTCGATAACATAAAACTTCAAAATGATGTGTCCTTTTTAGAATGTTCCAAGTGTTGAAGAGTGTAACTCTTCCCTGCTTATCGTTTTCCACAACATGCTCCCCAGGTGGCAATATTTGAAAAAGACCGTAATACCCCCTCCATGCCAAATGCAAGTATGCAACCATTTTTTCACACCTCCCTATAAATAACGACATTCCATTCCATTTTTCTTCTAGCAAACTTTCAAAATCGTAAATCAAAAAGGAAAAAAAAAAAAAAAAAAAAAAAACCCAAACCCACAAATTTATTTATAAAAAATAAATGTAAACAAACCCTAAAATCATTTGCTCTTTTTTCTTTTAATTGTTTTGTTCAAAAGAAGAAAAAAAGATTATGAGCCCTACACAATTTAATAATCAACAACACCATGAAAGCACATCCAACGGTAATGGTGGCCTATGCACTCCGCCCTTGAAAGTCAGCAAAGACTCCCATTTGATAAAAAAATCAGTGTCCTCATCGTCATCATCATCGGCGGCCTCCTCCCTTGGAGTCACCGGCACCACAAAGCCGCAACAGCAACGGCACCCTGTCATCATCTACACGCACTCTCCCAAAGTCATCCACACGCACCCTAAGGATTTCATGTCATTGGTGCAAAAACTCACTGGATTTTCACGCAATGAAGATGATCATCATAATCATCACCACGCCCCTCATCAATCCAAGGGGGAGAATGGTACCGCCTCAGCCGAAGAAGACAGCAAGAGGATCAACAATGATGATAATGAATCCTCATTGGTTGTAACAGATGAAAACTGTGAAGGACAAGTGAATTCTTGTTCTGTGCCACCTTTGTTTGAACCACCACCAGCTCCATTTTTGGCAAATATTCCAGTTTTTACGCCGAATTCGGCTGATTTTCTATGCGTGAATCAGCCTTTTTATAATTGCACAGATTCATTGTTTTTTACACCAAATATGAGGAACTCCATTTCATCTTCTTCATCAGGGTTGGAGATGATGAATGAGTTTCGGGATTATTAAAGTTTTGGAGAAAATCATTTGAGTCTTTTGTTCATTAATTATTTCTATTGATTTTTTTTTTTTTGGGTAGTTTTATTAGCTATTTGTTTTTACGACGCAAATAAGGGTTCTGATTTTGTTCATTTAACTTAATATTTGTTCTTTTCTTTCGTGAGAATAAATATTTTACATGCATAGTTTTTTTTTTATTATTATTCTGTTGATTTATTGATTAATTTCTTTTGAAGCAAGAGCTGCTGACCATAGCTTTCTTTTTTATATTGATCTCATTTGGATCGATGAGATTAAGTCTCTATTGCTATAATATTTATCCTCTGGTTTTCTTTTGACTCCATTTCTGATGGAAATTGAAAATTAGACATGGATTTGTTACCAAATCAAAGGAAAAGAGATGTGGCAGTTAGTATTAGCACCTCTCATGCTGAGGATAAGAGACCTTAAAAATATATAAAAATATTTGTCACATTTAACAATCAATCTGATATATTTTCTTTGGAGCATTCAAGCTAATCCACTTGGGTTTTATGATCTTAGATTACTCGAAAGAGTCTCCTTATCTTATAAATTTGAATTTTGAATACGAGACCTTCAAACAACTTTGAAAAATTACATAAATGAAAAATACCGTTCTTCTATCTCATAAATCTCACTCAATTTATCTCGAAATTTGGGCTGCAATTCTAGACGGGACCTTCACTTGTTAAACCAGGGAAGAAATTGTGGCTGCCTGATTTTTCTTTTCCGAAGCCGAGAAAATCCTGTCCAGAGTTTCCATGAACATATGTTTACTTCGTCGATAATGTGAAAATCGCTAGGGGTGGACATCGCGTATCAAGGGTACTGGTGCATGTCACAGATGTAACCAAAGCAGGTGAAATAGTATATTAATTTCCCCCAAGCAGAGGTTTGTTTAATATTACTACAGTATTTCTTTTTAGTTTTTATTATTATATGATAAAAATTATTTTTTTCTATAAAATAGAACTCAATTTCTTAATATATTATACATTAGATTATTAAGAAAATTAAGTTTTTGTATAAATTTATGCAGTGAAATTGTCATACTCTATCAATGACAAACAAGTTATGAAACATTTATTTAAAAAAAAAACAATTTTTAATGAAACATTCGAAATTGATTGATAAATATATCTATATATATAAAATAAAATATTATTTTATAAATATGAAATTTATAAATTTCTATCATTTTAAACTATCAATTACTTTTTATGTTTTAATCATGCTTTTTTCTATCATTTTTTATTGTATGACTATTTTATTTTATCAATCCTATTATTTCAAATTAAAACTTATAAAAGCTTTTTTTGTTAAACATAATATCGTAATTTAAGAATAAAAGAAAATATTACAAATGATAAGATTTAAATTAGAGATGCGTTGAATATTGTTTTGTTAAAAATAATTATATTAATTGAGTTAAATTTTGAATAAAAAATTTATAATAAAAATTTGGGCTTAATAGATTTTGAATAAGGCTAGCTACCAACTGGTTTCCGCCTTATCCACCACGTCTATTTAGCTAGAATGCCTCAGCTCAATAGAGCGGGCCTTGTCAGTGTGTCATGGGTGGGAACTGATAACCTTCTTGGAAAGTGGGGAAGAATCAGAATGGAAGCAAAAAGAAAAGTGCAAAAAAATTGAATAAAAGGGGGAGGAGATTTTGTTATTTTAAAGAGGGATTTCATTTTTAAAGAAATTTTTAAAATTTTAAATAAAATTTTACATTTGGATGAGGGATTTTAGGGAGGGATTTCATTTGTAAATATATTTTCAAAATTCTAAAATAGAATTAATTTTTTTAACAAAATAAAAATTAGAATGGTTAAAATTCTTGAAATTTGAATGAAAAATTTTGGAGAGCTCAAATTTTCCTTTTAAATTTCACCTCTTTAAGTAAAAGGTGAAATTTATGAAATTCCTTGTTATTATGGTAAGAAGTCAATATTTATTATGTTTTCTTTTTTTTCTACACAAATTTTTTTTTTTCAATTTTAACAATAAACACTCAATATAAATTTCTTTTAATTTTTCATATTGCTAGTACTATCTACACATATTTACAAATCTAATGACATCTATATTACATATATTATTTTAGTATTTTGCTTTTTCTATCCCTAATATCATTATTTATCTATTATAATTATTTTTTATCTCATCAAATTCTAATATTTAAATTTTTTTAAAAAATAATTATCCAAACAATAGAATTAAAAATTTTGTTATTTTAAATTGATGCATTTCAAAATATTAACATTTTAAACTTTTAAAAAAATAAAAAATTTTCAGCCAAACATACCATTAAATACAAGAAAATAAATCATTATGTAAAATAATAAGTTTAGTTTGGTTGACCAAAGTTGGCTTTATGGTAAGTCTAAGATGATTGTGAGGGGATGGAAAGTATCTTCAATGCTTTATTTTAAAATTATTGTGTCAACTACATTCAAATATTTTATTCAATAACTAGTTTGCAATTTATTCAATGCACGATTTATTTTATCTATTTAAATATATATGCATATAAGTTAATATTATTTACAAATTATATTAAAGTCTCTATATTTATAACATATATAAAATTTATATATAAAATAATAATTTTTGAAGTAAAATTGTATGTATTTTATTTTATAAAAATAATTTGTCATAACAACTTTTCCTTTCAATGATTCTTAAAAAAAATATCGACATCCCATCACTATTGAGATCTCAATCAAAATCACAAAAAAAAAAAAAAGAGATGTGTATCAAAGTACAAAATAATATTATTAAATGATGAATTACATCATAAAATAAATATTTACGTAACTTCACTTATCAATTGATAATCAAATTGATGAAAAAAATATTAAAACAATTAACAGATGTCTATAAATAAATGATTACTTAAAAAAATAGCTTTTGAAAAAAAGTTGCAAATAGTATTATTATTATTGGATGATAATTAAGATGTATATATTTCAAATTGATAAGTATTTTTCAATTTAAAAA
This sequence comes from Durio zibethinus, assembly GCF_002303985.1. The sequence continues at coordinate 8,714,100 of NW_019167827.1, forward strand.
GGTGTTATATATTTTTAAATTTTAAAAAATCAAATACTAAAAGATTATATGAAAATTAATGAAGATAAATATCGTATTTGAGATTTTTGAATTTAGATATCTCTATTGATTTAGTTTGAATTCTTTTAAGTTTCAAATTATTATTATAACTTAATTTTGATTTTAAAAAAGGCTAGCATCATAGTCTCATGTTTTCACGTAATCAACCTGTAATCATTTTTTTTTCCTCTTTCAATTTAATCTGAAAAGTTGATTAATTAAAATAGCATAAATTTAATTATTTTAAAATTTTAAATTTAAATATTTGATTTTTTTTTAATTTTGATTGCATAATAATTTTATATATCATCTTATTTATCAAAAATATAAGTAAGTTATTCACATACACGTCTATATGATATACTTTATTATTTATCCATATATCTTACATCACAATATAATAGTATATATGATTTATACATTTTTTTTTTGCCAATAATAAGTTATACATAGTTAAAGAAATTAATATAATTACTAAATAAATATGTGTCAAGTATGTAAATTAATGGTGAAAATGTGTCATAGGTCATGTACTCTTCGATTCTTAAGAATTTGTTCTTTTTAGTATTATTTAAAAGGATTTAGTCCTTATAGTATTAATTTTTTTAAGATTTTAGTCCAATCGTTAACAATGTTAAATTTTATCCGTTAAATAATTGATATGGTTACTGACATGACATTTTCATTGGTTTTTAACATTATTAATGTTTGAGTGTATTACAAATTCTATTCACATGAACTACCAAAAAGCTATGTCAACATTAACACAAATATTTTTTAAACTTAATATAAAAAAAAAAAAACTCTGAAATATTTGATATTAAGATATTAACACAAATATTTCTTTTTTTTTCTTTTTTCCTATAACAACTAAGTTTTTTTTTTTTATTATTTCATTTCACCTATCTTATAAAAAAATTCAACTTACTCTCCAAAAATCAAAGGGCGAGCCCCTATTTTCTAAATTTCGATGTCGATTCATCACACTGGTTTCTACATCTTCACCGTCAACCGCTAGTCTCTTATTCCTTTCGATCCCCTTTTTCCTAACATCTAATTAGTTTTTTCTTAAAAACACATTTAACTCCCTAGATCTGAGTTTGAATATGTGGCTTTAACACAAAAAAAATCCCTTTTTCATTGATTCAATGGCCACTATTACGATCTATATCCTTCTCTCTTCTATAGCCTCCTTCTGCATCCAAAAATTAGGCTTCAAAACCATTACACATACCCAAAAACCGAAATCCACTATTTGATGTTTTTGCTTTTTTTTTTTACATTAAGGTTCCCTACCAAGGGATGTGTTATTATTATTTTTTTTTAGTGTTGACAATGATGGTTTTGGAAGGCTGAATAAGTGTGAATATAAGATTTTTTTTATGGGCTTTTTAATGGTTTTTGATTGTAGGTAAAATGGGTTAGGGGATGAGGATTTTTAGCTGGGTTAGTGGTCGAGGCATATAGGTTAGGGCTTGTTGAAGGTGCCAAATAGAATGGGAGATTATTGGAGGTGGTTGCGGATGTGTGTAGATGATGGCGTGTAGAATTTAGATGGTATTAGGTACTTGTTTAAGGGTTGTTTAAGTGATTTCTCTTAGCTCTAACAGTGGATTAATTGGAGGTTTTTGAGTGTTGATGATAGTGGGGCTGGGGTTGAACAATAGTTAAGGCATCTAGTTGCTTCACAATAAATAAGTTGGTAATTGGTGGCCTTCGAATAGGGAAGATACGTAGTGGATAGTTTATAAAAAGGTGGTAGTTTTGATGGTGGGGGGATTGGGTTGGCTTGGTATCCATCTAGGTTATCTTTTGTTTTTAGAGTTTTTTTTTTTTTATATTAAGATATAATTAAGCTTAAAAAATATATGTGTTAATGTTGACATAACTTTTTGATAGTCCACGTGGCCAGAATTAAAATACATGTAAGCATTAATAATGTTAAAAATCAATAAAAATATTGTCAATAACCACATCAATCATTTAATAGATAAAATTTAACATTGTTAACAATTGAACTAAAATCCTTAAAAAAAATACTATAAGAATGTGTTTGGTTTACAGAATCTTGGATTTGAAGGAAAGTGTGATCCCTAAAAAAGTGTGATACCTGAAATTTTCTTTAATTTTTAGGACATTTCATGTTTAGATTTACTTGTTTGATTGGGAGGAATCCACGCATTTTAATTTTTGAATAATAACCATAATCTCGTTGACGTATATACCAATTTAAAAACTTGATTTAATCCAATCACAACCAACCTTGTTTATCCAAATTTTTTTAGTGTGAAACATTTGGAACTTGGGAGGAAATATATTTTTTAAGGCATTTTTCAACAAAAATGCCTTAAAAAAGTTTTTTTTTTTTTGTTTTTTTACACTCATTTGGTTTTTGGTTGAAAAACTTTTGACGTTTTTGTTGAAAAACGTTTTAAAAATGCTTTTTTTTCCCCATTCATTTGGAACTTAGAAAAAAAAAAATTTTTAAGGTATTTTTCAACAAAAACGCCTTAAATAATTTTTTTTTTTACATTCACTTGATTTTTGGTTGGAAAATTTTATTAAGGTGTTTTCCAACAAAAACACCTTAAAAAACCTTTTTTTTCCCGTTCGTTTGGAACTTTGAAGGAAATTATTTTAAAGGCATTTTTGTTAAAACATGTTTTAAATAATCCTATTTTATTTTTTTAAGAGGATTATTTAATATGTTTCTGGTTGAAAAACACCAAAAAATACTTTAAATAATCTTGTTCATTTTTAATGGATCATTTAAGATGTTTTTTCAACTTAAATACCTTAAATAATGATAATTTAAGGCATTTCTTTAACCCAATATTTATTTGAATAATGATTTATTTGAGGCATTTTTTTATGCCAAACGCTATTAATTGCAATATAAAAAAATCTTTTTTAGTAGTAGATACATATAACTGATTTGTAGTCACTTTCAAACATACTTTCAAAATGATAATGGCTATTTCATACATTTTTTATTCAAGTCAAATTTGAAAATAACGTAACTTTCTCCATTTGAATCCTAAAATACTACAGGAAAATGTAAGTTTCTGATTCTGAGACTTTAGGTATTGTTGAAAATCTATCATTTTTTCTCAAAATCAAATTATCCTGAACCAAACATTGAAATCAAATACCCACCAATAAGATTCTAGAAAAAAAATTATGAATTCTTTTGAACCAAACGTCCCTTAAAGACTAAATTCTTTTAAATAATACTATATGGACTAAATTTCTAAAAATCCAAGAGTACAGAGAGTTATGACACATTTTGACCTAAATTAACGGATAAGATTAAAATTTATTTCATAGTCTGAGATAATAATCCATGATTTAACATATAGTCCTTTAAAAGTTAAAAACAATTTAATTTTTGAAAGGTAAGTTAGTAAAACATTAAAAACAAAGTGTAATAGCCAACAGCCATATTAAACAAGTGTAAACAAACTTTATAAGTGTTATACATGAAAACATAATTACAAGGGTAAATAGCACAAGTTGTTTTTAAATTTTGGTCACATATAATTTGGTTCTAAATTTAATATGTTGCTTCTTGATTTTCAAGTACCATAATGAATTGATTATTTCATTAATTTATTTGTTAACTTTACTTTTTTTTTTTTTGAAAATTTTTTAACTTTGCAATTAAGTGTTGGTAAATAGCATTCGTAATTCTCAAAATTTGAAGCTTATATTATAAACTTAAAAAAAAAAATAAAATAAAAAAAAATAAAAATGCATGCTTTTCTAAAAATTAATATATTTTATAAAATATTATAATTTAAAATAAACAAAATTTAAAATGTTTTATTTTAAAGTAATTTTTTAGTTTTTTATTTTTAAACATTATGTAGATTTATAACATATTTACAAATATTATAATTTAAATAAATAAGTGTTCAAATTTTCTATTTAATAAGAAGTTTTTGTTTTTTGTTTTTCAAATGTAATATATACTTTTAATATGTTTTATCAAACATTATAATTTAAAATAAATAAATTTCAATATTTCTTTTTGAATAAGTTTTTTTAAAAATTTCTTAAATATAATATAGTTTAAATATATTTTATCAAATTTTATAGCTTAAAATAAATAAAATTTAAAATTTTCTATTTTTAAGAAGTTTTTGCTTTTTAGTTTTTAAGGTATAATGTATTTTTATATTTTTATCTAGTTTTATGATTTAAAATAAATAAATTTCTGAATTTTTCTAATAAGTTTTTTTAAATTTTTTAAATATAATATAGTTTTAATACATTTTATCAAAATTTATAGTTTAAAATAGTTAAATTTTAAAATTTTCTATTTTTATGAAGTTCTAGTTTTATAATTTAATTAATAAATTTCAAAATTTTCTTTTATAATAATTTTTTAAATATAATATATATAGTTTTAGTATATTTTATAATTTTAATGTTTAAATAAATAAATTTTAAAATTTTATATGTTTAAAAGTTTTTTTTAATTTTAGATATAATGTATTTTTATATTTCATACAGTTTTTAATTTAAAATTTTTTATTTTAATAAGCTTTTTTAAAAATTAAATATAATATAGGTTTTTAATATATTTTATCAAATAGTATAGTTTAAAATAAAATAAATTTCAAAATTTAAATAAAAACTTATCAAAGAAAAGTGTCTAATGGCATTCTGTCTGATTTTTACTTAGGCACTCTGTCTGCATATCTGCCAAAATTTTTCCTTGGGCAACACGCAAGAACTGCAGATCAAGAAAGAAAAGTGTCTAATGACACTCCATCAAATTTTTGTGTTTTTTTTTTTGCTTATTTTTCAAGCCAAAATTAATTTATCAAAAACCAATTTAAGAATGCAAAATTTGATACTTAAACGAATTTCCTTCAACCCAACTCTAAAATATTTTTTAAAAAATTGCATCCTTTCTTTTTCTTTTTTTTTTCGTCAATTGCAGCCTTTCATTTTCCTACATTTTCCAAACTTTAAACTTAAGAATCACTAATTGCCACAGGTATACATTAGAACTTACCTATTAAACCAACTTATTTTTAAGAAGTACTTCTCCAAGATGTAACTAATATTTAAAGATCTTTCAACTATACAAATAATGGGAAGTTTGAATATTAAAACCTCTCTTTTGTTTGCCTAATTGCTTAATGGTTAATGCATGTGTTAGAAATATGAATTCCAAAAATTAATTAATTATCTGTCCTCATAATTAAATTTTCAAACAAAAACATTTCTTCGTTGTAAATATACAAGTATCTATTCCAGCAAAGAAACAAAAAAAAAAAAAAACTTGTAAATTCAATTACATTATCTATAAAGGTTCTAACAGGATCAAACATGTTGGATTGTAAATCTATTTGACCTAAGAAGTCTGACAGGATCAACCATGTCTGGTCATACAGAATTTCTTTGTTGCCTTTATCTATTTGACCTAAATATTTAACCTTCTAAACCTATTTGGTCCGCCCCTCGTTTACATCGTGAAACAAATACAGGTGCACCATATAATCTCTGATGTCTATGACCTTCCCTCACTAATAGCATCGACAATGGCAGAAAAACTACGTGGTAATGGTCTATTTAATCTTTCTTGCCTTATAGAACCAGAAAGCACATGCATACCACATAAACTTCATCTATTTGATCTTCGCCTAATCAATCTCTTAATCATATTTTGTTTTGCAATATCACTATTACTAATTGTATACCAGTTTAATAGAAGAAACAAAAGAAACCTCGTCAAAAGAAAAGGCCGCAAAAACAATGGTATTTTAATTACTTAACGAACCAGGGAGCACTCAAAATAAAAACAACTTTCAAAATCTAATAAAGCTAAATCAAGAAAATAATAGTTAAATTATAGTAATGCAAAGGTATGATCTAAATAATAATAAAACAAACATGACATTACTTTTACAAAATTACTTTGAGCAAGAACACTGCAGCAGAATAGAAAAGCACACCAAAATTGTAAATTAAAACGAGAATACAAACCAAATAAATTAAAGAGAAATAAAAACAAAGCAGAAATTTAGGGATAAAAAGTAAAAAGTAAAAGGTGCCGACAACTCTTGTTAATTAAAAATAACTCGAGTAAAGAAAGAAAGACAAAATGGATTAGAAAAAAACAAACTATATATATATATATATACACATATACATAAAAATTAAACCTGATAATTTAAAATATAATATGATAACATGACATGGATATAATATGAATAAGGGATACGAATTGTAATACATAATTTTAATGTAAAACACGATACAAATACTCGAATTTTAATATTTTATATGATATGAATATACGAATTATCAAATTTAGTAAGAATTTACTTGCATTAATATAGATTTTATTTTTTGAACCATTTAATTAAAATTAAATCTAGACTAATTTAGATCAAAAAAATATTTTTAATCTTAACTAAACTTCGATATTTTCATACAGGATCCTAAGAGACCTGGTTTTAGTAGTTGATATTTTTATTTGTCAATTCAGGAACATGTTTAGTTAAAACATCTATATCCATTTTACTTTACCTAGAACTTAAAAGTCAGCATTTTCACACTGCAATGTTGTTACAAAGTTCGTTAACAATGATTTTTCTTTTAAATGATAAAATATTACATGTTAAGTATAACTTGTATATTACAAATGAAGCAATTCTCAACGTATAAATGGCATAATTAGTCTTGCACCCGTTAGAAGCAAGCAAGCAAAAATAAATACATAAATCGATATAAAGTTAAACCAAGTCTATACATGGGAAACCAAAATGTTTCAAAACATTTTTCCTACCATTGAGATTATAAAAAAAAAAAAAATCTTAGCCCATGGTTTTGATTGTATTATTTGGCTTATGTTATTTTTATGATTGAGAAATTGGATATGTAAATCTTTACCTCCTTTTTCTTTGACCAATGATATTCACTTCCTTTATAACACCAGGGTTTGTATGATTATCATTGTATTTTCCCCTTTAAATTGTTTCAATTTTGAGATGACAAAAAAAGCTACTTTGGGATCGAATTTTTGGGGTTGAGCTTTAATTTTTGTGTGCTGAAAACAAAGATGTGGAAGCATGCAAGAAGATTTAATGCCTTTTTCAGAAGTAGTGGGGATTAATAAGAGGCCTGACTAGCTAACAACCTCCTCCACTTCCTAAGGCTTGATATCGAGCCCACTGTACTTGGATCCTTGAACTTGCCCCTTTAACCACTCCTCATCTATCCAACTTCACCAAATATGTGAACTTAAATCTATATTTGGAATACATGAAATCTATCCTTTTAGTTACTATGGGACCCTCCAATTTGAGGCCCTTCCTTCCTCCCCTCCTAGTTCATGCATGCTTCAAGAGACAAGCAATAAGACATGGTCAAAAGTGGGTCAAAGAAAGACTTTGATTGGGAAAGAGTAACAGAAGTGGCTATAAAAGTTTCATAAGCTCTTATCATTTACAGATGTTGGAGAACCCACATTACCCTTCCTCTTGTGGGCATGGCCTGGGCCCATTTCAAGCTGTCCTCCTCCTCTTGCATCCCCCAATTTCTTGTATGCACTGCATCTGCCCCCTCGCCTTTTATTTAGCACTATAAAACAAAATCTAACTAGAAATAAATAACTGAAAGTTGTTTCTCTCCTCCAATCATTCATTTAATGAATTGGTAACATCCATTAGATTTTATGTATCCTTCTATTTTTCCACGTGTGTTCGACAACTTGGCCATGGCTTCATTGGCCTTGCAACTGCAAGAATTTGTTGCCTCTCTAATTCTAACGCGCATTTGCATCAAAATCTTATTGTTTCATGGGACACAGCCTCTAAAATGTTTGTGCAAAAAGGATTAGCAGTTTCTGAATTTTTACCGACAAGTAGGGTTTTTATAACAAATTTGTTCCTGATTATTTGTAGTGTTTTTGGTCCTACAAGTCAAGGAGCTAGCTATGGCTTCTGCAGCTCATCCAAAATGATAACCAACATGGTTGTTTACCTATGGTAAATATATATATATATATAGATATATATATATATATAACTTTTAAATGTTTGCATTTAAATGATTGTACTTTGGGTTCAAATGAAAGGATTTCAGAAAGAAAATGAAGTATAGGTTTGGATGAACAAGTTGAGATGAAATTCCATTATCAAACGTTAAGGCAAACCACATGTGATGCTTCTTTCTGTTGTTTGATCTAAAATGTCAAGGTTATATGTCTCTACTCAAGCCTTTTTAGATGATAGAGTGTGGGGTTATTAAGTCTAAAAGACTAAAATAGTACATTACCATTCAAAAGAAATAGCAAATTAAGAAAAGGGTTGATGAGGATTTATAAGTAAGAAGGGCTAAAAAATTCTTTGTTATTCCAATAGTAATGAAGGTAGAACTACAGTGCCTCAAGTTTTATGTTTTATAAAAGCTTGATTTATTATGGGAATGGGATGAATGAAAACTCATGTCTGGTTCGTTTTGCTCGTTTGTCGGGTTTTTTGTATCATTTCTTAATCAATTAACAATGGATTTGTCCTAATTTTGTCATTAACTAATGTCTCAAATGTAATTGAAGTCTGTTCAGAAAGGAACTGATTAAGATTATTGGACTGAAGTTCTTATTGATATTGAGCTTAATGTCCCAAAGTCCAAATGTTTTTTGGCTCTTATGCTGTCATTTTGATCATTATCCTTACTCTAATTACACAGCATTGAAGTTTAATCACGTCGGTTAATGTTTAATAGAGTTTTGCATGATATGGCTCCACTAAGAAAAATTGCCGGATTTAACAGTCAAGTTTTGATCTTTGTGAGCTTAAATCAAAGGGAATTGACATGAAGAAAGCAGAAGAAGATTCAAATGTACTTAAGTATTTGTAAGCTAATTTCTTGTAAATATTGAATAGAATTCCATTAATGCTTGTGACTGGCAATAAATTACAAGTATAAGATATGAAATTCTTGAAGTGAAGTTTGAAAAGTTTCATGAATCTCCTGAGTTTGTTAGAGACCTGTTACACGCTGATGCAGTAGATCATGTATATCGCACTGTCTTTTAATTTATGAAGTTTTTAGTTTCATACCAATATATATATATATATATATATAAATTTTTAAAAGATCTAAATTTTGTATACTTGATGTATATAACAAAACTTTTCGATCTATCAATTTAAATTTTTTATCTTACTTTTTATTTAACCACTTTAAATAAAAAAATTTACAAATTTTACCTAAAAAAACCTTATCAAAAGCCTTTTCCTGCTGGATACAACATGAAGTAGGGTACATTTCAGATACTTTAAACATGAAAATGTTGAAAAATAGAGCATCTTCATCATGTGTTGTAAGGCAATTTTGTCAGGTGTGACATGGATATAGAAGTTATGTCAAAGAGGACCATGTTGATGAGTGGAAGCAAGCTAGCCCTCCAACATATCCGTCTCCCATCAATCTTTCCAACTCTTTTGCCTCCTTTGCCTTTTCCCTCTGAAATGTGGTTCACTCATTGCAACCAAAAACTTTGTGAAATAAAATTTACATAAAGGAATATATAAAGATTTATTAAAAAAAGAAACTCTCTTTATCTAGGAAGCACCTGCATTCTTTCCACGGCATCCGACTCTGAGTTGAAGTCATAATATGTGCTTGCTGCTGTCAGCTTCATTGAAAGAAACTGTAACAGTCAAAAATAATGTTAACTAGGTCACTAAATTTGTGTTACCAGTACTGCACAATATACATATGCATGCACATGTATATAGGCATATACACATATACACCTAGCTATACATACATACATATATACATGTATTCATATATTGGAATGAATCATTGGTTGAAAAAGGAAAAAAGATAATATTTCTTTCAACGTTAACCCACCTCAATCTGATTCTGCAAGGACTGGACATAGTTGATTATCTCATCTAACATTACTGCCATGCCCATGGTCTGCAGATTATCAAACACATTTTAAAATGTAAGTGAAAACTTTGTTGTTTTAATTTTGCAACTTTCACAGTATTATACATGATAATTGAGATATCAGCGGAGTTTGGGAATAATTCCTTCTCACTGAAGAGAGAAAAGCATATACCTTGTAGCATCCTGGGACAATATCTTGCAAGCATCTTAGTTTCTCATTTATTTTCCCTCTTCTAACCTGATTGACAGAAAAATGCATAATTTTCAATTGGTTGGAATGGATAAATCAATCAAATATAGATATAAAAAAATGAACAAATTCCAATTTCTTGATGAGAAAGGAAAAGAGTTATATGTACCCTTTCTGCCAAACTGTGACTGTCAGTAGCTTGACCTCTTCTGGCTCTTACATGAACCACTTCTTTCTCCTCTTCCTTCTCATTACTTTTTGCTCTTTTCCCTCTTCTTGAATTCTGCGTAACAATCAAACCAAAAACAAAATCTGAAACCTTAAGAACTCTATCATTCATATAAAAAGGCTAATTAAGCCAAAAATAAATTAAAGACAAAAAAAAAAGAAGAAGAAAGAATTGGAAAAGAAAAAATGCTTTGAACATAACATATACTTACGTTTCTTCTCTTGATCCCACTTTCAGAAACCTGTCGAGAATATGAGCTCCCAGAAGTACATTCTGATATATCCAATGCTTTTCTCTTCTTGCTTTCATAGAATTCAGTTTTAGCTGTGACAACGGGATGAGCAACTGACACTGAACCCTGGTTGCTATAATTGATAAAATCTGGCAGGTTTTCTCTCCAGTTGCCTGGGATTTCAGGTGCTTCATTGCTGAAGAAGCTGTCATTGGAGAATGGCAAGAAGCTTTGGAAATTCAAAGCTGAATTGTCTATGACACTTTGGTTTAGCTCAGCAAATTGGTTAAGTGATTCCATGGTAGGATCAATATCCAAGAAAGAAAATGATTGTTTAAAGTTTTGCAAGTCTGATGTGAAATCAGCCATGAGATTTTATAAGACAGCTTTTTTTTTCTTGTTTCAAAATTGCCAAATGGGTGCTTTGGATAATTAAGGAATGGGGTTGGCATTTATAGACTGGGATCAAAATTTAACATGCATGTAAAAAATCTTCCTTGTTTAACTCTAAATTTCTTTAAGAATGAAATTGAGAGGACGACGTGGCAGTTTAGGTTTCTGTGGTTTAGCTCTCATGCTGGGCCCCATGTTAGGGAGGTAAATCCAATAATCAAATGGGCCCATGAATAAGCTTTTGCCCCACTGATATGAAAGTCTAAGAATGGTCCAGCCAAGGTAGAAATCTTCTTGAACTTCTTTTACATTTATTTTTTAGAATTAGTTGATCACGACAAAGGTTTTTTAAATAGAAAAGAATGATCCTAGAGAATAAGCATTTAAAAACTGAAAACTAACATAAGATTCATATACACTTGATAATTGAAAGTAGGACATAATGCTATAACATAAAAATGATACGAAAAAATCATGATGATGACACGATTTAAATTTATATTTCGTATTTTTCATGTTAACACAAATTATGATATATAGTTTTTGTTTAAAATATAAGATAAATATACAAATTATTAAATTTAGATTCATAAAATTATTTGAATGAAAGAATATGATCTTGGCCCATCGTGTGATTGGAATACAGTCCTGATTCATACAACCACTGTTATCATTGCTGCTAAGTGCATTTAGACATAAAATGGGTATATAAAAAGCATTTGCTTTAGTGGTTACAAAGATGTGAAGCTTTGAACAAATATGCAATGCAACCATGCAAGCATTCCTAACTTCTATTTTCTCCACTTGGAAAAAAATTCCCAATTATTTGACAATGCACTTATCACTTGGAAGTGCCCATCATTTCTAATTAGCATGCTAAATATAGGTTTCCTAAGTTAATATCTTTCTTTGTGAGTATGATGTTTGATGTAACTTACAAGATTTATCCTAGTATGCAAATTATAAATATAGTTAATTTATATATTTATTTTTAAAAAACGACATTCATATATCTTAAATTTAAATTTCAACTTGTAATATCTTATTCCCAAATTGCAACTCTTTTCAAAAAAAAATGTTGATCCCTAATAAGACAATTCAAGGATTAAAATTTTAAAATATAAAATAAGACAACTGTATAAATATTACTGTGTACGGAATAGAGATAAGGGAGGATGAAAATGAGAGATGTCCTAATTAATTTTAAGTGAATTAAAACTCGTGTCCGACCTATGTTGGATCTGTATCTGCCGACCTCTTGAAACCTAAATCAGGCCAACAGTAATGGCCAAGCCAATGGTTTTCCATTGGGTGAAGACTGACCAAGTTGCTTTTCCATTTTCCACTATTTTTTTGCCGGATACCTTTCATTTTCATGTCTATAAATCAATATATATAAATCTATATAGTATTTGAATTGGATGCACAAAAATAAATGAACTCCTCAATGCATGTGAGCATTTAATTTAATTTCCTAAGTTAAGGCATACATTGCTAGGCTTCCATAATAAACCGCAAGATATAGGAATCGAAAGGATTTCATTCATAAAATTGAATCCCTTTGCCCAAAATTGGATATAGTTTGACAATTTGATAGCTAGCAAACGATTTGGTGCCTATTAAGTATTCCCATTGTTTACAAACTATTGAATTGTAGCAACCATTAAAATGAATTCGTCTACAAATTCACCACCCTCGAAAAGGAAAGAAGAACATGATTAATTTTAGGCCTAAGTCATTGGAACTTGGACATAGGTACACGTTAGTTCCAAGTTATGAGGACATTAACTATGACAATCTTAACACTATTATTTGGTAGAGGAAAGAAAATAGAGAAAAAAAGAGAAAGAAACAAGGAAATGAAGGAAAATGGCTATTCTTTCTCTATATACAAATTTGTTTGTGATGTATTTGAAAAGATGAATTCAAAAGTGAATTAGAATTTGGTTTGCCATATAAATTATAATAATGAGGCGTGCACACTATTGATAATTTATTTAAGATTCAATATGATTATGTATTTGAAATACATAAAAATATAAATTTTAAATTCACAAATATTTATATGTATTTTAAATTCATCATTAAATAGTCATACAACAAATTCATAAATTTAAAATAATCACGAAAATTATATTTGCATGTACTTTATCACACAATTTGAATTAAATTTGAAAACTAAATCTATCTCTTCAAATCTTAGTTACAATATGCAATCTTAATCATTTTATGAAACTAGAGGTGTACAAGCTAGTTAAGCACCGAGGTCTTCGAGCTATGTCAAAATATAAATGAAACAATAGTGGTCACAATCTACCGGAGTTTAATTAGAAAATATTTAAATTTGATTTAATTATTGTCGAATCGAGCTTGAGCAAATTGAGTTATTAAGCGATTCAAAATCAAATATTTTAATATTTGACTCAAGTAAATTTAATTAATTTTTTATTTTTAATATCTTATAATATATTATTATTTAAAATTTTATCCTCATTAATCTTAAAATTTATAATATATAAGGAAAAAATCTTACTATTTTTCAACTTATGTCTCGTCCATCTCTCCTTTATGTTCAATTTCAAAGTTGAAGCACAACTCTCAACCCTTAACAAATCTGTTTGCTTCTCTCTTGAATCACAATGCCCAATCTCCTTGTATGGGTTTCATCTTGTCAACATCCATTGTGTTCAAATATTGAAACAAAGTTTATGAAAGAGCATGGGATTTCTGCGTTTTCATCTTTTAGGCTCCATCTTCTTTTCTTTTGTTTAGCTTTACGTCTTTAGCTCTCATTACTTTATAATTCTGTTAACATATTCTTTTAAGTTCCTATTATTACTTTTTGTAGAGGATTGGTGTTGTAGAATGAAGAATTAGAACAAAATGAATGAATTGATTTTAATTTTTTTTTTTAATTTTGTGATTGATTTAGTTTTTTTAGTATAAAAGAATAATTGAGCTCAAATAACTCAGTATATTTTTTTAATTGAACTCAAATCATAAACAAATTCAATCAAATTCAAATTTTAAACCTTAAAATTTGAGTAAAGCTCGAGGTTTGCAACGTATTTACTTGGCTGGACTTGATTACTGTCTTAGGCTACACCCAATTCATATCTGGCTTGGGCATTATTTTTTCATTAATAAGCAAATTTTATTTATTTAATTTATATTTTAAAACATATTTAAAAGTAAACTTATCGAACGATCCCCGTGCTGTCAGGCCTGTTGGCTTGACCAGACTCAATTTGAGCTTTGAATAGGAATTTTAAGACTTAGAGCTCAACTGGTACATGAACATATTACATTAATAAATAATATTTTTATTTAACATTTAATTTTAAAAAGATTAAAAATTAGAAATATTTATTTATATTTTAATAATAAAATAACTTAAATAGACAGATTAGATTAGGTTTGTTTTTTAAAACGTTAGTCAGAGACGACCCGACCCATGAATATTTTATTTAAAAGCATTAAAACATTAATATAAATACTATTTTATTATTATAATAATAACATGATATTTAAATGAACAAGTTGGATTTAGAGTGTTTTTTTTTTTTTTTTTCACTGGCGCTTTGCTACTTACTTTTCACGTTTTGAAAGCAAAAAATAAATGCATTAAAGCAAACAATAGTTTTGAAACGCTATACGTAAAACATGTAATTTTTTTAAATTATAAAATGCATTATTCTGTTTCTATACTAATAATTATAGTATGTTCTTGTTGGAAAATATCATTTATAATTATATCCAATTGCAATATAACACTTTTATGCTGTAAAAAACATGTTATGCTATACCATTAAATTAAGTTACTTAAAAGAATTTTGTTACTAAATATAAAATTCCTTGTAGCGCCGATAAGTGTTGATACCATATTAGCTCATTAAATAAACTACAATATCTAGTTTTGCAATATTTTAGGAGTCACCGCGTTGGTCTCATGTCCACATGCAAAAATGAAAAAAAAAATCATTTTAATTATAAAATTATTTATAATTATTTTAATTTTATTTATAACTTTTAAAAATAAAAATTAAATAGTAAAAATCAATAAAATGAAACTTATTTTTTTATTATTTTTTTTGCCACTAATAAATATGTACGTGTATATATATATATATATGTATATGTATATGTATATATATTTCTATGTTGTTGTACCTTATTATATTTTTTCTTTAATTATCACTGTAAATTTTCTTGATGCTAACTTTCAATTCATCTCTCTTTCTCCCTGTACAGTCTACACACACTTTCTCGCTCTCTCACACGCATAAATGTGTATATATATACATTTATTTATTTAAAATATTTGTATATATTTTATGAGCCTAATGGTTCAAAGGTGCTCTTCAATTCAAACACAAGCAAGTAATAATTTGCCTAACACAAAGCTTATATTTGGTTGGACCATGAAAAAGGTTGAAATCATCCATGGGATTTGCACAACACAATTAAGTAATGCATGGTTCAACCATGACGAATTATGCCATTATAGAATATACTTAATCATGGCAAACTGCATTCTACTCATCATATCCATTAATTTCTTATGATGAACAGCTTAATGCTTCTAACTTATTATGGCTTTAAATGAAAAAAAATTGGATCCATGCTTGATTATAAATAAAAGTTTAGGTTCCTTTTCTATTGGTGTTTTCATCATTTGTCGTTCGCTTCTCAAGTAATTAGAAAAAATAAAGAAAAAAAGTTTTCAAATTAAAAATAAGTCAAAATGTGTCATAGTTCTTTGTATTCTTCAATTTTTGAAAATTTAGTCTTTCTACTCTAATTTAAAGAAATTTAGTCCTTATATTAATTTAATTTAATAATCTCAATCCAATCGTTAATAATATTAAATTTTATCTATTAAAATGGCTAATGTGGCTGTTGACTTAATTGCATGTCAATTGCCTTTATTGATGTGGCATTTTGATTGGTTGTTATTATTTTTGCTGATGACATGGATTAAAATGCTTGCCACGTGGCTTACATAAATCCACATTAGTATTAACAATTTATTTTATTTTTCTCTCTAATTACATCTCCCTAATGTTATTTCTCTAAATATCATTAACAAAAAAATTAAAAGTCTAAAATTGAAAAAACAAAAATGATTACTTACCTGAACAAATCACAAAATCCCTAATCCTTGCCATCCAAATCTTTATCTGAACAAAACATCCTCAAATTTAAAAAACCTTTAATCCTAATTAGAATTGAGAAATATAACACTAAAAGTTTTTTACAGGAAAAAATGTAAGATTCTTTAACCCCAATTAGAATCAAGAGGAAATTTTCAATTTCTTTCCTTTCGATTGGAAACAAGAACAGGCTAGACAATTTAGCTTTCCTCATCTTCTTTGCACTTTAACTACATTTTTTTTGTTTATTGAAATTTTCATAGAACTGAAAAAAGGAATTTTTTTGAAACCCTAAACCTTGATTGTTACATTGAATAGACTAGGTTGAAAGGTTAGGATTACACTTATTAATAAATGTGTTTGTTGATTTCTTTTACTTTTTTGAGCGTATGTGATTGAAAAGTTGATTGTAGTGGTGTGTTTTCCTATTGTTTTCTGTTATCTTTGTCTAGTTCTATGGCTTACTTTTCTAGTTGTATGGGTTATCATTCCTATAAATTTTTTTATTAAATTAGTTATTTAAATTAGTTAAACCAGAGAATTTTTTATTGAATATAATTATTTGTACATAGTTAAATTACATAATTTTGCAACTTGCTAGCAACATTGGTTTCTGTATAATAACATGTATGATTATTCAGTATATAAAATGTTTATTGAATTATGCATGTATACCATTTGTTGCACATAACATTAGTTGTTTGGTTAACAATAGATATATTTATTTATTTATTTCATTTTGATATTTGGATTAAGGTTAGTATGACTTGGGAACCATGCCAAGTATGATACCACCATAGAGGACAATTCAAAAGAAGTCGTAATTCAGTTAGATATGTGAATGGGTTGGTGATTGAATTTGATGAAGATCTGGATCATATTTGTTATTGGATAACACTAGAAATTATGAAGAATTTAGGTTATGATTTGGAGAATAAGGTGAAAATTTACTTTGTGGAGTATGGAAAAATATTAAAAACATGCGTAAAGTTGTTAACAGAAGAGGATAATAGTATGGTAGACTTGGTTGCTCAATTAAAGATAGGTAGGATTATAGATATTTATGTATAAAACATTTGGATGATAAACTTGATAATAACATTCCAAGTGCTTTTCTTGAACCAATTGAAGTTGGTGAAGGTTCAAATGACATTGATAATGAGGTTGCTGTGAATGGCAATAATGAACCTAATAAACAACCAAGGCCTTCTACACTTACATTAATTGATTTTCATAGTGGTTTAACGGAAATAAGTTAGATAAAGAAAGATATGAAATGAATGAATTTAATGATGATAATGAAGTTAATGTTGAGGGTTTAAAGTATGTTAAGGATTAAATGCAATTAATATGAATGATGGCAATGTTAATGATAAGGATGAAAATTTAAATAAAGATAGTGACGAGAGGTTGATGGATATAAATTAGGTTTCTAATGATGATTCTGCAGCTGATGATGAGTTGGAGAAAGTTAAGCAAAATGTCAGAGTTTATATTGAGAACAAAAAAGGTTTTTATGATGGTGAATTAGATGTTAAATCAAATGGTGGTGAATCAAATGTTAAGTTAAATGGTGGTGATGTTGTAAGAGCTAGAGTTGAATCTTTAATGCTATACCTTGAAACTGATAATATTGATTCGTACATAAGTGATTACTTTGATTCATTAGATCCTGGTGGTTACACTAACACCAGTTATGGGTCTAATGAAAATGATGCACAGAGAGTGAATTCTAAAAACACTTATTATAATTTTAGATTAATTTTAAAAAATTTTATGCATGGGCTTAGATTTGAAATTTGAATTTGCTTAAAAAAGTTCTTTGTGATTTTTCTACAAGAAAAGGGTTTGAATTTAAGTACCCAAAAAAATGATAAAATCGTAGTTAAAGCTGTATGTAATGCCAAAGGCTATAACTGGATCGTGCTTTGCTCATAGTGTAGTACTAATAGGACATATATTTTGAAAAACATGTGTTTAAGCATTCATGTTACCCATCTCAAAGAATAAAAAAGTGACAGCCTCTATTATTACTAGAAGGTTTAGTGAATAGATTAATGCAATGCCATTGATGAAGCCTAAGCATTTGAGGGTTCTTGTTAAGAAGGATTTAGGGGTTACTATATTTTATGATGTCTGTAAAGCAAATAAGGGAATTGTTCTTAAAAGAATAAAGGAAAAGTATAAAGAGAAATTTATGTCTCTAAATGATTAAGTTGAGGAGTTGAATTCAACCAACCTATGGATCACTATTTTTTTTTTTGACATTTAAAATTCAACCCTTGATTCAATGCCTTTATTTGACAAATTATATGTGTGTTTTAGGCTTGGAAAAAAGGATTTCTTGAGGGATGCAAATACATTACTGGTTTTAATGGTTATTTTCTTATAAGGCTGGTTAAGGGTCAGCTACTTATGGCTATAAGGAGGGATGAGAATAATCAAATGCCTTCAATTGCATGGGTAGTAGTGGAAAAAAAGAATATTAAGAGCTAGACATGCTTTATACAACAATTTTATAATGATTCAGGTATTGAAGATGGATTTAAATGGTCTGTGATAAGTGATATGCAGAAGGTATGATACTTACCCTAACTTTTATTTACTTTTTCATACTCTTTTACTTACTGATATAATTGTTGTATTCTAATACATGAATCATTTTTTATTTTTTTTCCAATATGTTTTGTTTGATAAGATTTTTTATGGATATATTGCCATATGTAAAGTAGAGAATGTGTGTTAGGCATATTTATAATAGGTGAGGGAAGAGTCATGGAGGAAAAGACTTGCAATTATAGTTTTGGATATATATGTGCTAGGTCTCCTAATGAACATAAGTTGAAAAAATAGTTAGAAATCATAGGAGGCCTTAAGGGAGGGTTTAGAGTAAAGGAAAAGTTAATAAAGAAATGACTTGTCCAAGATTATTGCCAAGCTTTTTTCAATGACATCATTAAATGTGATGTCATTGATAATAACATGTGTGAAATTTTTAATGGTGTTGTCATTTTGAAAGCTAGGTGCAAGCCCATTATTAGCATGCAAGAATATATTAGGGCTTATATAATGAAGAGATTGGTATAAAAAATGATGGTTGTTAACAAATAAAAGATTGATTATGGCCTAGAATTCTAGAAAAACTTGAAAATTATAGGTAACTATCTAAAAAATATGAAGTTGAATGGAATGGCAATGGTAGGCATGAAGTTTATTAGGAGAATGTTGAAACACAAGAAAAAGAGAGTTTCATTGTCCTATTGCAATACTATTCATGTTTTGTAGGAGATAGGATGTAAGTGGAGTTTTATGCTAGCATGTTATGAGTGTAATAATATAAGAGGGATTGGATCCACTTAATTTTATAAGTTCTTGGTTCAATAAGGAAAAATAATTATGCACATACATGCACATGTTAAACCTTGTTAGAGGAAAATAGTATTGGCCTAAAAACATCCATGTACCAGTTTTACCTCTTTAGTTAAAAAGATGTCAAGTAGGCTAACAAAAAAAAAAAAAAGAATCCGTTGAAGGAAAGAGTGGGACCAACCTATCAAGGCAAATGATGAAGATGACTTATGGATACTGTAAACATCTAATTATGTCTGGATAAAATTTCAACCATTTGTGAAGTGCTTAAAATCCAACCCAGTTCAAATCCAATATTTATTTAATTTTAACAAGTTTCTAAAATCAAAATTATGACCAATTTGACCCAAATATCCCAAAGTCAAGTTTAGTCAAACTTAGTCAAATAAAGTCAAAATTAGTCAAATTTATCAAAATTGATCAAACTTGTCAAAATGGATAGAACCCGAATTAATTTTCAAAATTCACAACCTAATTTGAATCAATATAGATTAAAATTGAAATTTAAGATTTTTAAAGCACTGAAATGTCAATTTTTAAAGCACATCTTGGTTATAATTGAATATTTTTTAATATTTTTTATACATTGAAAACCCAAATCATACTATTAGAGGTGTGAAATTATAAAAATACCCTTAAGAGTATCTTCATAATTTGACATTCCCAATGTAAGAATTCCACAAAACACTCCAAATCATGATTTGATATTATTCGAATATTTTTAAAATTTTGAAAATCTTAATTGTTCTTTGGAATGTGTAAAATTATCAAAATGTCCCTTAGAGGTAATTTCATAATTTGACCTTCTCCAAGTTAATTTTTGTGAAACTTTTCAAATCATGATTGTATAATATTTGATAATTTTTTATGCATTCAAAACTACAGCAGTATCTCGAGAGATATGAAATTACCAAAATATCATTTAGGCATAATTTTGTAATTTGACCTTTATGTTGTCAGATTTTCACAAAAAATTTTCAAATCTTAATTTCATTATATTTCATGATTTTTGGTACTTTTAAATCCCAAAAATAGCAAGAAAACATTGATTTTCAAAAAAAAAAAAAAAAGGCCTAAAGATTGAAAATTTTGTATTATGAGCAAAATGGTTTTTTAACTTGGTTTAATGGCTATAAAAATTTAATATTTACAGTGAATAATATGGACCATTGGATTACATGAAGAATCTTGATCCAACGGCTAACATGTGCTAATTGAAATGAAAACAAGGAAAAATTTTGGCTCTCGGATCAGTTTTGATCCTGAGGCCAAGATTTAATTTTTCAAAGATATTTTTCCATCTTCTTCGAGAGCAATGGGGGGAGGGACATTTGCTAAATGGAAAACTAGAGGAAGAACTCATGAAGTGGAAAAGAGAAAAGATAGTAAAAAAAAAAAAGAAAAAATGAGAAAGAAAAGAAAAAAAAATCTTGGTAGCCTGCTTGTTTAAAGGTAGCATTTTTCAACATCCATCTTTGCATTTTTTTGGCATCCTCATCACATTTTTCATTGCATTTTCATTGTGTTTCATCCATTTCTTTGTTGATTTTCTTGAAGGTTTTTATTATTATTTTGGCTCAAAGTTTGAATCAAATTTAATCCAACTAATCAATAGTTGGAGTGAAGTTAGAAATCAAGAAAGCAAAATAATCTACCATTAAAAACTAAGTTAGAGGTTCAACTAACTCTCCCCTACCATGGCGGAACCTCTTTTTGGCCTTTGTTAATGTTTTACTTGTATTTCAATGTTGCTTATGATAGTTAAATTGCTAGTTTACTTGTATTTTCTATAAACTTTGCTTGGGTGATGATATATAATAGTGTTTGGTTTATACTTTAGTTGTTTATATTTTCTTTGTTATTTTAGCTTGTTCATGTTTGGTAAATTTCTTCTTATAGTGAAAATGTTCTTATGTGATGATTTGGAAGGTATACAATGCATGTTTGGCTTGAATGAAATGAATATTACATAATACAAATCCTATAAAGGTTCAGCCATAGTGATTCATGGTTTAGTTGAACCTTATTCATCATTTTAAAAGATATTTGTTACTTTGATTCTTGTATTAGGTTATCTTTTTATGATGATTGGCAAGTTTTCAATATGTTTGACTAAATTTTCAATGAAAAAAAAATGCTAGTTTAGTGAGTGGTTTTTGTGATTTTCTTTTTTATGTTTGTTTAGTTGGGTTTTGAAAAACATGAATGGTAGAACATGTGTTCAAAAGTTGGAAAAGTTTTGTGTTTGATCCGTTTTGGTTCTTGAATTTTCATGCACAATATTTTTGTAATTTAATTTTGAAAATACTTTAGTTTATAATTATTTTTCAAGGTCATGTTTTTGGCATAGGCATTCATTAATGGTATTTTTGTAAATTATTTTTGTCACATGTCCATTTTCATTAAACCTAAATTTTCAAAGCTTAAACCAAACCTTAAACCCTAAAACCATAAACCCTATACCTAGACCTCAAACTTTAAACCCTAATCTAGACCTCTAAACCAACCCAAACCCAAACCAACCTTCCAACCCTAAAACCAATCATACATTTGCATTTCATTTTATCTTGTCATTATATGCATTTTTATATCATCATGCAATTATACATTATCATTCATGGTATATTGTCATACATTCATCATATTTTATTATGTTTATGCGTCAATTTTAAAAAATATGTTTTCAAAAAAATTGTTTTGAAATAAGATAATATCTCAAGTAAATATAGTCATTAAAAAATATTTTTGAAGCTCTACCTAATAATAGAAAAATGAAAGAGGTGTTTCAATATTTAAAGAGTTTTCATCTTGATCTAAAAAAAAAAAAGTTTTGTTTTCAAATTTTGATTTGTTTTAAACCTTCCGATATAATCTCTAAGACCTTCGGGAAAACCATTTTAAATTTTTAAAGCTTCAATGCCTCTGATTAGGAGGAGCATTCAAAGATTTTGAGATTTATAAGACCTCCGGGTATAATTTCTAAGACCTCTAGGCATAATCTCTAAAACCTCTGGTCATGATCTTTTATTTTATTTTCGAAAGTTATTAAGTTTTTGTTTAAATTTGTTTAGTTTATTAATTTACAAAAAAAATAAAAAAACAAAAAAATCTCTCAAAAGCATCATCCGGATAAAATTATTAATTATGTCTATGCATTATTTTTTATTCTCAAGAATATACAAAGAGGGACAGCTGTAAATACTCAATTTTGTTCAGGTTAATTCGAATTTATTCGATTTGCATGTTTTTATTTTAGCTAATTTAACATTAAATCGAATAAGGTTTGCTCAAACTTGTTCTGAAATAGTAATTTTTAATTTTATTGATATTTTCACAATTAATTAAATTAACTAAAAAAATTAAAAATAAATATACAAATAAATTATTATTATTATTATTATTATTATTATTATTATTATTATTATTATTATTATTACAATTAAGCAAAAAAAAAAAGGTAACAAACAAAAACAGAAGGAAATTAAAATCAGAGGAAGTGACCGACAACCACTATGAATTTTTAGACTCTACATTGCCCAACCACTATTCTTCCCACATTCCGCCCACTATCCCACTAGCCACTATCCTGCCCACTATTCCACCATACTACACTTTACAATCTTAATCTCAACTCCACTACTCTACATTCTAAACATTTTGGACTATGTTGCAACCATTCACAAATAAAAAAATCATAAAAACCAAACACCATGAAGGAGGTTGAGCATCCATTTTTCACCTAAAAACCTTCTCCCACAATGAACCTTTAATCCATGCCAATCTTTTATTCGATCACCACCTTCAGCCTTCCAATAATAGATGAAGCAACCATTCAAGCACCTTATCCACTATAGAACTCCCAGCATTAGACCCTATTGATTTTCACAACCAATTCCATAGCCAGCCCCTACACATAATACAAGCCTTTATGAGCAATACCCTTAATCATCAACCTTTGTCAGAACCAACAACAACCTTGGCCAAAACCCACCACCCAGCTATAGCAATTTCAGAACCCTTAATCATCAACCTTTGTCAGAACCAACAACAACCTTGGCCAAAACCCACCACCCAGCTATAGCAATTTCAGAACCCTAGTACAGCCCCTCATCAATATCAAATCAAGCCTCTCTAAAGACCTTAGCCTTCACTCACACAAGCCACTGACCAACCCCTTCTAAAACACTTCAACTTCATCACAACCCTCAACATTTTTCCCAAACCCCACGCGAATCCTTAGCAGAACCCTAGCACCTCGTCGACAAGCCCTTTCTCCATCAGTGATCCTCACAGCACCAAGCTTTACACCCAAGTAACCAATCCCAACACACAAGCCCACACCAACCCAACCATCATTGGTGCTATCAACCGTCACAACTAGAAAAATCCAAAAAAATCATACCATGACAATAATTTAGCCAAACCAATAGCACCAACCCTACTTGTACCATACCGTGACCACCCTTTTTACCTTAAAACTCCTCTCTTATTAGAGCCTAAACCTTAGAAACAAAAAAATCATTGTCAAACACAACCCTTTAAGAAATAGAACACCCAAGTAGCCTATACAACCTACCAAAAAAAACCATAAAAAAAGTATGAAAAAAATAACAACCCTCAAACCCATCACAACAACAAAAAAATAAAACAAATAGCCATAGTCCTCATTTAGGGATGAACTTTAGTCAAACAAATAACAAAAACAAGGGTTTTTTTCATTTGGTACGAGAAAAACAATAAAAAAAGTTGTTTCGGTGTCATTATTGATGGCAATACGGTGAGTAGCAGCATCAACAGCTACGTAATGACAACAGCGATTAATAATTGGGATATGAGATTTTGCATATGGCTATTTATTTTTTTTAAGGATGAATTTTTTTTTAAGAGTAGAAGATAAATGAATTAAAAAAATCTAAGGTTTTATTAAGCTAAAAAAAAAAGGAAAAAAAAAGAGCTATCAAGTCAGTTTGACCCGATCGATAATTAACCCAGGGCCGACCCAATCTGAATTTATTTAGATCAAGCTTAGGTTACTTGATTCAGATAAAGCCCATGTTACATACCAAACCCAATTTGACCTCATTTGGACCAAGCTTAGATTGCTTGATCTGGATAAACTTAAGTTGCAACCAACTATCTTGGACCTTTCCTTTGAATTAGATTTTGATCAATTTTGAGGTAAATTTGTTTTAAATTTGTTTATTTAATTTTTATTTATTTTTGTATGCATTTTTAAATAGACATATATTTAAATATTTTTAATTATTTGTAATAATAAAAATAATAATACTTTTAAAATTCTTAAGTATTTAGGATTATAAATTTAATTTTAACTAATATAGTTTTTTATCATAGAAATTTAATAAATAAAAAATAATAAAAAAACATGAATTTTTCCAATAATGAGTTCTAAGGAAGTTTGAGTAGAGATTCCTAAGAAATTTTTAGGTGAAATTTTTTTTTTTAAAATATCATCAAAATATCAGTGCATCTAGGAAAATTTTTAATAAAAATTTTATTTGCTTTGTCCCTCTCAATTTTTAGTGATAATTGACAAAATATGTAAAGAAGATTAAAGCATAATCAATATATTTTTCATATGCATATTTTACTTGATTGTTTGAGATACATAATTTTAAATGCAAATGAATTTTTGATGAAGGGATTTAAGAAGTCCAAGTAATGATTCCTGATAATTTCTCAGGTGAGAAAAGTCTTTTAAAAATTATCAAAGTATTGAAATATTTAAAAATTTCTTTTCAATATAAAAAATTTTCATTTTATAATTATTTTCTATAAATTGAACAGTTTTTCTTAATAAATAACAATGTGTTTTTTTGAAATAAATATTTTTAGATAATTATGTTATTACATGATTTTTAATATTTAAAAAAAATAAATGAAAAATTTTCGATGATGAGATCTTAAAGAAATTCGAGTAGTAATCTTTTAGGAATCTTTTAGAAATCTTTAGGTAAGAAAATTTATCTAAAATGCCACCATTGTATTGGAGCATAAGATTAATTTTTTATAAAGATTTTGTATTTTTGTTTGATAAATGGCATAAAATAAGTTTCAAAAAATACTATTTGCTTTAAAATTATAGATGTTATATTGTATGTTTTTCAAAAATAAATATTGAAAATAAATATGAACCATCGAGGATAGAATTTTTTGAAATTCTAAGTAATGATTCCTAAAAATTCCTTAGGTGAGATGGTTCTTTTTAATATTACCAGAGTATTGAATGTTTTAGAATTTTTAATATAAGTTCCTATTTATTTTTCAAGCTTACTAAAAAATATATGTTTTTAAAGAAAATTAAGAAAATTAATTTTTAAATACCAAAATTAAGATCATTTTTATCAATATCAAAAGATAGCACATAATTAATTGGTACTATTTTTAAACAGGTGTCGTGGGGTGATAATATTTTTCTACATGTAACTGACTTTCGAAACCAAACTGTTTTCGTAGACTCTAAAATTATCTTTTTAATAAATTTTAATTAATTTTAAAATTTTATTAAGAAGGTAAGTTTTAATAGGTGGCTAATCACACCTAGCCAAAAAAGATTGATAGCGACTCAATTTCTTTTATTTTTCAAATTCATCTAGCAATCTCTAAAACTGTTATGACACTATGGATTTCATAAAAATAGTCTGAAAGACCTGGTGAGTTGATTATGGAAAAAGTGACATGATGATTAGTCAATACATGTCCAAAACTAAAATACTAGTAAAATAGCCACTGACTAATCAATACATCACCATTTGTTTTCATCTCCGTATTGAATTTCACTTACTATTTTAAATTTTCTGTTCTTAGGCATCAAAGAACAAAAGGATTCTACAAAAACATATGTCAATAAGTGGGAAAGAACATGGAACTATAACAATCTCAACACAAGAAAGTCTTGCCCCAACGTCAGTGAAAAGGAAAAAACAAGATTAACCATGAGATAGAAATGTGCAAAAATTGATTTTGGTTGAAAAAATCAACCAAAAACTAGTCTATAAGTTAAATCAATTTCAATCTTTTTGGTCAAACATATTAAATTAGTTTAGGTCTCAGTTAAATCGATTTAGGTAGTTAATTTTTGATTCTAAGATTCATGAATTAACTGACCAAAATACCATATTAAATGTTATTAAAATATTTTATATTTTTATTAATTTAATTTTTTATATTCTTTTACATTTTATAATTTATACAAAACTAAAACTCTGAAAATGAAAACCTATTGTATGTTGTTACCTTTTATCTTTAACGGCCAACCCCCACCTACTGACCCTTGCATGTCACCACTATCATTTTTCGCTCAATCTCAACACTGCAAGCTTTAATTGACAACCCTCACAAAATTCAATCGACTCATCTCACCTCTCATAACTCTTTATTTGTTCTATCTTTTCTCCTATGCAACCCAACTAAAATCAAGGTAAGATCTTTAATTCTTTTTTACCTTAGATTTTATTAGTTTTTGTATATTATGTTGTTGTACAAGTAGTTTGTTGGTTTGAAAGTTGAAATAAATATATATATATGGATTTTTGGTTAAGTAAAACCTTGCAGTTTTTTATATATCCTCAACCTACCCTATACTTGTCTTGTTTTCTATCCAAAGCATGTTTAGCTAAACTCATAATTATCATACAAAAGAATTACAAGTTAAATAAAATTAAGTTTTTTATTAATTAATGAGTTCATAATGTTCTGCCACCCAATACTCATAAGCAAATAAATATAAAAGATCTTTTTGAATCAATATATATTTAACAAGCAATTGATACTTCTATTAAACAATCCATTTGCAATCTATTTAGTTGTGCTTTTAAAGAATCTAAGTTCTTATGATTGTGGGAATCAAGCACATATAAGGTTTCTTTAACATTTTAGAACTAAAAGGTAAGTAAAACAAGTGGGCTTCTCTTGGGTTTTGGTGACAAATATTTTATTAGTTTCTAACTGCCTCATGAACCATCCTTCAAAGGCATAAATACCCTTGAGAACTGGGGTATGTAATATGGGTCTTTTTCTTCCTTGTAGACATATACATTGAGTGTGCTTTCTATAAATTCATAGCTTCTACAATTAATGATGTAAATTG
This sequence comes from Durio zibethinus, assembly GCF_002303985.1. Next base: position 8,741,736 of record NW_019167827.1, read on the forward strand.
TTTATGCATAATGCCCTTGAATACCATAAACTAATTTTGTTTTACTATAAATTAATCAAACTTTGTTGCAATAAAATTCTTCTTCGTTGATTATACATTAAAATTATTACCACAAACTAGGTTCAAATTTTCTATGTTAAATATTATACATTGAAAGCTCATTTCCATTGTTTAAAAGAAGAAATTATTAATGGATAAATTTAAGTGATTAAACTTTTAATCCCATTAAGCAACCACAGAATCTTTTCCCTCTACTATGCAAACTCTAGCCCATATTCTTTTGATTTGAGTAGAAAATTTCTTTTCTTGACTAATAGTATTGACATGATTTTAGTCTCTCTATCAATTAACCGACCACTTGGTGTCTCCTACTCCTGCATTGCAAATAACCTAATGATGTAAGATCATTCCTTTCATGTAGACTTTGATTGTTTAGATCCATTTTTCTTTTGAATGAATTTATTTCTTTTTCTTGCATTTGCATATATCCATCTTATCATTCTCAACTCAACCAGCACTCTGTTGTAATGTATTTGCATATATCCAATGCATTTTTTTTATATGACTATTTATTGTTTAGGTAGTTCTGAAAGTATAATATTTATAACCTGTTTTATTCATGTATTCATAAGATTGTTACTCTGGTGAGAAGGACTTAAAAATTACAAAACCTCATAATAATATTCTGCATCAATTGGCATGTATTAATAATATTTTGCACCAATTGACATTTATTTTATTCATGTACCAACAATCCAAAATTTTCTTGTACAGTTTTTTTTTTTTGTATACTTTAATATGTATATCTCATTTCATTTTTAGCATGTAATGCATTTTTGATTGGATCTTTTGTTTAATAATTTACATAATGATATTATTATTTATTATTTATTATTTATTTATTATTTGATTTGCATTTATTTTTAACATGTAATGCATATTTGATTGGCATTTATTTTATTATTTTTTCAGTGTGTATAAGCTGTGTTTACTCTTAAAACTTACTTACATTTTATTATTCTTTTGTTGAAGACAAGTGATAAAGAAACTACACAAACAGATACTCAATCAATCCCTCAAGATGAAAAAGACACACATAGAACAAAAAGTGAAGTTGTGAGCACAAAATTGAAAAGGAAATGACCTAACACATGGTCAGAGTTATGGGATCATTTCACCAAATTTACTAGTGATAATGGTGATCTCAAAGCTAATTGCAATTATTGTGATAGATAATTTTATGCTCACCCTAAAAAAAATAAAAACTCTACATTAAAGAATCACATGATTATTTGTACTAAATTTTATTATGCTAGTGGTGATCCTTTTCAAACAAAATTAGTTTTAAGCTTAAGAGGAGATCCATCTTTAGGTACTTGAAAGTTTAATCAATATGCTATTAAGAGAGATGTGGCTAAGATAATTATTATAGACAAATTACCTTTTAGATTTATAAAAGCTAAAAGATTTAATCGATGCATGTCTATTGCTTGCCTTAAATTTTGTATGCCATCATGGTGGATAGCTACTAGGGATTGCTATCAAATTTATATAGATGAAAAAAATTTTTGAAGCAATTCTTAAAATCATCTAGTATAAGAGTATCTTTGATCACTAACACATGGACCTCATTATAAATAGTCAATCATATGTGTCTTACTACTCATTTTGTAAACAATTATTATAAACTTAATAAAAGGATTTTAAACTTTTGTCACATTTTTAATCATAAAGGTGAGGTAATTGGTAGAGCAATTGAGAAATATTTACATGATTGAGAGATTTATAAAGTCTTCATTATCACAGTTGATGATGCTAATTCTAATGATATTGCAATTTCTTACTTGAAGAAAAAATTTTAATAATGTAAGAACTAGTATTATAGAAGGCAAATATCTTTATTTGAGATGCATTGCTCATATTGTTAACTTTATTATGACCAATGGGTTAAAAGAATTGACTGATTTAGTTGCTCGTGTTAAAAGACAATTAGATATGTGAGACAATCACCCTTTGGATTAGCCAAGTTTAAAGAGTGTGTTGTCAATAAATATATTCAAAGTAAAAGCTTGTGCTTAGGTGTTGACACTAGGTGAAACTCTACTTTCTTGATGTTAGAACAAATTCAAAATTTTGAAAGTGCTTTTGAGGCATTTAATAATGTTAATCCTTATTATAGAATTGAACTTTTGTTGGAAAAGGGTGCCCAATCAAAATGATTAGCAATTGAATGTTGATGTTGAGTTGAGTACAATGGCTAAGAGAATGAAAGATAAGTATGACAAGTATTGGGAGAACATAGAGAAAATGAATATATTACTTTATATTGCTTCTATTCTTAATCTTCAAAAAACACTTTTATTTGTGGAGTTTTATTTTATGAAAATATATTCTCGTGATCAAACTTCAGTGATGATTAAGAAAGTATAAAAAAACATAGTTAAATTATTTGATAAATATAAAAACATATTGTAACCTCAATCTAAACAAGTTGGTGATAACAACCATGCAAGTCAACCACCACCGCCCACAAATGAACTTGGAACTATGGACATATATGGCTCACAAGCTATTATGATTAAGTTTAAGAGGTTTAGGAAACAACAAGGTAGAGAAGAGAATAAATTATAGTTGGATAAATATTTTAATGAAGAGCTTGATACTGTTAAGGAAAAGGTGAACTTTGATTTTTTTTTGGTGTATACTTAATATGCATAGGTTTCCTATCTTTTTTCATCTAGCTCATAATGTGTTGGCAATTTATATATCCACAGTTGCTTTTGAATTTACTTTTAGCATTGGTGGCCGTGTACTAGATATATATAAGAGTTTTTTAACTTCTAAACTTATTCAAGCTGTTATTTGTGCTCAAGATTGGTTACATAAAGCTTCAGATTTTGATTCAAATACCTTAGAAGATGAAGTGAAACAAGTTGATAAGATTGATTTGAGTAATTGTTTTATTATATCAATATTTTTCAATGCTTATTTCTTTAAATATTTTAGTTAAAGCTAACTTTTTATTTTTTTTATGTATTTTTAGATTTATCCAAGATTAGATTGGACCACATAATTAATTAGTAAAATTTATTGATCAATTAAGGTAATGTTGGCATTACTTATGTTGAATGTGATCCATACAATTAAATCTTTTTCTTTTAGATAGTTTTAAATGGAATAATTTTTCATTGAATTATGCTTTGCTTTTATTTATTTATTGTTGAAATTTTAAAGGGTGTTGCTGCTCACTGCCTTCTACTTGCTATTGCTTGCTGCCTATTGTTGCTTGCTGCTCATTACTACTTGATATCTATTGGATATTAATGTTTGAGATTTGAAATTTAAGTGTTGTAATGGGTTAAGATGTTTGTTGTTGCTTGTTGAATGTTGTTTGAGAATTAGACTTTATGGATTCTAATTTGCTATGTATTGTATGTGTTTATGTTGTTTGAGACTTAAACTTAGACTTTGTAAAGCTTATATTTAGATCTTATTTGAGTATTGGTCACTGATTTAGAGCTTGTGTATTAGTCACTAATTTAGAGCTTATGTATTACTCATTGATTTAGACTTTATGAAGCTTGTATATTGTTCACTGATTTTTTTTAGACTTGAACTTACTATGTATTGTGTATTGTTTACTATTCATTAGAAGCTTAGACTTACTATGTGAAGCTTGTGTTTATGAACTATATGAATCACATTGAAAGTTGAATACAAGAAACAAGAAATCAAAATTGATTATATTAAAAAAATCGACCAAAATTGACAAGATTCAATCGGTTCAGTTTTCTCGATTTTATATTACTTTTTTGTCAGTTCGATTTTATCTTTAAACTAAGTCGGTTAAATCAGTTTTCAAGTTTTTCAAACTAAATTAATCGAACTGGCCAATTTGTTTAGCTCTACCATGAAGATTCTATACAATCAGATTGAATACCAAGATTTTTGTTAGTCTATTTTTTTAAATGAATTAAGTATATCTTTTGGGTACATGTTTAATATTTTTTTTGCAAACTAGGCATGCATTGCATTTTTAGTGGTATTGATACCAACTAATTATTTATAGTTCCAAGTTTGATAGTTAATTTTTAGGTTTTGAAAAAAGGTTTAACATTTTTTTTATACCAGGCTTGAATTATATGTATTGATATTGATACAAATACTTGTCTAGTTTTATAACCCTAGGTTTAATAATACCAAATATTCTAGTCATTTTTTGTTGTAAATGTAAACAACAATGTTTTATTGAAAACATTATGGTTTATAATTTCAAATATAAATGAAAATATATAGCTTTATGGTTGCAATCAACTTCTATTTGGTGGTATCAATTGATAATATATAGTTTGTGTTATTCATAATAAGTATTACATGAAGGAAATTCAAAAGCAAGTAAGTATATTATCATTAACCATATCATAATTCTATACTATATACACCTTTGAATGACAAAAAAAAGTTTGCATATCATTAAACAATATATCATTCATACATGTATAATTACTCACGGTAGAGCTAACATACCATTCCTAATCATATCATCCTTACTTACTTCAAATACAAAATATACTATTAATAAACTAAACATCAAATCCATTTTGTATAGTCTTTTTTACTTTGCTTTTATTTTTGTGTCTAACAGAACATTTTTCAATCTTGTATGTAACATATCATTCTCAACTTTCAATACAGCAACTTCATCAAACAAATCATCAGTGTTAAACATTATTCTTTTATATTCATTTTCACTCTTCAACTCGATATTCATTCTTCTTAATGCTTTGTTCTCATCCTTCAATATTGGACTCTCTCTTTTTAAACCTCTGTTGGCATCCCTTAAATTAATAATCTATAGATTTAGATGTTCATCCTCAATTGGTTTATCATGCCAAGCAAAAAATCAACACCAATTTCCCTACATACATCATACAATTCAATTATACCTATTATCATACCAAGGACAATCTTATTTTTAATCAAACTTCAAGACCATGCTTTAGACTCAATATCAATATTCAACATTCATGATTAATTCAGATATATCTGATAGTTACTGTAGCTAAAGAAACACCTTCTAGGATTATCATCACTTGTTGAAGTGACTAGAAGAGCCTTTAATCTACAATAATAGTACACTGACTCACCTCCATAATCATAGGTTTCTAAAACAAAAGTTAAATTAAAGACACTTTAATTCAACATTCAGACATAATATAAAAATTAATAAAACAAATGTGAATCTGTTGTCAGTGTAAGGTTTAACATTCTTTGAACCCCTAACTTTTTTGATAAACCCTAAACTCAATATGTTGAATATACATTCAAACTTAAAAAACAAAGTTACCATTCATGGATTTTTTGTAATTTTTCATCGATTTCTCTCTCTCTCTCTCTTTACAATTTTAGACAAGTTTAACTTAATCAAAATGTGAAAGAAGACAATCCACATGTTATAATAAGAAATCACTACGTTAAATAGGAACACAGATATAAGACTACAATCAATGTAAAATTGTAAAAAAATTTTAAAAACAATTCTAATAAAAAATATAACCCTAACCTATCAACCCAATCTCTTTAATGTAGTGATCAGGGTCTAGAGTATTCAAAAATCTTCTTTTTCAATTTTGTGAAAATATCAATGAGAAAAAATAAGAGATTGCAATCAATGTGCAAAAAAATTTAATGATAAGAAAATGAGAAAAATGATTCATCGCACCTGTTCTTGTTTTCATTCCAAATGAGAGAAATTAAAAATTTCTTCATTAGAGTTTATTTATAAGAGAAGTCAAACCCAAATCCTCTCTCATTTTCAATTAACTCTTTTAAGTTTTCAATTTCAAGATTTTGATTTTGTTTTAAAGTTAAGTTTTGATTTAAGATTTGGGATATGAGAATAAATGAGAAAAATGAAAAGATTTAGGTTAAATGGTTTTTGTTTCTATTTTTTGTTTTGATTTTTTCTCAATTTTAATTTTTTTTGTTAATGATATTAGGGAAATATTAAGTTGAAATAATATTTAAAAATAAAATAAATTATTAATGCTGATTTGGATTTATGTAAGCCATATGGCAAGCATTTTAATCCATGTTAGCAATTAATAATAACAACCAGTCAAAATACCATGTTAGCAAAGTCAACAACCACCTCAGCAAATCAACAGTCATGTCAATTATCTTAATGGATAAAATTTAACATTATTAATGATTGGATTGAGACTATTAATGATTGGATTGAGATTATTAAATCAAAATAGTATAATAACTAAATTTTTTTGAATTAGAGTTGAGAAACTAAATTTTCAAATTTTGAAGAGTACATAGACCTATGATATATTTTGACAATTAAAAATATGTAATATTTTAGATGATAACTATTTTTATATAGACTTGTGTTCTCATTGATGTTACATTTTAATTATTTTTTATTTCTAATCAACTATTGTTTTACATGTTATTTTTTATTTTATAATAATTCTTCAAAAAGGAAATAACAAAAAAAAAATAAAAGTATAAATCAAGTGAAATATTAATTAACTTTTAATGATAATGCATATAATTACTTTGTTATCCAGTTGAGCCAAACTAAATTGTAAGAAATTCAAAGTTGGTAATAAATTTCAAATTGAACTACATTTAAAACAAATTTACTTATTTATTAAATAATAATACATCAAGGGTACTATAAAAATTTTGGGTTATGCATGGCTTGATTCAAAATGAAAACATAATTTTTAACAAATATGTATGTAAATGTTAAAAATTATAGATTATTGCTTGATTATGAAAGGAAACTTCTTTTTTTTTTAATTCTTTTGGAGGAAATCAAAACCTAATTTTTAATGATACATATAGGATGCAATATGAGTCAAGTTGAACCTAGTTTTGAGAAATTCAAAATTAACTTATTATATACAATTAACCTAGTTCTATCTAAGCTCAAACTTAATTTACATAAGATTTAAAAAAGAAACTTGAGCTTAGCTTGTATTATATACAAACTTGAACGTATAGCTTGTATTAAGATCATGTATAAGCGTACTCATGTACTTGATAGTAAGGTTCAAATTCAATAAAGTTTGAAAAAAATTAATTATTTATAAAATTATATAATTTCTTTTAAAATAGTGATAGTGTAATAAATATTTCAATATTGGATAGTAGCCAAAATCAATCTTTATTAATTCAAAACTACTTATTTATATAATCAAATGAAATATATCTAATTTAAAAGATATTGTTTGATTACTGTCTCTCACAAACAACCAAGAAAAGTTCAATTTAAATAACATTGTTGGTACTTTGCAAAGGTGAACATTAAGGCATTTGTACAAATGGGCCGAAGTCACATCAACTCTATTTGAGATTATATTATTATGGATTTAAATTTTTCACTTATTTTTGAATAGATACAAGTTTAAATATTATACTTTTTGCTTTATATCGACATCAAACTCTCACTCTCTCTCTTTTTAGCTTTATGCTTGATATCGATGGCTGATATTTCAATATCAGGTCGGGACATAGGGTTATCAAAAACCATAGTTTCGAAGGGGATAGTTTTACAACTTATTGTAGAAATTGATGACCTCGTCCGATGATTCCATTTCAGGATTTTTTTTTTACATCAAAGTTTTAATATATATATATATAAACATACACACACATAAAATCCAAAGCAATCGATAATGATGTGGTCAGCAAATTAACACATCAGTCATTGGGTATAGTTTGTGCATGACTTTCATGTGGATTTTTGCAACCCTAGCTAATCATAGCAATTGTCATACAATTTTCCAACTATCCGTTTCCAACCATGCATGAATTGTTGAGAATTCATCAAAAAGTATCATATATATGGAGCTTAATTATTGATATATATATATATGATACTTTTTGATGAATTCTCAAGTGTCCAAAACAAATCAGAGCATTCTTGAGCTTCTTTTGTTCTCACTCCTTTATTGTAATTTCTTTCCTGCAAGCTAAGCTTTTCCAACTACCAACAATAGATTAACCTTAAACCATGTCATAGCCATGAAACCTAACTTTCTTAATTGTAATTTACCATCTTTGGATCAAGACTCGCTATGGGTTAAACTAGAACTCAAATGGGAGGCGTGATACTATCCTTATCTCGATCGATACAAATCCAACATTTTTTTTTTTGGGTGCATTTCCACACCAATGGCGACTCTACCTCACTTTCAACAAGGCTTCATGCCAATAACTCTTGTCCACACCATCTTTTCCAAAATCCTTCCCAACACTTTTTATCCATAAATATATATATATATTTAAATTTTACTGTTAAATTTGAGAGACCAAAACTTAAATTAGAATCATTATTTTTATTTGTATATAATTTGAAATAATTTATGTTAAATTTAGTATATCATAATTTGTATTAGACACTTTGTAGATATAAGGTGTGTAAATTGAAATATATTACTTTTGAAAAAAATTGTAGCTATTAATATTAAGATGAAAAATCTGCTACATAATTTTATGTTAATAATTCAATTAAAATTTAAAAAAAAAAACTTTTAGTTAAAAAATATGGCGGGCCGAAGGGATAAGATATCAATATAAAAAAAAAAATTGACATCTAAAATCGAGGGCCCACGATCAATCCGAACCTAAACTTGATACGTGACCTAATTTCAGAATTCTAATACCCATATAAACCATATTATTCAAAACACGGCCCAACTCCTAATCTCCCAATTCGATCACTGCCGTCCACGCGTAAACTGAGAATTCGTGGGCTTCAATATTTCCTATAAAAATTAAACTTAGCTAAAAACCCTACGGGTTTTCTCCGATCCGCCGAAGACTGGACAGAGAGGGCCATTTACTCTTTCTTCTCTCATCTCTTCATCTCTCGCTTCTCTCGGGTGCCCCTTTTCATTTTCCTACCACCTGCCTGGCTTCCTAGAAAGTGCTGAAAAAGAAAATGTAATGAACATATTTCTCTTTATTTTTGTTTTCTTCTCTACTTATGTTGTTTCTATTAAGTTTTCTCCTATAACCAAGGAGAGTGATAGGGCTTTTCTTTTCACTTTATATTATAACCTGATTTGTATGCTTATATTTAATAATTTAATTTCGTTACTGGACTTTCGGCTATGAGTTTTAGGTTTCTTCATCGTTATCTATTCATAAGCATTCATTATTTACTGAGCTAATAAGAGCTCTGTAGTGCGGCTGGGTTTTGTATGAATCTTTTTTCTCATTTTGTATTTCTCGTTTTGCTGTAAAATGTGTTAAAAACACTAAATTTTGAAGTTTATGTATGCAAATTTTTGCGTATGGACAGTAAATACGTGGTCGAAGCTCTAGTTCAATCTGATTTGTAATTACAGTTTCTTGTTTGAAAATTCCTTTTCAAATTTTTATTGATCCCACAATGCAGATCTTGAAGATGTATACATCAATGAAGAAGATCCACAAAGATAAGGATGCTGAACCAACAGAATTCGAGGAGTCAGTTGCCCAGGTTTTAAAATGTTATAATGTTTGTTGCACTTGAAAAGATTCTGAAAGGGTGTAATACTGGATATGATTTCATTACGTTTGCACTTATGTTTGTATCAGGCATTCTTTGATTTGGAGAATACCAACCAGGATTTGAAAAGTGACCTCAAAGATCTCTACATTAATTCAGCTGTGTAAGAATGATTCATTGGGATGCATTAATTGTAAATCATTTATGTATTTTTCCATCAAATGATTAATATAAATTTGTTCAAATGCAGCCAAATTGATGTTTCTGGCAGCCGAAAAGCAGTTGTTATCCATGTCCCCTACAGATTGAGGAAAGCTTTTCGCAAGGTTCATGTTAAGCTTGTGAGGGAACTTGAAAAGAAGTTCAGTGGCAAGGTGAGAAAAGTTGATTAGGTCTTTTAGTTTACAATTTATTTTAAGTGCACTACCATTTAAATACAAAATTCAGTAACAATTCTAATTCGCATGCGTTGCATAAGATGCTATCGTCGGTTGAATTGCTCTTTCCAGACTCTGATACATTTAAGTTACACAAGAAACAAGAGAAATAATCATGTTTATTGTTTTATTCATAAATTGATGTCTTTGTGAACTCTTTTGCATGATCTAGCTTTAATGTTTTACATAAATTTCTATTTTGTACTTATAGTGATGGTTATTAAGTGGTTTGATTGATATGCGCATGTTCTTGATTTTAAGTTTTAACTTAGTTTATACATATATGATAGGATGTGATTCTTATTGCCACCCGGAGGATATTGAGGCCTCCAAAGAAAGGTTCTGCTGTTCAGAGGCCACGCAGCCGCACATTGACTGCTGTACATGAGGCAGTGCTAGAAGATATTGTCTTACCTGCTGAGATTGTTGGGAAGCGCACTAGATATAGAATTGATGGATCAAAGATAATGAAGGTAGAACCTTGCTGTCATATAATTATTAGGTTGCAAAATGTTGATGAAAAAGTCTCAAGTGATGAGTTGAAGACCTGTGATCTTGAGAAATTTTTTATATATTGGGTTCAATCGTTCCTGTTAATAATGATTGTTGTCATCTTTCATGGATCTTTAATTTTTTAAAGGCTAATGTTGATTCATTCTTTGCCACCCTTGTTTGGCAGGTCTTTTTGGACCCCAAGGAACGAAACAACACTGAATATAAGCTCGAGACCTTTTCTGCAGTTTACCGAAAGCTTGCCGGAAAGGATGTTGTGTTTGAGTTCCCCGTTACAGAGGCATAGAGAATTCCTTTTTAAGTGTTGTGACACTTTGTTTCTGGTCTTTTTCCCCGAAAATTACTGTTTGGGGCAATTAAAATTTTGACATTTATGAGGTGCTAAACAGTTAAGTGCCATGGTGGATTCAACTTCTTTGTGTGGTATGCATTTAGTGGTGTAGGATTATGAGTTTTAAAAGGTTTTTATCAGTTGGCAAATTTATTTCTCGCCTCCTTATTGTTATTGAAGTAAAGATTAGGTTTACAAGATCAAGGTTCCAACAAACAATCGACGTGGGTTCTGTTTTTGAATAGAACAATTCATTGCTCCATGCAATAAGCAGATCAGAAAGCAGGTCCGATTCCAGGTTTTGAAGACTTATTTCAATAATTCCATTTTGCTTTATTGGTTAGGGGCTTAGTTCTCTTCATAATGCCATATTTAAGGCATGGGAAGCTCTTGGGATTATAAATTAGAGTGCAGGCTGCAGTCATTGAAATTTATTTGTTTAAAAAAATTGAATGATGATGTATTCATTGAGACCAAAACGCCAATGTGAAAAAAAAAAAAAATCAGTTTGCCTTGTTTCTTCACTTTTGATCTCATTTTGGGCATGAATCTTCTATGCCAGAAAAGTAAACAAATAGGGGCAAAAAAAAAAAAAAAAAGAAACATAGAAACATCCCCTGACCAAAATGGAGATGGTCTTAACTATTCAGAAAGTGAATGATTCAATAAGTAAAGCTTCTTACACAAAAATGGGAGACATATGGTAAGAAAGTCAGCATCTGATGAAGCATGTAGACATTTAAGTTGTCTATAAATTATAAAATCATGCATAAAGAGGATGAAACGCTAATTGAACTAACCGAGACTATGGAAGCATGTTTACCTCAAGACAGTATTACAAGACCAAGATACATTGCTCCACAAAGAAATAAGAATGATATCAAACCCCTGCCATAAAGAATTTTATTATTTTTTTTAATTCAGGAGACAACACAACCTAAGATTCAACAGCCTTGCTCGTCAAATCTTAACAAACAAGGAGATAAAGTAATCTTCATGCATATATTTATCATTAATTACTCTATAAACTTCAATATTTTCACCAGATGACAACCCAACCAACGCCATTGCAATGACAAGGACACACTTCTGTGAATTTTTCGGCATCACTAGAGTTAACTCTACTGAGATATGAAGTCATCATATATATCTGTATCATCAAGTATACAATGTAAAGAATCAGTAACTACAAAACAGACATGTATGTAAATCACCAGATTCAATGTTTCTTGCTCCAAAACCATACCATAGACTGAAAACAAGCTTGTTCATTACACCTGCAGTAAGGAATAGCACTTTAGTCTGCTCACACTAAAAAGGGGATAAAAAAACTGGGCATGATAGTCAAATTTCAGAAAAAAAGTTCAGAAAGAGAACAAGACATCCATTTACCAATAAACAGAATAATGTACCGAAGTATACAAATCTTTGTTGTTTCTTGAAGAACCCAAACCACACCAAGGAAAAGAACAAAGCCTGACATCTCAATACATAGGGATTAATGTTACTCACATGGTATATCAGTTAAATTTATTCAAGCTATCAAAAGACATACCAATACAAAGTCCTCTTAGTGTCCACTGCCAAAACAACTTAAAAGATAATCAAGAGCCATACAAACATAGAATAATAGTAGTGACAATGCATGTTGATGCAGTTAAATGTAAAAGCAAGCCAAATGTTTATGAAAAGCTATTATTTTTATTTTTAATTGCAAGAATATGACTATTTTGTTATAGACTGAAAAGAGTATGTCTTATTTCAGGGCTTTGTGCTAATATCTCTATATCTTACATTCAATGTGGTTTTGGTTCCCTTTTATTCCTTCAATTTTTGCATTCATATTCCAAAAGAACCAAACTAAGTTCCAAATAACCTTGCAAATGCAATCTAGCATCTATGATCTACCAATGAAATATAAAAAAAAAAAAAAAAAAGCCATCCTAGGTATTCATCAATACTCACGTTCTTAGCTACACAGAGTACAACAAATAGAGCAAAGATAAAACATCCTGCAGCAATTCTTGCAGTCAGAAGATTTGTCGATGCTAGTATCAAAACCATTCCCCAAAAAGATGAACCAAGATCTGAAGCGTAACAACAAACATTAATTCTGGTAACAATGCAGGCAAACTCACAAAGAGTTAACCGATAGTGAATCCAATGTTTTAAATTTTATATCTATGATAGCATGCATGAACATATTAATACATGGATGAAAAAGACAATTCAAAAAGGCTGTAATTGGAACGTAATGTTGACATAATTATGCATCTATGTGAGCATGTGTCTGTACATATGTGCCTTTATCTGTTTTGTATGCAAGCAGTTAAGGAATAAAGAAGTTACATCCGGCCAGCAAGATTAACCAGTATATTCCACCACGTGTCTTTGTGGTTCCACCACCATCTGCATGAACCTGGATCCCTTCCACCTGCATATTTCATCCCCTTAGAAATTGGATTACACATAACAGACAACATTTCAAGGTTATGCAATCAACAAAGCACTGCATTACTTGGAATTTGACCCTTCCAAGATGCACCAATCGGACAGCATCACGCAGTAAGCCAAATAAGTTGCCCAGGCAGCACCATGGTTACACATAAAAATGGAACTGACCGACCTAATATTTTGTCATTCATTGATCCTATGCATAGGCATTATGGTGTGATTCACAGATGCAAGGACCCCTAACCATTTTACTAATCCTGTGTTTGGAAAGACAAAAAGAATTACCTGTCCTATCAAATCAAACCATTACATGAAAACAAGAATGAAACTTTTCCTCTATGTGAGTGAAATTCATCTCTATCTCCTACCCTTATGCCCTTCATTTAATTAATTGAGAAATTTAATGATTTATTTTACATGATTACTAGCTTACTGCAAGCACTTTATTTGATGTTTTGGCCCAAAATCCAAATATGATATAGATTAAACTTTTCTTCTCATTTCTAAAATCACTCTTTAATTGCAAAATTGTGAATTGTGAATAATATACACTCAAAGTTGATTATACCGAGTTTCAAACTTAATTTGCATAAGGCCATTTCGTTTTATATCCACAAGGCTTTGATCCTTGAAGGACATACATGGTTAACGTAAACATTGGTGCCAAGATGCTTCTTTTTTGCTTTGTCTTTTCCTTTTTGACAGTTAAGGGTGTTTATATTTTCTCTTTTGGAAAGTTAAGTTGGGTGAGGGGGAATTGAAGCTAGAACCTCATCTTTAGCAGTAAGGTTTGGGTACCATCAGACGATTGCCTTGGCTACAAAAAAAAAAAAAACTGTCCTAGTCTGAAAAATGCGAGTCAAGTACATATCTGTAGATGTGTTACTTCGATGCATAAATGACTAGAGTGGGCAATATATTCATGGAGTAAATTCTACTTTTACTAAATAAAGTTGAGTATCTCTACCAATAAACTTGTGAGCTGTATATTTTCATATAGACTGCTCAAAGAGATGAAACTTCAGAGACACTAGCCCTGAAGTGTGAAGAGTATGTCTGACTCTCCGGTGGTTTTCTGACTGTATATGGATAATTTTACCAAGCAATATGTAAGCAGACAATGTCAACAAGTTCTTCATAGAACTAGATATATTTCATAAAGAGTTACTGATAAAATTAAGATAGTAATCCCATAGCCACATGCAAATGATGTTGCTTGAACATGAAAAGAATTAAGATTGCCCATTATTTAACAAAAAGAGATACAAAGGCCAAAAAAAACTTTGATTAGCATAAAATATGATCAAGAATTTTGGGGAAACAACATTGTTTTCGTCAAATTGGCATCTCATGTCTATCATCCCCCCCCCCCCCCCCCCTTGCACAACGATTTATTAACAAGGTTCAGTGAGTAATTTCTCCACTAAAAAACAGAAATTCAACATTAAGACTGGATGACAATATTGCTTTACACTGGGCAAAATAAAGCCAATGCACAATCAACATCTAACAATAATGTACAGGAAAATGCTAATTACTGAGAGACCATGTCATCATAGTGAAGGATTAATACATTAAAAGTGAGCATTGCTAACCAAAGCATTTTTCTAACATTTTTAAAAAATTATTATGAATTTCAAAAGATAGCATGTGTGAACACAAACAAATACTTACATGACCACATGTGAGTTTACAAGCAAAAGCATGGCTTGCCTCATGAAGAAATACAGTCACAAGCTTGAAAGGTGTCAGAATCATTGTCCTCCACAGCTACAAATATAAATAAAGATTTAAACCACAAAGCAGAAACATTGCACAATGCACACGGAGCAGAAAAACATCAAAGTACAACATGCCTAGAAATTGATAGCATATAACAAGACTTCTAATCAGCATAATATTTTTAAAAACAAGTTCAGCATATTATAAATCTGCAATCAAATAATAAATCTGCTTTCTAAATGACTGAATTTTAAGTAAAATTAATTTTTAAAAAATTTCAGTAGGCTTGACACTTTTATCTTAACATCAACAAACTTTAATGAATCGATTCCACATCAAAATTGGCTAAACTTTAGCACAATTTGAAACAGGATGAACCATTGTCTATAGCTTGTACTAAAATTACTAAATCAGTAGCACCATACACTAAAATCAATAAATTGTTCTTGGAGAATTGATATGTAGAGGCATGCACCACAGGAAAGCTTCCAAACAGACAGCACAGCATTTATTTTTCCCAAATGCCTCTTCAGCCAAAAGTGAAATCTAATTTAAGTGAAATCTAATTTTATATCCCTTAAACCTACAGTTATAACTTGTTGATAAGCTCAGATTGAATCCAATTACTAGAGAGAGCAGTGATCTTGAGCAACGAGAAGCAGGCTTTCCTTTCAACAAAATGTACATGCAAAATTTCAATGCACTATAAATAAATATGCATATGGTTTTAGAAAAGTACTAACCACTTTACTCCAAAGAACCAAAAACTTCCACGATTTAAAACAAAGCCCTTTCTCACCTCCCCATTTCCCAAAAAAAAAAAAAACAAACAAACTATCTCCCCCCCCCCCCCACAAAAAAAAAAAAGAAAAACCATTGGCATTTTTTTATCAGATATGGAAAAAAAAAAAAAAAGGAAAGTGGCATAGATTTGGTAAACAAGTAAAAGAAGAAAGAGAAAAGGAAAGAGAGATGTACCGCTAGTATAACAACAGTGCAGACAGGGACAGTGACAAGAAAGACTGCTTGCTCATGGTTGCAGCAATTTTTGAGTTCCAGTTGGGTTTCAGTTTCATCATCTCTTTGTTACTGAGAAATGAGAATGACCCAACAACTGCAAACACTTTCCAAATTGGATTTATTGTTCAGAGAAAGAAAAAGGAGAGAGTTTGGGAGGTTCTGTCTTTTTGTTTCTTGATCTTCTCTACTCAAAGAAGGTTGGTTGGTCGCCAGTTTGAACCAAATTTGCTTTGTAATGTTCCAAGTTTTTGTTTCAGAAATGTTGTAGAAGACCGAGAGTGGAAATACCGTTCAAAAGTTTTCTTTTCTCTTCTTCTTTATTTACGTTTCCCAGTGATCCCAAAAGAAAAGGTTATACAAGTAATCTTCAAAAAGAGGAAGCATTTGTTTTTTAAATGTGGGTTGCAGAAACAACGTAATTTTTATAATAAAAAACTCATGCTTAATAAATTTATTATTAAATCAAATTATTATAATTATATTTTTTAAAAAAAAGTACTTTATGCATTAACATCAAGCTTTTAAATTCTGCCACAGCCGCAGTTAAAGAGTCGAGAAACATCTTGATCAAATGTATTCATATAAATTAAAAAATTAATTAATAAATTCATACATGTCAATATCTTGGTAATGAAATTTAAATTCTTCACAATCGCCCAAATACAGAAAGTGGTCTTTATTTTATATCATCTATTTAGTGTTAATTGTATACTTTTTTGTTTTCGAAAATCTTGTGAAAAGGCATTATATGAAAATAGAATAAAAGTATCAATAATTATGTAATTTGTTAATAGGGTGTTGAAATTTTTAATAATTTTAAATATAAAAAAATAAGAAAAGGTTAAAAAGTAAACATAATATTTAGATTTAGATGATTTAAGCAATGAATTAAGGGGTTGGCCTATAGTAAGGTCGTAATATATCAATTTTATTTTAAAATCATGAGATATTATGATATTTAATAATATATCATAATAAATTATAAGAATAATATAATTTTTTCAAAAGAAAAATAGGTTAACAAGTAAATATTAAAAAAAGTATACATAATTTTATTTAATCTATTAATTTAACAAATAAATAATAATAATTTTATAATTTTATAATATCAATTTATTTTACGAAATTAACTTAATTAATTATGTTTAATAATATATTTTTAATACTTTTTTATGATTACATTTATAATTATTAAAACTTTTCTCAAGAATAAAAATTTTCAAACTCATTTTACATCTAATTATATAAATTTTATGATTATTTTTACCCTTTTAAGTTAACAAATTTTTTACTTAGAATCTTTTAATTTAAAAATATAAATTCTTTTACATTTTCAAATTAATTATATACTTTAATTTTTTGCTATGTTTGTTCTTATTTTTGTTTTGTTTAGAATTATCATAATTTTTTCTTAAGGTATTACAATGTCAAATGATAACAATTTTATGATTATTTTTACTTTTTTTAGTTTTTATGTTAACACTTTTTTTTATTTGGAATTACTTTTTATTTATAATAATAATTTTAATGTTACCAATTTAATTATTTACATTGTAATAATATATTTTTACACTTATTCTTATCTTTTATTGTATTTAGAATTATCACAACTTTTTTCTTAAAGTGTTATAACACTTCTTATATACTTTTACGCCTAATGATACAAAATTTAAGATTATTCTCACATTTTTACATAAACATTTATTTTTTATTAAATTTTTTATTTATAATAATAATTTTTATGTTATCAACTTAATTATTTATATTAAAATAATATTTTTTAAGCTTGTTCTTATATTTCATTACATTTAAAATTATCACAACTTTTTTTTAAAGTGTTACGATAATTCTAACCTATTTTATACTAAATGATTCTAATTTTATGAATTTTCTTACATTTTTACATTACGATTCTTTTAACACATTTTATATTAAATTATACCAATTTTATGATTATTCTCACTTTTTTATATTAACACTTATTTTTAGGTTTAAAATTATTTTTTATTTATAATAATAATTTTTATATTATCAATTTAATTATTTACATTATAATAAAATCTATTACGTTTGTTCTTACATTTTATTATACTTAGAAATGGCACAAATTTTTCTTAAATATTATAACACTTAAAACATATTTTACGTCAAATTATATCAATTTTACTATTATTTTTCAGTTTTTTACTTTAACATTATTTTTTATTTAGAATTATTTTTATTTATAATACTAATTTTTTTACGTTTCAAATTTATTACATTTTAATAATATCTTTTTATATTTTTTATTATTTTTCATTACGTTTAGAATTATTACAATTTTTTTTGCAGGTATAATAATACTTTTAACCATTTTACGTAAAATAGTATATATTTTACGATTATTCTCACTATTTTATGTTAACTTTTATTTTTTATTTGTAATAATAATTTTTTTGCATTACCAACTTAATTATAATAATTTTTTTTACACTTGTTCTTTCATTTCATCATGCTTAGGATTATCATAACTTTTTTTTAAAGGTGTTATAACACTTCTAACCATTTTACGTCAAATGATATCAATTTTATAATTACTTTCACATTTTTCATATTAACACTTATTTTTTGGTTTAAAATTATTATTTATTTGTAATAATAATTATTTTATGTTGCTAAAAATATTATTTATGTTACAATAATATACTTGTTCTTACTTTTTATTACATTTAGAATTATTACAATTTTTTGTTAAGGTGTTACTATATTCTCTAATCCAATTTACTCTAAATGACACTAATTTTATAACTATTCTTATCTTTTTATGTTACAACATTATAACTTATTTTACACCAAATAATTTCAAATTTTTAATTATTCTTACTATTTTAACATGCATTTTGTTATTCAAAATTATTTTTTATTTATAATAATAATTTTTTATGTTGTCAACTTATATTTATGTTATAATAAAATCTTTTACGCTTGTTCTTAGCTTTTACTATATTTAGAATTATCACAAGATTTTCGTAAGGTGTTACAACACTTTTAATATATTTTATGTCAAATGATACTGATTTTACAATTATTCTCACATTTTTCTCATTAACACTTATTTTTTATTGAATTATTTTTTTATATATAATATTAGTTTTTTTACATTGCCAATTTATTATGTTTCAATAATTTTTTTTATGTTTATTGTTACTTTTCATTACATTTAGAATTATTATAATTTTTTGAAGGTGAACTGATATTTCTAATTATTGTACATTAAATAATACTAATTTTATGATTATTCTCACCATTTTACATTAACTCTTAATTTTTTATTTTACATTATTTTTTATTTATAATAGTAGTTTTTTATATTATCAACTTAATTATTTATATTTTAATAATATCTTTTTACTCCTGTTGTTACTTTTCATTACATTTAGAAATATTACAACTTTTTTCTTAAAGATGTTATGATACTTCTAACAATTTTACACTAAATAATATCAATTTTACGATTACTCTTATCTTTTTTTTTTATTAACACTTATTTTTTGGTTTAGAATTATTGATTATTTGTAATAATAATTCTTTTACGTTACCGAAAATATTATTTATGTTACAATAATATTTTTTTACACTTGTTCTTTTTCTTATTATATTTAAATTTATCACAACTCTTTGTTAACGTGTTTCTATAATTTTAATTCTATTTTATGCTAAGCGATACTAATTTTATAACTATTTTTTACTTTTTTACATTACGACACTTCTATATCACTTTACGTCAAATGATTTCAATTTTACAATCATTCTCACTTTCTAATGTTAACACTTTTTTAGTAAAACTATTTTTATTTACAATAATAATTTTTATGTTATCAACTTAATTATTTACGTTATAATAATATATTTTTACGCTTGTTGTTACCTTTCATTATATTTAGGATTATTATAACTTTTTCTTAAAGGTGTTATGACACTTATAACAATTTTAAGTAAAAAAAAAATCAATTTTATGATATTTTTATCTTTTTCCGTTAACACTTATGTTTTGGGTAGGATTATTTTTTTATTTATAATACTAAGTTTTTACATTACTATTTTAATTATTTACATTTTAATAATATTTTTTATACTTATTATTTTTCTGTACGTTTAAAATTATCACAATGTTTTATTAAGATATAACGATACTTGTAATTATTTTATGTTAAATAATACTAAGTTTATCATTATTCTCACTTTTTTGCATTAACTTTTATTTTTTGATTTAAAATTA
This sequence comes from Durio zibethinus, assembly GCF_002303985.1. The sequence goes on from NW_019167827.1 coordinate 8,761,982, forward strand.
TTTTTTTACTTGTAATAATATTTCTTTTACATTACCAACTTAATTATTTTTGTTACAATAGAATCTTTTTATGTATGTTGTTATTTTTCATTATATTTATAACTATCACAACTCTTTATTAGAGTGTTACAATACTTTTAACTCATTTTATATTAAATGACATTAATTTTATGATTATTTTTATATTTTTATGTTAATATTTATTTATTGGTTTAGAATTATTCCTTAGGTTTAAAGTAATAATTTTTTTACGTTTGTTAACTTAATTATTTATATTATAATAATATATTTTCAAGTTTATTCTTACTTTTATTACGTTTAAAATTATCATAATTTTTTTTAGAGTGTTACGACACTTTTAACATATTTTATATAAAATAATATCAATTTTAAGATAATTTTTACCTTTTTACGTTAATAAATTTTTAATTAAATATTTTAAAATATTATACTATCTTACCTTTTTTTTAGAAATTTTAAATAAATTATATTTATTTATTAAATTTTTTTATTTTATTTAATAAATAATATTTAATGTAATTAATTAAAATCAAATTAATAGGTTAACAGATAATTAACTATTTTTAGAATTAAAAAATTTAATAATTTATATTAATTCTTTATATCTAATAATTATTATTCAATAATCTTATAATATTAAAAAAATTTTAATTTATAATAAAAGTTCCTATGAATTAAGTTAAAAGGTTGCATGACTCTATGTGCAATAATTAGCGGAATAGGTGCCTGTCGGAGATTTCCTGTCTTGACTCTTGACTTGTAAGTTTGAACATTGAAGATGGAACTCTCCTCAAAATTCTCGAAGTTATTTTTTTTTTTGATAAAAAAATAAAAAAAATGAAAGTTGAAGTTGAAGGAGAAGGTAGGGATGTTTGTGGACAGGATAGTCACAGCTCTGTTTGGGCGGCCGGCAGGCAAACGGGTTGGTCTACAACTAGAAACACCAATCAGGAGGCCCCTTCCCGTTCAAATCTTCTTTTCACTAATTAATGAATTAAATAAAGTGAAAGAGAAATGAGAAATCAAAATCAAAATCAAAGTCCCAATCCTGCTACATTCGTAGAATGCAAGAAAGAAAACTAGGGCATCTCCAATTTTAAGCAGCGTTAATAGGATTTTTCAATCGAGTTGAATTTTTTTTTTTTTAATCCTATTTAAGATCTTTTTTCCTAATTCAACGTATGATATGAATTGAATCGAATTATTTTAAATAAAAATTTAAATTATTTTTATTAAAATTTTTAAATTAATAAGATTCATGACATGATATTCAAACTGAATCATTTTGATCTCAATTGAATAAATTCAAATTGTTGAGTTTCTCTGTCTTACGACATAACCAACAAGAAAACAATCAATACAATTTCCACGCATTCCACTTAGCAACAAAATAAAAAACAACATCCACCCATTCCGTTGTTTGATTTAAGAAAATAGAATTATTTTTTTTTATTTTTTAAAAATATAAAAAATATGAATGAAAACGTATTTAATAATTAAAAATGAAAATAAATTTTAAAAAACAAAAATAAAAATAGATTGAAATATGGAAAAATATGTTTTTAATTATAAAAACAAGACATGTACATTTTTTTCTTTGTATTTTATAAGTTATCATATTTGAACATTATTTAATATCATTAATTAATAAATATATATTATATTTGTAATTAGATATCATTAATAGTAATATCATTTAATATTTTATTTATTTATTTATTTTTGCATTTGTAGAAAATAAATTTTATTTTTGTTTATCAAATATATTTTTTAGAAAATAAAAACTAAAAAATAAAAACAATTCTGTAGAAAATAAAAATAAAGAATAAATTTCCCTCCTTTTCTCTCCGCTACCTCAACTAGAAATTTAGCATCACCAAACAAATAAGATGATATTAACATTAAATCATATAAAAATAATGTTTTACATGAGATCACAACTATACTACAAGTAGCTCATCTACCCTCATCAATAGAAGAATATGATATGGAATTTCTAGAATAATCCTCAACAAAACTACTGCCTCCCGAAGCCTTTGTGACACCAGTGTTCGTGCTATTGGCATTAGTACTAGTAAAAGCAGAAGTAGAAGTTGTTGTCCACCGTCCTACGCGGCCTTGAATTGCAGGTTTACCTGGCCTTGGCAAAGTAAATGAATCACTTGAAAGCATGAGATGAACAGAGTTCATGTCAGGCCTCTCAGCAACAGTCTGTTGACAACATAACAAACCCAGCTGAATGCACATTGCTGCCTCATCGCGATTGTACTTCTCAAGGGATGGATCAACTAAATCCAATGACTTTCCTCCTTGAAAGAGCAGCCATGACTGTATAACAAAGCGAGAAAACAGTCAGGATTAGACTTATCACATGTACTTTATCTCTTCTTAGCATAGCAACTTTTTACAGCACTTCTAAGGTGTATTCAATTTTACAGCACTTCATATCAGATTTTATCTCACCACTAAATAAATCGATATAAGTTTTTAGCTTTCTGAATTCCAACAACAAGAGCTTCTACTAAAGATGTGAAAGGTTTAGAAGACTAGAAAAATATCAGATGCCAGATAGTTGTGGCATATCTATCCAATAAGGATTACCGATGAAGTAGAGATCAAAGCAGCAAAACATTGTGTAAGACACTGGTGGCACCACCAATGACCGAGGGGTACAGAATGTGTTGTGATTTATGAAAGATTATTGACATTAGAAAAAAAAATGAAAAAAACTTATATAAGGAATAGAAGTTCAAGTAGAGACCTCTAGCAGGATAAAGAAAAGAATTAGGTGGATATACTATAAATCAAAATTATCCATAATATAAGGGTATTTAACTTACATAGCTCAAGAGATCTGCCTTCTCTGAACCAAGACAGCTATCATGGTTTTTTCTCCCACTTACTATCTCCAAGACCAAAACTCCATAGCTGAAAACATCAGTCTTCACAGACAAATATCCATGCATGGCATATTCGGGGGCCATGTAACCACTGCAGGCAATGAAAGGGTTTACTTATTTTTATCTTTCTTAGCTAACAACAAAACTGACCCCTATAAAACTTGAAAGAAAATGAGCCTAGTACACTTAAGCTACTTAAGCTGCAATTACAATTACATAAGAATAAGATGGGAATAGAAGCAAAGAAACTACTCACTGAGTTCCAGAAATCCTGAATGTATTTACATGAGTGTCATCTCCAGGGAAGAGCCTTGCCAAGCCAAAATCCGAGATTTTTGGGTTTAATTGCTGATCCAACAATATATTACTGGCTTTAATGTCTATATGTATGATCCTTTCAGGTGCCTCTTCATGCAGGTAGAGAAGACCTCTTGCAATGCCTGTGACTATCTTAAATCGTGTTGTCCAATCCAAGGAAGAAGACTTATTCTTATCTAAGAAGTTTAATTGCAATTATGAGTCTTAATTAACCAAAGAGCTGATAAGTTTGAGCATGTAAATTTTCATAGCAACAGAAGTGAATGCCACATATAAAGGGGTTCTTACCAAAGAGAAAGTAATCAAGGCTTTTATTTGGCAAATATTCATAAACAAGCATCTTCTCAGGTCCTTCTGCACAGCACCCCAACAACATCACTAAGTTCTTGTGCTGGGTTTTCAATAAAAGTTTCACCTCATTAGTGAATTGTTTCAGTCCCTGTCTCGAATCCAGTGAAAGCTTCTTGACTGCTATTTCTTGACCATTTGGCATCAAACCCTGTAGGATATAAGCTGCAATGAGCAATAATTTCACAAGAGTCTCTGCTCACCAACCATTCCTTCTTAACCCAAGCAAAACAATAAGATAGCATATAATGCTAACCAAATATAAAAACTAAAGCCTTTGACCAAAGGCATCATTAGGATAGAGGCATTAGGGTAGGGTTAACTAAAGTTAATTTCTTTACATATATATATATATATATATATACACACACACACACATACATACATATAACAACAGTCTGTTGATGGTTTAGGTGACATTGTTGGATTGACATCACAAGACTTTTAATAGGTAAGATAACGGGAAACCAACAAAGGTGGCATTATAGCATAGAGCTTCCAGACACAGCAATATAGCATGTATGTCAGTGTATCAGCATACACTAGGGGCAATGGACTCTTCCAAACATCTCTTCTAATGGAAAAATTGTTATTACCAGACCATCAGTTTCCAGATATTGTCCTTTTTGCTTGTTTCTAAACAAATCCATACTCCTCTTTTCTACCCAGATCTATTGTTCTTCTCGTTAGAATGGCACCATTAGATAAAATGAATAAAAGACAATAGATGGAAGAAGTAGCATACTTAAGATTAACATCTTCAGTGGACTACAGAATCACAAATTTGCTCTCTCTAATTTTTCCTGAGAATGGCATCTTTAGTTTCATTGTATTCTAGATCCTAATACAAAGACCCCACCAAGTAAATGTTGCATAAAGATTGCATTCTTCCTACTAGGTCCAAATTTCAATCTTCACATAGACATGGAAAAATATAATTGATTTCTCAGTATTCATTGGAATGTCATAAGAGAGGCAGATGCCTGATTAAATTTTCCATTATGAGAAGTTTAAAGCTGGGCTGGTGACACATGAGATTTTGTCCGAGTTAGACACCAGGTGATAGCAGTTTAGATTAAGGCCCACATGAAGCTCCTTAAAAAGCTCTCTTTCACAATTAAAAACTTTGTTGCATATAGATAATCAGAGTATCAGACTATGTCTTTCTTAAACAAACAAATTCTCAAATCCCAGATTCAGAGAAAGCTAGTAACAGCCTTTTGTCATTATGGTAATTCTAACCAACGACAACTCACTGCAATTTTGAGCACAATTTTTTTATGATTAATGAGCCTTTGACGTATGTTTGGCACTCTATAGACAGGCTTTGTCTCGCGACTCATTTTCATTCCTCCACAGCCATCCTTGTCCTTGTATGTTCAATTTCATTCCCCATATATTCTCCACGCCATTAAGTGCTCTTACAAAAATGTGGTGGGATAGGTCCTCTATTTAAAAATGTTTGGTGTTGGTAATTTTATAGCAAAGAAACTTGGCCTATAGGATCCTGATCCTAACGACTAACAAGTGTAACTGGATCATGAAACGCTTTTGATCCATGCCTTAGATAATATTATTTTATTTGTTCTAAAAAGATAATATTATTTTATTTGTTCTAAAACACTAAGGTAGTCGGTCGGATCCAAAAGCAAATAAATTTTTAGAAGAATTAAAAGCTACAATTTTAACATTTTGGAGAACAAAAAAGCATGATATTTTTTGTATTTTAGTTTATTATTATATTTAATCAATTATGACATTGTTTTCTATCATTTTCTTTTACTTTTGAAGAAGTAAAAAACCAAAGCGACAAACAAAAGAAACTAAAATTGTTCAGATTGTAATTATTTATTGCTTTTTCACAAGCAATAACCTAAGAATATTTGTTCATCAGATATTCAAGAGCTTAAAATTTTTTTTAAAAAAAAATTGCACAAAAAAGCAAAAGTTTTAAAGTGAAATATTCAGCAGACAAAATTTCCCTATTAGAAACCACCATAAATAAATAGCAAAAGAAAAAACAATTCACTAGACTAGCCAAAAGAGGCAAAATTGAGATAAACAGAAACGTACCTTGTAGACGGGACCAAAGCCACCATGACCGAGGCGATTAAGTTCAGAGAAATAGTTAGTAGCAATTTGGAGCGCACGAAGTTCGAAGAAAAGGCCGTGAGTGTCGGAGCCCTCGTCTGCTCCGTCTTCCCTGGTGGAGCCACTTCGTGAGGCTTTGAGGCGTTTCTCGATGCAAGCAAAGAGTTTAGCGAAGAATCCCATGAAGGAGTGGGCCGGCCCCAATGAATACCGAGGGTCGTAATCAAGGTTGGGCTGTACAACGAGGACGAGTAAGCATGAAGAAGAAGATTAAGAAAGGAAGAGAAAGGAAAGTTTGCTGGGTTGTTGTTCTGGTACGAGAATTGACTTGGTTTAATTGGAACGAAATCGACAAGCAAGAAATTTTAGGTTTGACTTGTCGTTTTGTTACAAATTACTAAATAATGTTTGAATTTTTTGTCGTCCAAAACAGAGAGAAAATGATGTTCGCATTTTTTTTTTTTTTTAAATCAGCGGCGGGATTTGCAATCTTCAATTCGGGTCACTGTTTCGGTCTATACTCTCTTTCCCGTTTTTGTTGTGCTGTTCTCTATATTTTTATCTTTAAGCCCATTTTTAAGTATGTGTGCCTTTTTTTTATTTTCTTATACTAGAATTTATAATTACCATAAAATAAAAAATGAAATTAATACCCAAACTTTTTATATGATATTTGATTAAGACAAAATTCTTATTATATATTTCAAGAAAATAATTTAAAATTTTGTTTTTTTATAATTATATATATTTCAGTGTGTAAATATACATGTGCAATATTAGCATATGTACATTTATATTCATATATATATATATATTTGCTATTTGGCCCTTTGTAAAATTTTTGGCTCCATAAGATTATAATTACACGTATAAAAGTTATATTGAGAAATGGGGCGCGGAATTGACCATGTTATAAATAAATCACACAATTATTAACACTATTTAAATTATGCTTTCAGGTAGGCACGTCGTACGTCATTAAATTGATTGAAAAATATAAAAACGTACTCTCTCACCCCCTTTGAAGGGTAATGATTTTAATTGCTAGGCTAACGAAAAGAAAGAAACAAATATATTAGATGTATTAATTTAAAATATAATATGATAAGATGATATAAAAAAGATATAAAAATTATATAATTTAAAATTTTAATAAAAATTATATATAAATTTAACAAAAAATATATTATATATTTTATATTTATACGAATTATAATATATATTTTTCGTATAAAATATTATATAAATATACAAATTATTAATATTTTTTATAATAAATATAAATAAATGGCTAAATCTAAAATATACCTTTTGTGTTATTTACTTCTCCATTAGTTTTAAAGTCCACTGGATGTACAAATTATTATAATTTTTTTTATATTTTTATAACATTAATTCATAATTTAAATAAAATAAATTTATTCATGATAATACAGTTTGAATCTAATTTCATTAACAGTGGTAATATATATTTATATAATACTTATATTTAATTTCGTGGATGATTTTTTAAAATCATTATATTAAATCTTGTGCTTTAATACAATGGAATATCAATTAATAAGATTTGGTAGAGTTTTTATGATAGAGTTTCTCATACGTATAGAAAAAAAAAAAAAGGAAAGAACAAAATTTCTTCTAAAATTATCTAATAAAATATAAGAGGAGATATCAACATACATAGTGTAAAACTTTTTAATTTTACATATTTTTAATAATTAATTTCAATAAATCCAATGATAAAATTAAATCATTTTTTTAATTTTTTTTATCTGTCTCATCCCTTAAATTTATTTAAATCAAAAGTTAGAAAATATATAAAATTAAAAAAATTACACTATATAAATTAATCCATCATCAAAAATATAAAATGCTATAAAAAAGTTTTTATTCTTTGCTCATTAACATATTATAATATACAGCTTAATAACATTTCTTAAGTACCAAAACAAATATAATTTACAATAGAATTTTTGTAAAATATAACACAAATAGAATTTTACATGATTTTAAGTAGTGGATAAAAAAAGAATTTTCAATAAACAACTCTACAATAAAAATAGTGTTTATTATTAGGGAAGACGATATTTAAATTTGAAACCTTTACTTTTAAGATTAAGTGTTACTTCATCTAAGTAATGCATGAATAAAGAAAAATTAATTATATAAAAATATTTGTGGTGGAAAATAAACTATTTTATAGAACGGAAGAGTAAACATTAAATGGTATTCAACATATAATTAAATAAATTGTCATGATAGACTATGATAAATAGTTTAAGATTTGGAGGAAACATTGCTTTCACTTATATTGTAAAAGAAAAAAGATTTTAGCAATTGATTGTAGATTGTACATGCTTACATTTTTTATAATAAAATTTTTTCCTTCTGATAATAAAAAAATTCCATAAAACCTTTCATAAGAAAGTTTTTCCCCATTTATAAGCATCTAAAATTACTAAAATTGAATCTTATTTTAACTTAAAAAAATAAAAAAACATAACAAAATCAATAGAATCAAAGAAAACGTAATAATATTTTGATTTCTTAACAGGACAAATCACACTTTGACATTTGAGGAATTATAGTATATGAGCATGCAAATGCAATAGTGAAATTATTATTATAGGAGAGAAATAAATGTACAACATTGATGCAAGCAAAGGCAAAGTTGCATGAATTGGAGCTGTATGAAGTAAGAACACTATCAATGGGATTGGAGGCTTATAAAATTGATTGCAGATCATAATTATTTTTATGTTTGTTTTGAATTAATTGATGGCTGCTAGTTTTATTATGGGTTAGATAGATAAAGAGATCCATAGTGAAGCATCGAATTTGAAAGCACAATCTATGTAGTGACTTACTTTGCATTGAATTAAGATAAAATAATTAACGTAGAATCAAACCATATAGGGTAGTAAAAGCAAAGTCATGAATCAAATACAAACTAAATGTTCGTAATAATGACTCAAATTTTATAAGAGATTTGTTTGAAATTTGTTAGAGATTTGTTTGAGATTTGTCAGATATTGCTTGATGGATAAGAAGACTTGCAAAAAATAAATTTTAAGAAAAAAAAGATTCTTAATAGATAAGTTTGATTTGCAAAAGAAGAATTCTAAAAGGAAAGGGATTCTTAATAAGTAAATTTGACTTACAGGAGAAGAATTCTAAGAGGAGAAGGATTTTTAATGGGTAAGTTTGTATGGTTATAAATAGGTGAAGTCTCTATAGGATTAGATATGAGAAAAAGATGTAAGATAGTTGTAGAGTTTTGTGAGATAAACATCTCGTAGGAGTATTGGAGCTCTATGTCTTATAGGTGTGTATGTTTGTTTATGAGTGGACTAGATGAGACTGAGATGATCCACATAAATATGATATATGAGAGCATATATGTATGTGTTTAGTTATGTTGAAAATGTGCACAAGGATTTGAGTTTATGTTTGTTTGGGTTGAGAATATTCATAGGACTAAAGGAGATTGAGAGTGTCTTATGAGTATTGATTGTTGAGTGAGGTTGATGATTTGATGTATATTTGTAATTCTCTACAATTAATGAATCTTATTTCTCCTCTATAAACGTAGGTTGATTGGATCAAATCATATTAAATTATTATCTTTTATGTGTTTGATTTATTGTTTAATTTTATTTTTATTAATATGATTGAATTTGAAGTTTTTAATCCAATAAATGATATCAAAGCTTTGGTGTTCTTCAATGCTAACGTGGTGGCTGTTGTTGGCTTCCTTGGCCTTTTTAGCATATTTTCGAGGTCTTGTTGGAGCTGGGCGTTTGGTTCATAAACACTGCTTCTAGACCCATCCCAACACGTGTTCCAATGGATCTGCATTTCAATTTCAGTTCTACGAAACTAAGCTCTAACACATTGATAAATTGACGAAAATCGAGTGAGAATTTGATTTAAATCATCCAATATATCGCCAACTAAGAGGTCATCGAAGAGGTTGTTGGTCATTGTTAAGTACTCTGCTTTCCCTATTTCCAAACTCGTCTCCTCTTTCAGCTGTCTAGCACTACACTTTTTAAAGCTTTCTCTTGCAACAATTGTCTTTTAATTACTACTCCTAACGATTTCTCAAATGTAAGAGAACTAAAATAAAAAGCAAAGCAATATGTTAACTACTTATTAAATATGCAGTGAGTTGCAGAGAAAGAAACGGACTAAACTCGAGGTGATCGTTGGGGAAAGCAAATATGGAGTCTCCGATCAAAGAGCGGTGGCACCTCGACAGGACCTATTTTCCCTTAAGCACGAACAACACCACGTTTACTCATGGCATTGGCTTTGTTCCTTCCACTGGGAAACTCACAACAACAAAAAAAAAAAAAAAAATGGCAACCACAAGATTAAACACAAAAAAAAAAAAAAACCAAAGTATTGAGAAACTTCAAACCCAAAAAGAAACTAACAGGCTAAAAAACAAAAAAGAAGACAAAAAGGAGTAAAAGATGGAGAAAGGCATGAGAGCTTTCACAGACTTGACATTACAGTATTTCGAGTCACTTTTGTTCTTTCATTTCAAATATCATTTAATTTTAGTTCAGCTACCAAAGCAAAGCGTTAAAAACAATGAAAAACAAAACCGTGGAAGGAAAGACAAACTGAACACGTATAAGTCCGAAGATCTTTCGGGATCTTTTTATCTATGAAAGTATAGATTAGGTTTTTATTAAAAGAAACTTACCTTTTGACATATAATTAAAATTCATGATTTTTTTTTTCAAAAATATTGATGATAAAAGAAAATTTAGTTGACTAAGGTAAAAAAATTTAATTGACTAAGGTAAAAAAGTAGTAATAATCTCAGGAAGTATGTAAAGGCTATAATGTGCAAATTTTGGAATCTGACATGCAAAATGTATATGCTTAATATCCAAAAAGTGAAAACAAAAAATCATTTTCCAAGCAATATAATTTTATTTTAAAAAATTATAGTTTTAATCAAAATCTCCTCTTTAAATTTGCAAATAATTAGTTTATTATACATGGTAATATATTTTTATCAGTTTAAATTTTTATAAATAATTGAATAAATTGTCTAATAATAATAGAAAATTTTATTAAAGAACATAAAAAGTGCTTTAATAAATATAGCTCAACTAAAAATTACCAAAATTTATTTATTTTTACTTGGTTTAGGGTTTTTATTTTTAAAAGTGGACTATGCAAATTCTCAGCTCATTTACTTTTGTCAAAATCAATAAAAATAATTCAATTATTGATCCAGTTCATAAAATATGTGGCATCCAAGAAAATACTCATTGTTCAAAGGATAAAGGAATAATTTTGTTATACGAGACATGTGTTCAACTCCAATTTTTTTGGAGAATTTTTTAATTTTATGCTATAGATTAAAGGTAAAATATAAATTTTAAAAATCGATGGTTGACTCAAAGTTAATTAATAGTCATTGAGTACTAAGTCAAACATATTTAAAATAAGGCAATAAAACTCATAATGTGATGACTATTTATACAGTAGGATTTGAAATTCTAAAGTTAATAAACAAAAAACTTGTCTACCTTGTAACTTTTTTACTTGCACGAAAAAATAACCATTAAATATTATTTTAATGATAGAAACTTTGATGGTAAAAAGTTGACCATTAATGGAAAATAAAGGCATATGTAAATTATTGCTTGGAAGTAGGGATGAAAAAAGAAATTGAAATTGATTTGAAATTATAGTATTCGGTTTGATTCAGATAATTTTTTTATTTAATTCGTATTAATTTTGCATATTAGATATATATATTGAGTTTGGATCAAATTCGGATCGGGATATAAAAATAAAAAAAAAATTGAATCAAATTAAATCGAATTATATATTTTATTAATTTATATATTTTTAAATTTTTATAAAATAAAAATAAATATTTTATATAAAAATCTATTTAAATATATTAAAAATCCTATTGAAATAATATATAAAAATTTTAAAATTAAAATTTAAAAACCGATGAATCGAATCGAATCAATAAAATTTAGTTTGAATCAGATTAGTTTCAAAAGATGTTTGTTTGGATTTAGATCGAATTTTAAAAATTTATAATATTATATATTATCCCAAAAAATAGAATCAAATCTAATTCGATCTAAATCATTATCACCCATACTTGAAAAGAAGACATTTTAAGTTATTAAATAATTTGAATAAAAAAGAAAAGATATATTTTAAAGAGAAATTATCAAATATATTTTCATTGTAATTTTTTAACTTTACAAGCGATATTAATAAGATAACACATATTTTTAAAATATATTTGAAAATTAAAAAAATAACTAAAAATAGTCTATATGTATTAGCCTATTAACCCTGTAAAAAAATTCAATTGATAATATATTAAATAATTTTCTTATTTTCAATTACTTTCCTTTTAAGTTTACTCATTATGTCAAACTGAGTTTGACCAATACATTGGAAAAGAAACTATTAGAATATGGAATTAACCTTGAATTCAAATTTAAATCTAAATTCAAGTTGACAATCAAGGATTAAATTAATGGTTATACATTTTTGATGAAGTTAGATTATATATTCACGTGAAATGTAAAAAAGTAAGAAAATTAAAATATAAAAAGAAATAAATATAATTTATCATTTGAAACAACTTGTTAAATTTAAATTTAATCAAACAAAAATAATTAAATGCAAGACATATGACAGTTATTTAAAATCATTCACGTGTCAAAAAAATCATCTATATTAGATTTTTTTGGTCAAAGACTTAAGTTTTCATATATTTATATAAGATTTCTTTTTTTGCCTTTTTTTTTTTTATCTCTTTGCCTTTTTCTTTTGCTTAAGGTTTTTTTTTTTTTAATTTTTAATTATAAAACTATGAGATTTAATTATTTATAAAAGGGAAAGAAGTTTCAATTAGTTCTTAAAATGAAATTTACTCTTACCATAAAATTAATTTTTAATTAAATTACAATTAAATTATGTATTAAATATATTAAATTAGTTAATTCAATTAGAAAAAATAATTATCACTCTTAAAATTTTATTAAAATTTTGACCAAATTCTAAGGTAGTATTGAAAATTACTTGATGAAGTTTTGAATGGAAGGGAAGTTGTGTGAACGTAATTTCTAAATTAATAAAGAGCAATTGTATTTCCATCAAAATTTAGGGGGCTTTCATATTTTAACATTAACTTTATAATAAATTTATGTTGTACCATTTATCTTTTCTCTCATCTTTAATTAACGGACGAGTGTGTGCATTCAATTAGATATACAAATGAGACTATCAATTAACTACTATAAAACGTCTTTATCCTCACATATCATCATTGCTTCCAAAATTAATTTCAAATCAAATTTAATGCTAAAATTGAGCTGGGTTTCAATGGAAAGTACATTTGAAATGATGATGTTAATGTTGGTAATGCACCTTGAAACCAAGAGAAAACCAATACAAAAAATCTAGTTGGGTTGGATTTTGATCAGATCAAATTTAGGTTCGTTCAAATTTGTGTCATCTTAAGTTTAAGTTATTAATTTTTACAGTAAAACCAAATTAGATTTTGAATGATTTTTAAAATCAAAATTTATCACTTGTAATTAACTTATTCAGAGCTAGTTCAGAAAATATTAAGTTATTCAAAATTACATTTTCATCAACTTATAGTATATATTCAATTTTCATTTTTGATATCATAAAAATTTTATTTGTGATGTCTAATTGTAAAACTTAAATATGGTGTATAACAAGATAAAATGAATTTAATTATAATAATATAAAAAACTAATTTTCAATCTTTTATAATCGTAACTAAAAAAAATACTCATGATTAAAAAAGATAATCTCAAAGGTTTATATATATTGTATTATTTATTATTATTATTATGTATTAATATATGTATATATTTATTTATTTATTTTTTGTTAATATTTATGTGTATTTTATTATTTATGTATATATATATATTTTTTTTTATCTTTTTTATTTTATTCATTTTTGTATTTTTACTTATCTAATTATATATCTGATATATTTTTTTATTATTATTTATCCTATAATATCTGCTGATTTATCTTCTCTAATTATCTAGTTTTTTATTTTATTTGATTTTGATTTTGGAAGGCTGAGATTGAAGGCTGAAGAATCCCATTGGAAATGAAAATTCAATCAGAAGAGTCCAGTGGAATTCAAAGATTGAATTCCCGTCCAAGGAGGAATTGGGATTGATCAGGAACTCCTGATCAATCCCTATAAAAGGGACTCTGGAACAGAATGCAAGACACACAAAAAACAGTAAGTAAAGCTACTGATTTGAGAGAAAAGAAGGCGTATAGGAAGCTAAGAAAAGTTTAGGAGTGTTCTGGGAGTGAGAAAAAATTTTTAGAAATTTTTGGCGATTTTTTCTGGGAATTTCTGGAAAATTCCAGATTTCGGTTGAATTTTCCGACGCAGTTTGAATTTTTCGGTGAATATTCCGGTCAAACTTGAAGTTTTCGGCGATATGCCCAGTTTCCGACTAAAATTCCAGAAACCGACCAACTTCCGACTAACTTCCGGTGAAATTTTTCAGATTCCGGTGACATTTTCCAGAATCCGACGAACATTCAACCGGAGTTCTTCAGCCTTTTAGAGAGGAGGGAGGAGAAAAAGAGAGAAGAAAAATCCGAATAGGAGAGAAAAAAAACATAAAAAAGATAGAGGAGGAATCTGAATAGTAGGAGGAATCCGAATAGGAAAAGGAGAAAAACTGAAAGGCATTGTTACGATGGCATGGAGAAGTAAGCCCCAAGCTTGCAGCTTGGGCAGCTGATTTATCCTCTCCCTATCCTGATTCTGTCCTTGGTTTTGAAGTCGTCTGCCAACTTGGCGCATCAGCTCTTGTTTATTGGCCAGTATATGGTTGGACTCCTGGCCTCTTCCACTTAATTCTTGCCAGTGTTCGAACGACTTCATCACTGGCTCTAGGGTCCAAAGGAGACCTGCAGTTTACTTCGTCCTTTGATTATCTTGTTGATGAGGATACTGAATATAATTCTGCATCTGATTTATTGCTGGAACGCAACCGTGAACAGTGTTTGGTTCATCTTTCGATTCTTTCTCTTATATTGCTGATTACTCTTTTGCAGAAATTACAGGAAGCTAAGGAGCAGCAACAGGAAGAAAGATCCAGAGATCAGAAACTGACAAAAAATATTCCCTGATCCCGCTACCAATTTTGCTTGAGCACACCCCAAAATCCATCAGCCAACTGGCAAGAACCACAAACTATCTTTACTTTCGCCACCACTTTTGCCACAAAAACCCAACGAGTGTACTATCAAACCAGCAATAATTCCAGAACTTCATGAAGCCTTTGTTGAGGCCGTCAACCAACTGGGTGGCAGTGAAAATTTTGGATTCGATTCTTTTTGGTGGGTTTTGAATACTATGAGGTTTCTATCTAGTTTTTTTGGCATTTGGCGCAGTAACAAGGGGGCTTCGGGAACTTTTATTGGCATGGAGGCACGGCCTTCTTTATCCATTCAGAGACCAGGTGCAAGGCAGCCCGGTAACCTGGGGGTGTTTGGAGGAATGACATTATCTTTACCAGCTGTTTCAACACATTTGGAAAAGACATATTTAAAGTTGCCTGACACTCAACCGGTGTCCGCAAAAAGGGAACTGATGACAAGGCCTCTGGTCCATGCAACTCGTGTACCCCCCAATAGTGAAGTGTCACCAACTAATGCTGCAGCGTTGCCATTACTACAATCGTCAAATTCAGCACTGCCTTAATCTACAATATCGAGTCATTACAATAAAGAAAATAATGGTTCTTGGTCTACAGATCCAGGTTTTCTTGATTTTCCTGAATGGGCAGACCAGCTTATCTCTGACGATGAGGCTTTGGTCTCTAGAAAGGTAGACTGCGATTTTGATCTCGAATTTACACCAATTCCAGGATTTTTTTTTTCATAAATTCCAGCTAGAATACGTGAAAGAGAAGGCCAAGACTAGTTCGGCCGAAGGTTTCAAAGCAAACTGGTAATTGGATGAAGGTCGGGGAGCGACAGTCAACGGATATCAGTGACGGCGACCAGTGATGGAGGCATGGGGCGACACTGGCACCAGAATCTGGAAACCTTTGGGAATTTGCAGCTATGTATTTCTAAAAACTTTAGAAAAGGGGCAGAAATTGAAACGATGGCCTGTGTTCCATTGCCACCCGAGCCGTTAGCCCACATCAGCAAATGGAGCTTGAGCTACAAGTCGAACAGTTTCTTATGTGTGAAGTCAAGTTACAATCCTGAGTCAAGGTGTGTTTTATTTTGATATTTTTTTTGTTGTTTTGCCTATTATTTATATATTAATTTTTGAGTGAATTCAAAAAAAATAAAAAAAATAAAATGATAAAATTTCAAAAAAAATATTTTTGAGGAAAAGTTGAAAGTATCAATTTTCCTTAAAAAAAAAGCTTTCCAAACTTATTTTTGGGGAAAAGTTGAAAGTATCAATTTTTCTTAAAAATAAATTTTTAAAAAAAAGATTTTGAGAAAAAGTTGAAAATATCAATTTTCCTTAAAAAAATAAATTTAAAAAAAAAGGGTTTTTGAGGAAAAGTTGAAAGTTTCCTTAAAAATAAATTTCAGAAAAAAGGGTTTTTGAGGAAAAGTTGAAAGTATCAATTTTTCTTGAAAATCAAAATTTCCAAAAAATATTTTTAGGGAAAAGTTGAAAGTATCAATTTTCCTTAAAAATAAATTTTCAAAAAGATTTTTGGGGAAAAGTTGAAAGTATCAATTTTCCCTACACAAGAACAATCATCATTTCCTTCCTTTTTATTTTGATTTTGATTTTGATTTTTCTTTAAATAATCCGACGACGGCCTTGTAAGTGAAACTTATTTTTCTTCATTCTGAGTGAGAAATTTTCTCAGTTTTTGCTAAAAGTATAGAGCAATGAGAATAATGTTCAATAATTAGTACTTGGTAAAATATTTAAAGTTTGTATAAAAATTTAAAAGTTACATTCTTTTGATGGCTTGTTGCTATAATCTTCCTCACATGTAACCAACTCGAACTTGTTATGTGTTAAAGACCTGACCATTTTTCTCTTAAATATATAGTGTCAAAAGAACAGATTCAATAGGTGTACAATGGCACTGATTAAAAAAAGATTCTGGCGACTTTAAAATCAATGTCTAGCGAATCCCACTAGACGTTACGATAAATACAACAAGAGAATAAAAAATATTTAAAGGTTATTAAATATTAGTAGACTATTAATTTATGTTATAAATATTATTTTTATTAAATTATTTTTTAAAAAATAAATTATACTTAATTTAAGCTACACTTGTTTCAGGTAAATTTTTTGGGTCATTAGAATTGGATAATTTCAATTTTAGATTATTTTATATTCGGATAATTTCGATTTCGAATCATTTCAAATTCAAAATATTTTTTATTCAAATAATTTGGGTTGGACAAAATCAAATTATTAATTTTTCTAGTAAATCGGATTCAATTGAGTTCAAACGCATTATACCTTTTTTTTTTCAAATTTGAATCAACTTTTAAACCAATGTGATCCCATGTAAAAAATGAGCATTTAACTTATAATTTTTTTACTATAATCCTACAATTGTACAATCGTAATAAAGAACTTAAAGATCTATCACTTATAAGTATAAACTCCATATAATATTTTAACAAATTTTAAGTAATTTTAAATTTTAATTAATTAATTATAATATAATTGTTCTAGATGATATGTTCTGTTTAAAATAAAAAGGTTGTGCCACGCAAATAAAGACGTAAGGCCCCCACTAATAACTTGTTGTCAATGCAAGGTAAGAATAGAGGTGTAAATGATACATTAATATTCATAAGCTACTTGGGTTTGATTCGAATAAAACTTAAATTCAGCTAAGTTATTATCGAGTCGAGCTCGAGTAGCTTGACTTATGGATCGAACTGAGTTCAAGCATTTTTATACTCAGCTCAAGTTACTCATGAGTCTAGTCGAGCTTTTATATTTTAATATATTTTAATTAATTTAATTAATAAAATATCTCGAATTTGAGTTTGAATTATAGTACAAATAATCAAGCTTTTGTCGAATATAAGAATTGAGCTTATTTTTATATGTTAATCGAGCGAGTTCGAATAACTCGATTTCTATCTCGAGTTGAGCTCGAGCTAAAAAAATAAAAACTTGATCGAGTTTAAGCCAAGTTTCGACCCTCGAATTTGAAGTTGAGCTTGAGCTTGAGCTTAATATTGTATTAACTCAAATTCGATCGATTACACCCTTAGATAGGAATAAATTGATAAGTTTTCCTTCTTTTTCCTATTTTTTTCCTTTTAACCATAGAGGTTTCTTATAAAAAAAAAAAAGAAAACTATAATCAATATAAACACTACTATGTATTTTTTTAAAATTTAAATTCTATTTGGAAGTGTTGTAAAACCCATTATTTACATCACTTAATAATCTTTTACCACCTTAGTTATCTTCATTTCTAACATTAATAATCCCCTTTAAACTCTTTTTTTTTTTTTATTAACCATTGATTTAGAAAGGAGAATTGCTCCTCATTGATAATTTAAGGCATAGTTTGTCACGACTCAATTGTGACTTGGTTAACAGTTTAGAGAATAACGAGATTAAGAAGAGAATATAGGAGAATTGAAAGGATAAGATAACTTTTCCATTCATGAAAGTTACATTACAGCTAATGAATTATTTAAATACAACTGTCATGCTAACAGAATTGCAAAAATGCAAAAAATACAAAATTTTATAGTATTTCTAGTGAATAGATTAATAGTTAACTTCACAATTTGACTTCATAATTTCTCGATAGTTGCTATTCTAGACTTCTTTATAACCACCTAATAATTGGATGCTAGCCAGTTACAACAATTACTTCCTTCTTGTATTCACCCATTTCGTTGTTAGCTTTCAGCTTATCTCTTAATGATTCTTGCTCATTCTTTACCATAGTCATACAACTTTTTTCCTTCAAGCTCATCACAATACCCTCTTTCACTAGATCCTTCTCCTCAAGGATCAAAATTTGGAAACTGTAACTTTAATATTGTATAATCTTTCCACGTTGCATTATTAGGCTCTAAATTGGACTATACCACTAAGAGTTGAGTGACAACCCTGTTGAGCCTTCTTGTTTATCAATCACATCAGTAGGATATACATACGGTTGCCTATCTTCATTAGTTTTTGGTAGAGCTTGGCTGGGACTACCTTGTTTTCTAACTTTTTTTTTTTTACAAGCTAACATGAAACATTGGATGAATCATAGAAATAAAAGGTAACTACAATTTATAAGCAATTGAACCAACCTTGGCTAATACAGGATATGGACCACAATATCTAGATGAAAGTTTTAAACTTTTTTGAAGGGCCAAAGAGGTTTGTTTATAAGGTTGGAGTTTTAAATACACTTCATCTCCCACTTAAAACTCTTTTTCACTTTTTTTTCCATCAACATATAATTTTATCTTTTGTTAAGCTTTATTTAACTTATCAACCATCAACCTACTAACTTATTCTCTATCTTTCGGTAACTCTTACACATTCGCCACTTTTGCTTGACTATTTGTATCCTATGCTAAGGTTGGTGGTTTATAACCATACAAAGCTTGAAACTGAGACATTTCTAGATAAGTGTGATAGCTTATATTATACCATCATTTGGCTAATGGTAGCCATTGAACCTAACTCTTAGGCTTGAGAAAACACATAATATAAATATTGCTTCAAACATAAATTAATCCTTTTCGTTTGCCCCAACAAATTCTAGATGGTAAGCTATACTTAGATGAACTATGGTTCCTAATAATTTCATTAACTCTTGCCAAAATAGATTAGTGAAGATTGGATCCTTATTAGAAATAACAATTCTTGGTGTCATATGTAGTTTATGAACCTGGCTGAGATATATTTTAGCAATTTTCATAATTGTAAAAAGATAAGACAAAGAAAAAAAGTGACTATACTTAGTGAATTTATCCATTATTTCTATAATACAGCTGAATTTTTTAGATAAGGGTAACCTTTTAATATATCCTTAAAGTTTGAAATAGATTTAGGGTAAAGGTTTAGGGTTTAAGTCTAGGGTTTGAGGTTTAATTAAAACACGAATATATCTAAAAATTTTCATAATCTAGGCGTACTTTCGAAGCAAGTTTAATTTTTTATAATTTTTGAAAACTAGTTAAAAATTTCTTATATATTTCTTTTTATGAAAATTTATTAATAATAATTCTTCAATATCTAGGCAGAATTATTTCTTTAGAAAAATATTTTTTTATTCCCTCCAACATCTAGACAGAAAAAATAAAAAGTTTATTCCATTATTATTATTTAAATATTTTTAATATATTTTTTTAGTTATTATCCTATATTGTTTTCATTTTATTATTATTAAAAAAATAATTAGATATTTATCCTAATAAATTTAAATATTTATCATGCATAAATATAAAAACTTAAAATAATAAAATAATAGTATATAAAAAAATTAGAAAAATTAAAAAAAAATTTTTTTTTTACCCGAACCGATCAACGCTGGTATGGGCCGATCTGATCGGTTCGATAGTTCAATCAACGGTTCGACGATCCAGCGGTTCAAATCGATTCATTGACGGTTCATCTAAACAGATTCAAAGCTGGCTAAAGTGGACCGTCGGGTCGAGTTACGTGGATCTCGGGTCGGGTTCGATCCACGCACGGATCCTCTATGCTTGAAACGACGTCGTTTTGGTCCAATGCTTAAAACGACATTGTTTTACCCCTATGTTTTCTATAAAAATCAAATTTTTTTCTCAGTTCATTTCATTTCACAGAAAAAAAAAAAACTTTGGGGTTCTCTAGCTTCCGCCAGAAATCGACGCCAGGCATTGTGTCGGCCGTCATGCGGTCACCATCGGCGATGGTTATCGATGATCAAAAAAGGATTAAAAAATTGTCAAAAATTCTTCTCGATGCTCTCTTTCTGAATCCAACCTTCGTTTGACCTGAAAGAGCCTTGATAGTCATGAATTGGTCTTCGAAGTTTCTGATCTCTCCTTATTTTTTTTTTTCGGATGCCTTAAACTGATGATTTCTTTTTTTTATTTCAGGTGGCTATAGCGTTGAGGTTCTTCCCTGTGGGGAGGACTGTGTTTTTTTGTGTATATCTGTTTTATTTTTTTGTTTGGGTATTTTGGAGGTGTTTGGTTTGCATTTTTTTTTGTGCCTGAGAGGTTTTTTTGGTAGTGGCTATTGGTTTGAGTGCGTATCTTTCTGGTGTTCTGGTGAGGGGATCTCCGAGCGTTTCCAGCCAATTCTGAAAAGAGGGAGAATCGAGTGTTTTATATGGTTGAAAATGGTGGTAGTGTGTGCTGATGGAGTGAAGGGACTGGACGAGGGGGTGGTATGATGGCAGAGGTAGTGGCAGGGCGTGGATGGCCAGCGGTGTCATGCACAGCACTCGCTGGCACCAGCCCTTTCCATTTTGTTTCTTTTGGTTGGATTTTTTGTTTGTCTTTCTTTTTTTCTTTTTTTATTTTTTTATTTAAAATTTTAATTTTTTTAATTAATTAATTTTTTTAGATTATAAAAAATATAGATTCGGATAAAATCCGGTGTCTACGGGTGGTCAACATTTAAACACCACCAACAGTACAGTTAGAGTCACACATTTACCCACTGGTATTACAGTTTTCTTACAGGATAAACGATCCCAGCATATGAACAAAGCCAAAGCACTTAAAGTGCTTCGTGCAAAGTTGTATGAAATGGGGAGGTCCTGACCCACGCGTGTTTTAGTTGATCTGTTCATCTATTTGCTTTCAGATCTGATCCGTTTTGCAGTTATTTTTTTTTTTTTTTATTTTTATATTTTGAGTTTTTAAGTTGTGTTTTCTCTCATTTATTTTAAATTATTGAGATAATTTTAGGATTAATCTTCAACATTAAATTATTTGATAAATCATAAAAAATAATCAAAGTTTGGATAATTTGGAATGAAATTGGTATTATCTTTGGATGGGCATTGTGGGGTACTATAACTTTTTTTATGTGTAATCAATTATCGAATCTAATATCTGTTTTTACAGACCAGAATATGTTTCAGGTGACCAATCACACCTAACAAAAAAAGATTGATGGTAACTCCTTTCATCCGTGTCTAGCGATAGGTCCACAGATCTATACGTTATGACAACATCAATAAAATCAATCCTACATTAATAAAGTTAAAATTTACATCATCGGGTCAATTATCATTTTAATATTTTTAACTGTAAAAATTTTATGAAGTTAATAATTAGATTAAGATTATCAATTTAAAATATTGTGAGAATTAAATTTTTATAAATTACAAAACATAAATTAAAATTTGAATTTGAATAAAATATAAGGACTTCTAGATAATTTAATTTTTAAAACTTTTTTTGACTAATGATATGTTCAAAGTAAAAGTCAGATAATAAAGCATGGTCAAACTTACAACTAAAAATAGACAAATTTCGAAATTGTCTAATGTGACATAATATAATTGGATGGTGTACATATTGACTTTTACGATGCGTCCGAATAACTTATTATTTAAATATCAGCTCCATATTGTATTTTAAGTAACTGATTTGTCTAATTAAAAAAAAAAAAACTGGATAATCTATTTTTTAAAATTAAAAAAGTAACCGAATACTATTGATTTGGTTTTACTCTTGCATCCAAACACTCACTTATGCAAAAGGTCAGTGCTCAATTTGAATTCAATAGTTATATGAATTTTTAATTAAAAATATAATCTTTAATTTTACTCAAATAAAAATTAAACGTCTTCAAATTTGGTCGTATAAAAACTTTTTAACAGAAGTTAACCAAACCCGTTGTTACTCGTGAATTGTGAGATGTGAAAATATATATATATATATATGTAATAGCTGTAAAAAGGGACAGCTGACTAATAAAAATATTAAATAAAATTTTAATTGTTTTACTTTCATTTTCTCTTCACTCTCTGTAGTACTTCACACTCTCTCACACACCCATTTTTCTCCGGTTCTTCGAATCTTTATAGCCACAATCCAAAAGCCGTCGTTGCCTTATCCATTTTTTCCCTTCTTCAGGTTTTTGTTGCCCAGATTTATTATTGTGACTCTGACGAAGATGAAAAAAGGAAAGCAATATTAAGTGATAAGTTATTTAGAATTTAAGGCTTTTAGATGCAAAATATTTAAATTTGAATCTTTATACTCCTATAATAAATAATTTATAAATTTAAAAAATTTTAAAAAAATCTATAAATACCCTTATGACTACTTTTTTTTTTGTTTTTTTTTTAAAGTAACTTCCCTTAACCTTAATTTTATAAAAAGAAAAACTTTTCATTTAATTTAATGTTTTATTTTATGAATCAATTTTTTTTGCCGTCTTATATATATATATATATTATATTTGTTTTCTGTCACGTATAAAGTTAATTGCGTGCATACAATACTTTCATTAAAAATTTTGATTTGAACAAATTAAAAGAAATTCAATTTTATCTTTAATTAAAAATTATTCAAATATATTAAATTTTAAATTAAGTATTTAACCGAAATATTATAGTCAAAATGTGTTAACCAGCTTTTTAATCAAATCCAATGAAAACTTTTAAGTGAGAGAATAGTATTAGGACGCTCGATTTGATCCAAGCGTCAAACTCTAATTGTAGACTAGCCGGTTTTTGATAGGTATTTAATTGTAATTTTCTAAGAAATTCACACTTAGCTGCTTTCAAACATATTGGTGCATTTTCTCCTCAGTGACTTCGTCAATATTGCATGCCACGGTTGTTGTATTTTTTGTTTCCACATCCACGTGTTGCTCTACTTCTTTGATTCTTCCATCCACCTTGTTGCCTTCTTGCATATCTTTCTGCCCCGCTGTCTTGTTTGGGTTGTTTATAACCTTTCTATTTTATCTGAGCAAGCCATATCCAATATCTCCACGTGGCCCCCCCTCTTCGTTATTATTCCCCACCTCATTCTTAATTTTCCATAATATGCTTAGAGACAGCGTTATTAATTCGTTGATCCTCAATCCCTTCTATCTCGCCTCTATCACGGATTTTATCCCTTGATTCTCTTTTTTTTTTTTCCTTCCTACTTATACTTTTCCATATTCAGCTTCTTCTTCATCCCCCCGTTGCAAGCCAACCGTGGTGTTGAGGTGTTACCGCTTCTCTCCCCCCTTTTGTTCTCTAGATTTCTCGTACCCCAAAATCACCTTGTACTAGTATGTCATAGTTATTGGAAGTTGGTCCCACTCCTCTGGTTCTGTTTCTTGGCGGTGATGCTCGCAGTCAATCTCCATATTGCCTCGCTTGCTTATCATCTTTGTCGCTTTCCCTTTTCACGTTACATTCCACCTCGATGTGCCCTAAGCATCTACTATTAGAAAAATAGATAAGAAAATAAAAATAATAAAAAATTTTAATTTTGAGACGTGAAAAATATTTTTAAAAATAATTATGTTTTTAGGATATAATAAAATCTTAAAACTCTTTAAGTACAAACAGTGAAAATAATTATATTAAATATTTATTTATAATAAATGAACATATATAAATTTATATTCAAAAGCTTATGATCTTTTATATAATCATAACTTTTATAACTATTTACGATATAATAATTATTTTTGTTCAAACATAATTATTTAAAATATGAATAAAATTAATATAAAAATTAATTTTATTTATTAATAATTAAATCTTTTTATCCAATGTGGGATGTATTATATTTTAAACTACCAACAATCTCTACTAGTTTGAAATGTCAATGCTAAATCTTTAATTTTTCACATAAATAAATATTATGAATACAAAAAAGTAAATGTCGATTTAAACATTTAATTAGCTTATATATTTTAGAATTTTAACAAAATTAATGGTATCCATAGATTAAACCTCCACTCCTAGTGTTAGAATTGAAAATATAACACATATAATATTTACTTATTCTTTTGTCAGAGCTTTACAACTGCTTTAATATTATTGAGGCCATGTACTTATTCTATTCATAAACATTTATAAGAGAGATCAAATTTTTTTTTGTTGAAACAACACCACTTTTATGTTTATATAGATAGAATTTTTATTATGTTTCCATTTCTTTTAAACATTTAAATAATAAATTTCATTAAAAGTATAAAAATTCATCATCCCAAGGTAATGGATCATAATAGTTTCTAAAATTTAAATAGATTTTACTAGTACTTAAAAGATACGACAACAACTTGTTTTTACGCATTAAAATTTGTAATTAGAGGTACTAATTCAAAGTTAGGTTTTTATTATTATTGTCTAAT
Source organism: Durio zibethinus (assembly GCF_002303985.1). The sequence continues at coordinate 8,787,008 of NW_019167827.1, forward strand.
AGTAAGGGTTTAAATATATTCTACTTGTAATATCAGTAACAAAATATCTTGGAATTTAATTTTTTTTATTGTAATTATCTCCATTTGAGATTGAATCTCTAATATAATCATTTCAAGTTAATATGTACAAATATTTCATTTTGTATATCATTTATATACTCTAGATATTGTTTTCTTGTTCTTACATTTTAAGAAATAGATGGTATTGGTTGTAACCACACCTCTATACTCATTAATATAAAATTTCAACCATTTTATTTCTACACTTTTATCTATTTTAATACAATTATTTTTCTAGTACAATTGGATAAACTTAATGAATAGACCAAACCATTTCAGTCTTTTTAAAATATTTAAGAAACTTTTATGATTTTACTTTAATAAGTTGTACTAAACTTATTAGTTTATATAATTTGCTCATAAATTATATTAAAATCTTATAATATTATGGTGGCAATTTTTACTTCTTTTGATTCTTATAACCCTCACTAAGTGCGAATTTGCATTTTTTTTTTATAAAAGAATGTCTCATTCAATTATCAAGATATCATATATACTTAACCAAGTTATCATTTCATTTATCTTTTTACTATTTGGTAGTTTTTTTTTTTTTAAGTAGAAGGCCTCCAAATTCACTCTTAGTGAAAGATAGCTAGTAAATATTCTATATCTTGATATTTCCTTTTCATAGAAGTTCCAAAACTTTTATTTCAACTTAATAGGAAAGTATGCATCAATAATTATAATGCCAAATATAATCACCCTAGTAAATATTCTATATTTTAACATTTTTTTTCATAAAAGTTTCAAAACTTTTATTTCAACTCAATAGAAAAGTGTGCATCAATAATTATAATACTAAATATAATCACCCTTAAAACTAGTAAACTCATGTTTTTTATAATCTCTTTTTGAGACTTTCATTCCAACTCTTGAACACTTAAAATTTATTTTATCATGGGCACTAAAGTCATATCTACCACGATTTATATCATTAAAAACAATCAAGATTTCATGTATAACCACACAATACAATAAACTGTGTCCAAATTATAAAATACATGAAATTTTTTCACCTAACAAATAGAAAGCATTATAACTAGTTACAAAAAATTATATAATTTCTCCAATTCAATTGAAATTATCTTAGATAATATGTTTGTTTCTTGTTTAAATAATATTATATAAATCAAATAATATGAATCATGCATTATTCTCTTGTCAATAAAATATAATCATGTAATATGGATCATCAAATATGATTTTATGATAAGGACATATATAATTGTTTCTCTTTTGAAAAAATTTATAAATTCACAATTTCTTTTATGCCTTAAAATAATTCTTGAGAATTTTATCATTTTGATTTGATACCTATGGTCTTACCAAAATATAACAAGGCTATAAAAGATTCATAATCAAAGCTATCCATTTTATGCTCATGACCATTCAATGCCATAATAAAAAAAATCCACATATAACATACATAAAATCATGAATCATAAATTAAATAATTTAATTCAGAATCAAAAATTAAAAGAATAATCAATACAAAAAGCAAAATTCAATAAGACTCAATGTCTCTTATAAATTATTAATCATCAATTCTTTTAGTAGATAAAGACTAGAAAGATAATATCAAGAAACTTATCTCGTATTTAGTATTTATGTCACTAAGAAAACTATTTGGATAATTAAAGTTTTCAATACTTGTTTCAAAAGTTGATTTTGCTAACTTTGCCAATTTTTTTTCTTGTATCTTCTTCATGTGAAATATGAATTTCATAATTTACTTTAAATTGTTAGAAAAATAGATAAGAGAATAGAAATAATAGAAAATAATTGTGGCTTTAAGATGTGAAGAATACTTTTAAAAGGTAATTATGCCTCTAAGATACAATGAAATCTCAAAATTCTTCAAGCAGAAACAGTGAAAATGGTTATACTTGAAAAATCTATTTATAATAACTAAACATAACATAAACTTTTATTCAAAAGGTTATGACCTTTTGTATAATCATGACTTTTATGAATAATAATCTAGTTATATTCAAATAATTATAACTATTGATCATATGATAATTGTTTCTATTCAAACATAATTATTTAAAATATAAATAAAATTAATACAAAAAATAATTTTATTTATCAATAATTAAATCTTTCAATCACATTAATGTACTACATTCTACACTAGCAACATCCACAGATATAACAGTAAGTAGGGAGCCTCTCATATCATAGCATGCCTCTGACAGAGGCTCACCTATCAGCACTCGTTACTGATACAAACCTTCTGAAAGGTTTTCTTATATCCACATTAACCCTGTTTCTCAAATGACGCACTCCTTCGTAATTGCTTGTGTTATTGTCTACCATTAGTACAACTCCTAGCTTTCTTCCAATGCTTTCTGCCACCTTTTGGTTCAACATGTTTAATGCCAGTCCATATACTCTAATCCAAAAGCTTGCCCTTTCGAAGACATAGTTTGTTGGCCTAAGATTTCCGTCATATTCATAGAACAGAACCGAGTTTTTATTGAAAGACCAAGGTGAACCATCCAGAACCCTTTGTTTGTCTTTCTTGGTTGCGAATCTGTGTAGAAATAGGTTCGTATCTAAGGCGAAGAAATCGACTTCCTTTGTTAATCTCCATACCACTTTCAAGGTTCTAAATAATGCGTCCTCGTTAATCGATCTGTTGGTTAAAACTCTAGCCACCATCCATATTTTCTCGTCCTCGTTTGGCCCCTCTCCATAGCCCTCAGTGATAACCTGGTCTTTTTCTTTCTCCGTTAAGACTAGGTTTCTCTCTACTTCTTCTAACTATGTCTCTTTACTTATATTAATTACCTTCCTATCTCAGTCCCAAGAAACTGATACTCCTTCCTTACCACCTTTGCAAACTATAAAAAAATCGTCACTGTTACTATGAAAGAAAACTAACCAATCCTTAGAGATCGAATAATTAAGGAGATCCCAAGGAAGAAACACCTTGTAAAAGACAAGATTGAAACTCACTCCCACAGAACACATTCAAGGAACATGTTCAGAAGAGACAAGGGTAGACAGAAAAGAAAACTGAAATGGGGAAAATGAAGCTGGAAAATGAACAGAAAAGAGGAACCATAGGAACCAAAAGCCAAGCAAAAAGAAAAGAGCAGTGGCTGCCGAAATTGAAATAATGGCAGAGATTGGGCCCCAGTCCCGCCAAGAAACATGAAGGCCTTAGCTTGGAATTACCGTGGGCTTGGGCCTTGGGAACCCATGCGCAGAAGAGCTCTGAAAGCGTTAATCAAACAAGAAGAACCCCATTGATTGAGACAAAACTGCATGTAAATAAATTGGACAAAAAACGAAGAGGCAGTGGCATGCAATCTTGTATTGGTGTGAATGCTGATGGGAGAAGTGGAGGTTTAGTTCTGTTGTGGAAGGAGGAAATAGTGATAAGTAACACCCTGAAGTTTCTCTAAATTTCACATTGATGTAGAGGTTACTGAGGAAGTGGACACAGGAAAGTGGAGATTCACGGGTTTTTATGGGGAACCAAATCATAATAGGAGACATGCGTCATGGACATTGCTTAGGAGTTAGCAGTAAGCAGCGATTTGCTGTGACTTTGCATGGGAGACCGTTTAGAGAAGCTTTGGAAGACTATAAGCTCAAAGACATTGGCTACAACGGGACTTGGTTCACGTGGGAAAAGGGTAGGACAACAGCGAACAACATAAAGGAGCAGCTAAACAGAGGGGTAGCAATAAAATCTTGATGTGATCTTTTCCCATTTGCAGAAGTACTACACTTAGTATCATCCATCTCGGATCATTGTCCAATTGTGGTTAACTTGGATATGAAAAGGACCACAAGGCGAAGAAAAAGAAGTGCAAGTTCCACTTTGAAGACTTGTGGGTCCATGAGCCCAAGTGTAGGACAATAGTGGAAAACGCGTGGAGGATGAGAAGGACAACAAGTTGGACCAAAAGATTTCCCATGTAGAAACAAGACTAAGTCAATGGCATAAAAAGAGCTTCACGTGCATGGGAAACCGTATTAATTTATTAAGGGACGAGTTGCATGAGCTTTGTAATAAATGAAAGTAACTTTGAGGCCGAAAGAATATTGACAGAGGAACTAAATGGACTTCTGGAAAAAGAAGTTTGGCGGATGCAACAATCAAGAATCAATTGGCTACGAGATGGGAATAAGAACACAGCTTTCTTTTATGCTCAGGCGTCTCAAAGGCGAAAGAGGAACAGTATTAGTAGGATGAATAGAACCAATGGTGACTGCAACTATGATGAATAAGAAATACAAGAAATTGTCACTAGTTACTTCACGAATCTATTCCAATCCAAAAGAACAAATAATTTTGAAAATGTTCTTGAGGCAGTGGAAACCCGAGTGTCGGATGGGATAAATAGCTTGTTCTTGACAGAATTCAAAGAGGAGTTACACAAAGCCATCAAACAAATGCGCCCTACCAAAGCACTTGGACCAGACTGTATGCCTGCCCTCTTTTACCATAAATTTTGGTTCTACTGTTGGTAAATTTATCATACAATTTTACTTGATTATTTGAATGGTATAGCTAATATTGGGGATATCAATAACACTCGCATTGTGCTTATACCCAAAGTAAAAAACCCGAGACAGTGGCCCAATTTGGATCTATAAGCCTCTGTAATGTTTTATACAAAATTGTGGCAACAGTATTAGTTAACAGGCTAAAAGAAATCCTCCCTAGGTGATTAGTGAAGCCCAGAGTGCCTTTGTACCCAATCGCCTAATTTTTGACAATGTGATTTGATTGTTACTTATGAGATGCTACATATATTAAAGAAGAAAAAGGGGGTAGGGATGAATTTTTTGCCCTTAAGTTAGACATAAGCAAAGCTTACGATAGGGTGGAGTGGAATTTTTTGGAGCAAAAGAGATGAACTGAGCTAATCATAGGATGCGTTACATTTGTTACATATTCTTTAGTGGAAAATGGTGGTATTACTGTCAGTTTCAAACCAGAAAGAGGTCTTCGTCAAAGAGAACTTTCAGCCCTCCTCTCAAAGGTGCAGGAGGAAAGGTTGATACACGGGCTACAAGCAAGCAGAAATGGTCTGAAAGTTATTTATTTTCGCTAACGACAGCCTGTTATTTGTAAAAGCAAATAGGAATGAGAGCAAAAAGATGAAGCATGTGCTACAGAGATACGAAGACATATCTGGACAGTGTATCAACTTTGCCAAATCGACCATATTTTTTAGTAGAAACATATTTGAGAATCAGAAGGATGAAATAAAGGAGATCCTCAATATTGAAGTATCACTTGACTAGAAAAATATCTGGGCCTGCTATCATTGGTAGGGAGAAATTGAAGGTGGGCATTCAGAGAGCTCAAAGACAGAGTTCGGGCAAAAATGAGTGGCTGGAGCAATAGAATTCTCTCTCAAGGAGGCAAGGAGATTTTTCTTAAAGCAATAATTCAACCGGTGCCAACATACACCATGAGCTGTTTTTTACTACCAAAGGCTTTGTGCAACGAACTGAATGGTATGATAAGCAGGTTCTGGTGGCAACAAAATAAAGATAGGAAAGGGGTTCATTGGATTAGCTGGGAAAGCATGTGCACACCAAAATATGAGGGAGGGATGGGCTTTCGGGATATGGAGAAGTTCAACATAGCAATACCAACACGTTGGCTTATAGTGTTTTGAGGGCAAAGTACTTTCTATGCAACTCTGTTTTGGATTATGGTCTGGGGAAAAATCCTTATTTAGTCTGGAAGAGTATTTGGACTTCATTGGCTATCATCAGATAAGGCACACGTTGGAGAATAGGGGATAGGCACTCGGTCAGAGTCTGGAAGGACAAATGGTTGGCAGGGGCTCCAAATTTCATACCCAAGTCAGAAGCGAAAAGAGAAAATGAGGACTGGCTGGTTAAAGAACTAATTGATGAGCGAACCAAGCAATGGAAAATGCATGGGATCGAGGAACTGTTTTCTGAAGAAGAAGCTTTAGCCATAAGTCTAATACTGATTAGCAAGGTGGGGATGCAAGACAAACTGGTATGGCATTATGACAAAAGAGGTATTTATGCGGTGAAAAGTGGCTACAAGTATCTATGCCAAGGGAGTCATAATAGGATTGTACAGGGCAAAGAAGTAATCAAGAATGCCGGAGGAAAATATGGGATGCTGCAATACCGAACAAGATAAAAGGTTTTTCCATGGAAAACATGTAGAGGATGCTTACCAGTCTATCAAAATTACAGAGTAGACAAATACCAGTCACTGACATTTGCTTCAGATGTGGGCAAGAAACAGAAACTATACAGCATGCTTTGAAGGATTGCACAGTAACGACTGGAGTATGGAAACAACTAAATCATGATTGGAACGTGACAGACACAATCACTGACACAGATAAGGAATGGGCTCAGCGAATGGTCCGGGATGTAGACGAGGAACAAATATAGTGGTTAGCCATAGCATTTTGGGCTATATGGTCTGATAGAAACAGGGAGCTACATGGGGAGGGGAGAAGAAAACCCAATCAAGTTGCAGAGTTTATTCGGCAGTACAGTTGTGAGTTCATTGAGGCACAAAGGACAATGGAGATTGAACAAATGGCTCACCAATGAGCATAGACACCTTGTGAACGTGGTTTTCATAAAGTGAACTTCGACGGTGCATTGAAACAAAAAGAACACGAGGAAGGAACTGGGGCTGTTGTTCGAAATGCAGAAGGAAGAATTGTTGGGGCTTGGCCGCAAAAGTTGACTGAGTAAAGGAATCGTTTGTGATAGAAGCACATGCAGTAGTAAAAGCAATGGAAGTCGTAGTAGATCTGGGGCTTCAGAAAATAATGCTGGAAGGGGATTCACTTAGTATCATAAAGAGACTGAAAGTAAGTGATGAGGACCTCTCAATGATAAGGCCCATCATAGAAGGGGCAAGAATGATGGCCAGACAGTTCTCCCACTATGTTTTCATGCATTCAAGCCGAGAGTGCAACGTAGCAGCCCACAAGCTCCTAAAGCTTGGATGTGAGATCAGAGAAGATAGAGCTTGGCTAGATGAAGTACCTGAGGTTCTTTGTAATATTGAATCTGAGATGCTGTATCGATTTTAAAATGCAATGAAATGGTATTTCTTTCAAAAAAAAAAAAACACATTGGTGCATTTTCATGTACATTGTTAATACCGACAGCTCATACCCAGAAGAAAGGATGAAAAACATCGAAAATCTTGAAAATTGATTTGAAATTATATTATTTACTTCATTTTATATCGGTTTTTTTATTCAATGAGGATTATATTTAAATGTTAAATATATATATTAGGTTTATATCAAATTTCGAATTGAAATGTAAAAAATTGAATTGAACCAAAGTATATATATTTTTAGTTTTTATATATTTTAAAATTTTATAAAATAAAATAATTATTTTATATTTAAATTTATTTAAATATATTAAAAATCATAGTACAATAATATATAAAACATCTTAAATTTTAAAAACCAATTAATCAAACCAAATTAATAAAATTTAATTCAAATAAATCAATTTAAAAAAGTCTGTTCAAATTCAAATTAAAATTTAAAAAATTATAATATTACACATTATCTAAATCAATTCAAATTTAAATTAAATTTTAAAAATTTATAATGTTATACATTATCTAAAAAAATTCAAATCGAATATAGTTCGAACAATTATTACCCTTTTTATTTTCTTCTTCCATTTTTATCTCTTTTGCTCTCCCACATTAACAACTCATATCATTTTTTTTTTTAAAGTTTGAGATGTCAAGAAAGTTTCGATTTCAAAATCAACATAGATCACAGACTTTACAACAAACTTACATCAATTGTAGATTGTCCATAAAAAAAAATTTATTGATAATGGAATTCAAATCTAAGTTTTACAAGGGAAATATTCAAATCCTATCAAGTCAACCAATAACAGCTCAAATATTTTTTAACATAAATAAAAAAAATCTTTCAAAAATTTTTATTTATTAATTAAGACATTTGGTAGGTATTTAATGTTAAGAATAATAACTCAAATTGCATAATAAGTTTGTTTGAGATTTATTAGATATTGTTTGATGGACAAAAAAACTTATAGAATAAGAATTTTAAGAGGAAAAAAATTTTTAATAGGTAAATTTATATACTTATAAATATTTGAAGTCTCTATAAAGTTAGTATGAAAAAAAGATATAAGAGAGTTGTAAGATTTTGTGGGATAGACACCCTATAAAAATACTGATGATATCTTATGGATGTGTATATTTATGAGTGAACTAAAAGAGATTGAAAAAATTCACATAGGTATGATGAATTGATATATATATGAGTATGTATTTGTTTGTATTGAAAGGGTGTATATGGATATGTGTTTGTTTGAGTTGAGAATACTTCATAAGATTAGAAGAGATTGAGAATGTCTTATGAGTATTGATTATTGAGTGAAGTTAATGATTTGATATGTATATTTTTTATTTTTTATAACTAGTGGCTCTTATTTTTCATCTATGAACGTAAGTCGATTGAACTGAATTATATTAAATTATTGTATATTGTGTTTATTTAATTGATTATTTGATTTTATTTTCACTGATGTGATAAGATTGAAACTATTTGGCCTAACATTTAAAAGATTTATAACGTTCTTTTTATGATAGTGGGGTTAACAAATGGTGATTTATTTAAGAACAATTGTTTGAGTTTATGTTTTTGGTGCTAGTCTGTTTTTTCAACAAGTTAAACGTTACCCACTAGCATTCCATATGGTGTGTTTTTATTGTTTTTATTGATAGAACGCCGCTTCTTATCATGTTGTATTATATAAAATGTGCTTTTATTGGTAGAAAATCATCTTATCATCTTTGACTAAACATATTAACAAATGATCATTTTAATTAATATTTTTACAAGGGAGAAAACTTATATAAATGTAACAATTATACAAATTCGTATACATATACAAAGATTTAACAACATAAAAAATTAAATTGAAGAAAAATAAAATTTGATGTGTATAGTTTATATGTATGGAATATGTGCATGCTGTGACATAACTATCTTATGTTGAATGGGTCAATTGATTCATTCAACTTTTAAAATTGAACAATATATATAGTAGAAAAAAGAAAAATAATATATGACACCATTAACAAAATTATTGAGATACATTTCTATTATAGATAAAATTGTAAGAAAATATTTATTTATTAAAAAATTGTATTATATTATGAGATATTTTTTATATTTTATTTTATCAAAGTTGTATTAAGTAACAAAATATTATAAATAAAAAAATTAATTCTATTAAATTGATGTCATCGACACAAGTTTTTTTTTTTTTTTGATAAATAAAATGAAATTTAATGCATATGGACCCAAGTTTTTGGTTATGTCATTATGTTTATGTAGCGATGTCATTTTTGTAATTTTAGATAACCAATTTATATTTAAAAAAAAACCCAATAATAAAATTTTTTTTTCAAAAAAGCTTATCAAATTAATTAAATATTCACATTATTATTTAGGTATCATTATTGTATTTAATCAATTTATAAATAATACTCTATCTGTTTTAAATTATTTAAATATTAATTTTGAGGTGTTTTTAATATTAAAATTTATTTTTTATAAAATTAAAATTTTTTATTTTTTAATATAAAAAATAAAATAAATTTTAAATAAATAATTCTAAAATATAAAAATTCTAAATATTTTAAAATATTAAAAAAATAAATAAAAAAATAGAACGGAGGAAGTAATTGATAAAAGTTTTAACATATTCCAGCATAAATGACATGTTAAGATCGTGTTGCTCTTGAAACAAAAGAAAAAAAAAAAAAAAAAAATTCTTGCTCGGGCCGAACACGGGGTGCCGAAACCCGGCTGCCAAAGAGTAGGAAATATTGCAATAATGACGAAATAAAAGTTTACGCAATTCCATAATTGCCCCTAACAGATTGCTGAATGACTTTTTTCTTTTGTACCACGTCCCTTCCTTCTCGCCCAATCCGCCGATGACGACGTTTCTCAAATGATCGGACTTCGCCGGTCCACCGAACTTTATTTTGCTAACCAGTAAAGGAAAAGAAGGGAAAATTTGAAGAAGAAGGGATGAGGTCTTCGACGGAGAGAATAAACATAGCGGCGAGTGCGCAAAAACTCGATGTTGATAATCGGATCTCTCTCCGATATTACTACCGGATCGCCGACAATATTCTCAAACAGGTTTATTTCTTATTAAATGTATTTATTTTCCTGTTAAATTACTTGTAATGCATTCCATAATTTTGGTATTTTAGTGGATTAAGGAGACTTAAGCCTCGTTTGGATGTTTCTTTTGTTATTTGCATTTTGCTATTCGGTTTTGCTTCCTAAATAGTTGCTAAAAATCAAAAGCAAATAGAGGAAAATAGAATGATTAGTGATTTAAAATGAACAAATAACTAAAATGAAACCCCAATTTTAACATTTTTTTTCAGCAAAATTACGTTCTCTAAAAAGAATATAATTTTAATTTTTTTTTTCTGTTTTTATTGGGTAAATGTGAATAATTTTAATTTTTTGAATTGTTAAAAGTATTTTCTTTTGTATGCAAATGAACTTCTTACCTTTTGTTTCCGGAAGCAAAAAGCAAATAACAGAAGTAATAACCACATGGAGACTTAAATTGGAGAAAGCTGAGATATGATGTACTTTTCATTGGGATGGAAAATTTGAAGTACTAAAATTCTGTCATTGATAAAAGATAATGATAACATTCTATAGGAATTCAGCTAGGTGTTTATAGCTTTGTGGTATACAATTGACGCCAATGTACTCAATTAATCTGATGTAGTTTTATTACCCTGCTTTTCCAAGTAAAGTTCAAATATGGATTTTCTTCTCTTTTTGTTGTAAATTTTGATGCATAATTGAGAAATAGATTTTTTTTGGTACAAAAGAAGCTGTAGTCTGGAGATAGAGGAAGAGATTGCAGGTGTTAATATTTGAACCCCAAACTTGATGGATGCCATCTCTTATGGTTGACTTCCTGAATCAATTGGATTAAGCTCGATTTCATCATAAGTTTTTGTTGTCTTTATTTATCAAAGCTAAGAACAATCTCTAGCTTAGATCCTTTTTGTAGGTTACTGAGGCAATGAATTGAAAAATAACAGGTAAGGAAGTATTTGGAATGAAATACGTGTTCAAAAAGCAGCATATTTTTTTTTTTTTTGTGACACTTGTTAAATTATATTGTAACTGGAGAAATGAATTATTTTGCACTTGCTTGGACGATTATTCTTTGATTTGGAATGTCAATGACTTTATTGTAGTTCATTATTTAGGGTTTAATGCATGTCTAATACAGGTTGCTACCCTAGATTCTCTCTAATATTTTCTTAAATATTTGGCTGCTAATGTTTTAATATTGGCCGTGTAATTTTATCTTGCTTCTCTAACTGCACTATGTTTGCATGTTCTTTCTTAATATTGTGAATAATTAACTTTTTGCTCGAAATGATCTGGCTTTTTCTGATATACTCAATGCTCTCTAGGCTGATATCTTTCGAGCTGAGAAGAATATTATAGATCTATACATTATGCTTCTAAGGTTTTCAAGGTCAGAAAAAGGCACTTTGTAGTGGATTCTTGTGAAATTCTTAATATTCCTTTGAAATGCATATATTGTTCCCCATCTCACTGGCCCTCTTTCTTCCTTCAGTTTGGTTACTGAGACAATACCTTGTCATCGAGATTATAGACCGTCTCTACAAAACCAAAAGGTTTACTTGAAAAGGGTAATTTCTTCTCTCTCTCTCTCTCTCCCCGCTTTATGTACGTCTGCTATTATTCTAAAGGTTTGATGTGAAATTTGATTTCAAATTCTTGTTGTAGAGACTACTGAATGCCTTGAATGAGCTAGAAGATTTGAAGCCAGGGGTGCAACAAAAGATCAATGAATTAAACAGAAGATATACTTATCAAAGTAATTCATTGCAGCAATCTGCTGTGAAAAACCAAAATTTGACATACTATGGTGTGACAAAGGTACTGTCTGTGCTTCTGATTTCTGCTCATGAGCTGCTACATTAATTTTTTTGACTGCCTTTTGATCATCTTGTAGTATAGGCTGAGTTAGTGTTCTTTTATAATTATAGCTACACAATATCTGATTTATTCTTTTACTCTTGTAAATCCAGCTTGATCAAAATGAATTCTGTTGTTTATCTGCAGGCAGTTAGACCAGCTGCAAAAGAACTTGGTTATTATGGTTCAAGAATTCAACAACTTTCATATTCCAAGCCAATGGAAGCGCAATTTCAGAGAATGTAAGTTGTTTTCTTAATTTTAGTGGTTTCCCACTATTGTTGCATAGAGTTCAGAACTTGAAGTAAAGAATTGGTTTCACCTCCTCAATAAGATACAAACGGTCTACATTGGTCTTTTTGTCTCCTCTCCCTCTTCTTACCTGCCTTTTTATGTTTAACATCTGGATGTTACAATAGACAGTACCGAACACTTAACTACTTTTGCGTGTGAACTCTTTTGTTATGTGCAACATTATAACCTTGAGCTTAATGCCTATTATAGTTTTAATTTTCCTTATAGAGGTATTACTGGTTATTCTATTTGATACAACCGTTTACAATATTGACAATATGCCTGTTAATAACATGTCAATTTAGAAGATAAAATGTATATGCATATTCTCAAATCTGAAACAAGCATTTGCCACTCTGATTTTCGTTGGTTGGCGAAATATCTTGCATTTACTAGTTGATTCTTGTTGGTTCTAGCTGAATCTAGCTTGATTCTGTTCAAGATAGAAAGTTTGCTAAGCTTGTATTTGCTATCTAGGTGAGTGAATGTTTGTCCTTAGGTTTTTAATAATGTAGTAGTTCTGCTATTCTATAAAAATCAGTATAGCATTGTTTGATGCGGGATACATCAAGATGGAAATTTGAAAATGAGGAAGTTATGACTAATGTGGTAAACTGGAGGATTAAAGGATGAAACAATATAAATAGAGGGTATTATATTTCCGCCTAAATTGTCTATAGAATCTAATTCTGTCTGTTCAGTGCTTCATCTATTTCAGCATTAATCCAAATCTATGTTTGTGGAGTCAGCTCCGAAACAAAAAAGAAAAGAAAAACCACGCATGCATCTAGAAAAAGGGTATGTGCATGAACTACAAAGATTGCTTGGAATTTGAAGGGGCCATATTAATCATGTAGTTATAAGTGTGTGAAATATAAAGATTGCTTTGAATTTGATAGGGGTATATTAATCACTTAGTATGTTTTATGGTGAAACTTTTGGGTAAATTACAGATTAATTTCCTGTAATTAGTTGCAGTTTTGCTTTTGCACTTTTTTTTGAGTGGAAGTGAACATTTTGCTACTTATTTGCATTGTTACTTTTGCCGTTTAGCAGAGACAAGTTTGAACCGTAAGCAATGATTTTGTGTTGGAAAAAATTTATAAGTTTCTCATCATATCAGTATGTGTTGTCCTAAGATATGCATTTTGGTTAATTTAAACCCACTAAGCTACCTCTCCCAATCCCTTTCAAGATCTTCAAAATAAACTACCAAAGAGCATTTAATGACTTATTTTCTCATAAATAATAGTGATTTTGGGAGGGGCAGTCATGTAAACAAATGAAGAAAAGCGTAATCCAGCCTTATGTTTTCAAAATTTGTGCAATTTCTGAAAGTTAAATCATTATGGCAAGGGGAAGCAATATATTTTAAGCTCCTTTTTTGGTATCTACTATCAAATCACCCCTCGTAACCTTTAAAATATAGACAAATAGTAAATTTATAAGGTTAACTGCCATATATTATTCCAAATCTATGCCAAGTGAGAGAAAACGTTTTCATAGTTATTGAAACAGTAACAAACAGCATAAAGTTTCTATTCTTTTTTAACTGTTGAGCTTGTCACTATTAAATTTAAAAGAAAAATAAATATGAGAAACAAGCTTATAGGGCACTCTAAGATGCTAATTTTGTTATAAATTGATTTTTTTCCCTTTCTTTTCTAATGGAGAAAGAGTGGGGTGGAAACATTTTATCAGCCAATCCATTAAGCTTATTAGAAGATTGCTTTGATTAGGATTTGAAATTTGTATCTGTTGCAAAATTATGTCTTGCAAATGAAGTGCGTGTTTATTTGTTTATTTTGCATTTTGTGTTAGTGATAAGGACAAGTTACTCTGTCCATAAGATGGAGTTAGGGTTGAATTTTCCAACATTGTAACTGAAGTCTTGTTCAAAGTAGAGCAGATGGCTATGTTCACCAACCTGTCTCCCAGCCCTAAGTCTGGGAACTTGTGTCCAGCTTGTGCACATTGATTAGACTTGCTTGGAGCATATTTGAACTGCTATAAATTGCAGTTGTATCTGCAAACAATTAGGAAAACTGACTCTGATATGAGACTATTTGACCTATCAAAACCTATATCTAACCACTGGAAAGAATTTAAATAAGTTGTAAGAAATGTTAATATCAAATATGGCCTGTGTTTTCTTTATTCTTTGGCTTGTATAAATGCTTCATTGAATTTTATATTGTTGTATTCTTTTTCTGTTTATTCGAAGGTATCTCTTTGCTTTCCTATTTAATAAGACTTCCCCCTTTCTTATTATTGTGAACTTATTGGTACCATGCTATATCTGTCTCTTTTCTTTATTTTATACCATTTTCCTGGTTGTTTGATTTTTCTAGTTGGTATGAACTGATTGCACATCACTCAACTGTCAGTATCCCAAAATGTACTTGTCTTTAGTTTTCACTTCCCGAAATACCTTGTCTTATAAGTAAGGCCTTCCTCTATTCCCCAAAATTGTAATTCGGAACACTCAAATTCAAAGTTCATTTTCCTTAATGTGATTTCTTCAGGTGTTAAATCAATGGTTCAAGTGATGGAAGCACCAGATAAAGACCTAGCATTTTTCCTTTTGTTTTAATGATGTGTTCAGTTTTGAGTAGCATCTAGAATGGTATCCATGCTAACACTGGATAAATTCATCTTTATTTTTCTTTGCCTATTAATACTGTGGCTATAGTGTATTTGTTTCTATCAAAGCTGTTGCAAGGCTTCCATCATGGTGCACAAGTCTTGATTTGCTTATTTGTCTATTTTCTTATGTGGTTTTCTTGAATGATCATGCAAATCTGAAGTTTTTAATGTCATGGATGCTGTATAGAGGTTACGATAGCTTTCTTTATTCCATTTCTCTTTAATATTGTCATTGAAGGAAATGTTGCAAGAATTGATTCACATTTGTTTTTCCTTTGGCATTTTATTCCACTATTTTAGTTGATATTTAACTTGCAGAGATGCTTTGCTGGGTTTTGCTTCACAAATTCTGTACTGTTCAATTTTGCTAGCTTTGCCTTTTTATCTTATAGGAATTGAATCTGGAGTTCAACTTCCAGAGTTAGTGCATGTTACAATTGGAAGGTGTGTTTGATGATCCTTAATTGCTTTATTGCTTCTTTAGGTCATTAAACCTACTGCGTCCAAAGGAGGAAACCCTCTCCAAACATTCTATTTTGGGTCCAAATGGTCTTTATGGGCAGTGGCAGCCACCTAGGAGTGATAAAGGGGTATGATGATATTTATCTAATTCTCTGGTCCTCCGTAAGAAATTGTGCTTACATTTCTTTTCTTACTGCAGGTGCAATATCCAAGCAACATTGACCTGACTCCAGTTGAATTCCCAAGGTCAGCCCCATTATAGGTTTTGGGAGTAATTCCTACTTGTTAATCTCAAGTTGCATTGATAGACTGTTAGAGGAAAATAATATAGTTTCTGGAGGCATTAAAGGATTATTTTATGGAAGCATATTGCCTTTGAAGTAAATTTTGAAACTTTGAAGAAGCCCTCCATGCTTAATGCTAATGTTTTTTATTTGTTTTAATTGTTTTGGAGAAGTTTATGTTATGAATACATTTTTATCTGTATTTATGTGTAAGCAGTTTGCAGCAGCCTATAGAAAATGAACTTCCAAGGAAGAATGATCATAGCAACTCAGAATCCGAAGCATCAAGCATGGAATCAACTCTTACCATTAATAATAGTGAGAATAATCAGAAGTGTCATGTGGACGAACCTTGTCCGATGATTTCGTTTGAAGAATCAGAAACTGCCCCTGTTCATATTAATGTTACCAGACAGCCATCTCCTCCTCCAGTACTTGCAGAAGTACAGGATTTGGTTCATGCTATATCTCCCCAGGTCACCAAGACAGATTGTACAATAGAGAATCCCTCGGCAGATGGTCTTGTTCATTCTGAATCTCCTCTACAATTACACATTGTAAGTTTCTTGACATTTTCTGTTGATGTTTATTCTATGTTTTCTTCATCGAGAGTCAAGCTTCTTGGAATGACAATGGCGTAATTTGGTCCTTCTAATGAAGGATCTTTTAATGCTTATTATCCACCGGAACCCCCA
Organism: Durio zibethinus; assembly: GCF_002303985.1. The sequence continues at coordinate 8,803,487 of NW_019167827.1, forward strand.
GTGTTTTGACTTGGCATTTGTATGTTGCAGGCAACCACAATGATGGAAAGCTTCATGAAGCTGGCTAAATCAAATACTGATAGGAATTTAGAAACTTGTGGTGTCCTTGCAGGTTCGCTTGTAAGTACTGATACCTTAAGACCTTTGCTTTGTCTTTGATGCAATGCAGTACTTTAAGTTTTAATGTGATACTGTTCTGCAGAAAAATAGAAAGTTCTATGTTACAGCTCTTATTATCCCAAAGCAGGAATCAACATCTAACTCGGTATGGCTGACACATTGTGGATTCACTATATCTCACTTTAATTCTCTATCATAAATCAAATTTCTCTGACTTTCTTTTTTACTCTTCTTTTAGCGGGTTATGTGATTCCTTTTATTATACTGTTTTCTTTTTGCTAGTGTCAAACGACAAATGAGGAGGAAATATTTGAAGTACAGGACAAGAAATCTCTCTTCCCCCTGGGTTGGATTCATGTAAGTGTTTTGTAGTTTGCTCTCTAGACCTTATATTTAAACTTCTGCTCATTTACAAATTGCTTTTGCGTCCCTAAATGGTAACTTGAAAAAAAAAAAAAAATCCAACTTATTAATAAACAAGGTCAGTTGGAATATAGGTAAGCACGGCAGACTTATGTTCATGAATGAACTTGATAACCTATTTTTGAAAAGGCTTCATAGAACCTTATTTTATTTTGCTATGTTCTCTATTTTTGGAAGATATTTATATTTGAGAAAGTAGGCATAGCATAGGTTAAAAATCGTACATAATTTAAAAAAATATACTTTTACAACTAGGGTTTTCATGTGTCCATGAGGCCATAAATGAGCACTTGTAAAGGAGGATCTGTCTCCATAAATAAGCCCATCCCTTTGGTGTTTTCTCCGCAGAATTGAAGCAATCATGCAAATGTAGGATTTCATAAGCCAAGGGCCACTATGACTGTGATTATTTGAAGCCCACAAAGAGGCCCTTTATTTGTAGCATAGCAAGAGAAATAGATAAAGTCAACCAAGCCAAAATGAAGCAATGCTTTTAAGCTCAAATTGAGCTTTGTATGTTTCTTCAAGCTCGATTAAAGTTAGCTGAGACAAGCCTCAACCAAAGAGACTCAGCTTTCCTGAATTTCATTAAACTTGTCATGTTTGCACCCCTATTTTTGGGATAAGAAATCATCACTTGCAATTGAAGTCTTTGCTAATTGGTTTTTGTGTGCTAATTTCGTGATTTGCGACCCTATGTGGTGTTGCAGTCTTTGTTGGGGCTTATGGCAGCATATTACAGGGGATTAGTGATAGGAACAATGCTTCAGTTAGAAATTTGTGTGGTAATCCGAAATTGATCTCACATTTAGGGGTAATAATGTAGTTAAGCTGAATGCTTAAATAGGAAGGTAACTATAAAATATATATTTGGAGTGTTCTAAGTTCTAAATGCTTATCAAATGTTGCAAATGAAAAAAACACCAAACAGAAAACAATTGAGTCAATATGTGCCTGTCTAGTGCAGGCCAGCTGAGGCATACTTCTGGTCAATCCTTTTTTTTTTTTTTATACAGTGGAAACCAAAAGAAGAAAGGGATATTAGGTGTGCTAGTCCTATTTACACCCCTATGTGGGTGAAATAAATAAATAATTGGATATTTATATAATATAACCATTAAAAAAGAGAAAAAAAATATCATCTTTAAATATACAAAAGAACATGAATTAGTGAAATAATTGCATGTACAATTTTTTAGAATGGATAAAGGTAGGGAGAAGTGGGTTAAAAAAAAAGGGCTTTTTGACCTTATTATTGCACATTTTATTTTATAATTTGTTTTTTTTTTTTGTCAATTCTCCAACCGAGTTGGTTTCACTTGGCTTGTGACACCAAACTCTCAGGAGCTTTATATTAGCATAGATTAGAGGAGCTTACATAGCTTGAATAGGTCTCCTTACTCTGTTGTATGTGTATGAACAGAAGCAATATCTTTTCCATGTTTGCCATTGTAGGAGGGAGGGGGAGTAAACAAATAAAATCTATCTTTTTTTCCAAGTCCATTAATCAAGATCTTGTGTCATAAAATAGGAGTATAGGACATTAATACCATGCAACATAGATTGCAAGGTAGTTGTCAGATCTGTTCCATTATTTTAATTGAGGTTTTGCATGTCTAATGTCATATTATTCAATAATATCATTTTAATGTTTGAGGGGATGGGTGTTTTATAGTCTTTATGCTGACCAACTAATTAACTATGTTTCAATCCCTAGACGCATCCTACGCAATCATGTTTCATGTCATCAATTGATCTCCATACTCACTACTCATACCAGGTATGTGCCTCTTCATATCATTACAAAAGCAGTGCCTTTTATAATTGATTCATTCATAAATGTTTATGTCAGTTATTTATTTAGGTTGCTGCTAATGTCATTTTTGTTATTAATTTCAATAATGACATTCTTATGCTTATCTTGAGGTAGAGACAGTGTCTGGCACAAGAAACTGTCAGGGAAGAAAAGAAATTTGTGTAAAGTTTATAGACTGGGCTGGATAGAGTGAAGTGAAAATGATTTCTTTCTTCTTTTAGGCATCTCTGTATTCTTACTTTTTAAAGGGTAAGGATCCTCTCTATTAAAAAAGTATTAGAGATGTCCTTCTTCATCCTAAGATTTAGAATGCTCATTGAAGTTAATCTATGACTGAAATTTAAAGACCTTAAATTGAGTAGGGAAGATTAACAAATATTCATTAATACCGTCAGAAGTAATTTGAACAAATATTGACCATAAATTTATTTGAAAGTACATTTATCACCCCAAGATGAAGTGGTGGACATTTCCACTATTTAAAAGGTAGTGGAGAGGATCATTTCTATTTTTTTTTCCCTACATTCTTCATTTCATCGTTTCCCAATCTCTTTATGGAAGTGAAAACTGTACTGATGTCCTTCCAAACCCATATCTAGCTGTTTCTTCTGTAGCCTTGTGCTTGTGAAATTGGACGAGAGACTAGACTATAAAACCACATTTTCTCCCTCTTAATCTGGGATTCCTGAATGGGGTTTGTAACGTGTTGGCAGGAGTTACTTCCAGCATGCCAATAGGAAAATTTCCTGCTTTCTTATGTTTACTTTCTCTTAGTAACTCTAGATCCACATTTTAGCAGGATCTCCAGGAACTTGGTCTTATGCAGTAGAGAAGCCAGTATGTGTATGTGTTTTTTCATTGTTCTTTAAATGTGACAGAAATGATTGTCTGTGAATCTAGATTATGTTGCCAGAAGCTGTAGCAATAGTAATGGCGCCAAGAGATACCTCAAGGTGAGGAGCACGCGACAATGATTAATTACTTTTTGATTCTGTGCTGTATCAATTACTGGTGAACTTTTTATCCCTTTGGTGAGCGCAGAAAACATGGCATTTTTCGTTTGACAACTCCCGGTGGCATGTCAGTCATCAGACAGTGCCAGCAACGTGGCTTTCATCCACACGATGGACATCCTGATGGGGGGCCCATTTACAATTCCTGTACGGATGTGTATATGAATCCCAGTCTGAACTTTGATGTCATCGATCTGCGATGATCGCAATCATGGCATCTTGATGGACGTGTTCTGCTAATGCAATGGTTGATTTACCATGTGCATATTGTTAATCGCAACAATTAGAGTTGCACGAATTGCGAAAGTGCCTACGCTTGTATAGAGGAAACGAAACCGTATAATATTGCATGTTTAGGAAATACTGAATTGAAAAAAAAAAAACCCAAGAGGCTAGTGTATTCTATTCTTTTTATGTATTAAACAAGAGAGCCTCTAATTCATTTGAAGTTGAATTGAAGTCTTTGTAACCCCAATACGGTTATCTTTTGGGATTACCACCGCTGCAACCCAAGAAAGGAGACTTGGAAAACACTTAACATCTTTTGCAAGAGTAACGAAACTTTGTCAGAAAAGCCAATCTTTGATTCCCTCTGAAACGAGCGAAGAAATACTTCCATCAGGGGTCAGATATCTTACTAGCTTTTGCCAATTGCAGGACAGCCGACTCAATTGTCCTTCAACAGTGGGGCAAAGCATCTTAGGACTTGCAGTATCACCTGTAAAAATAGATTCATCCCACATACTTATGGGATGAATAACTATTGTGAAGAACCAACATCAAATTGACAGCGTTCTATCACACAAAAACCAGCCACTTCTTTCTCTGGTTCCGAATCTGATCAGACAAGTTCATTCGCTTGAGTATTTTTCCTTGGCGTTTTGTATTTCCTGGGTTAAGATGGTACCAAGGGGCAAGTGGGCGCCAACACAAGGTAGGTAGGGAGTGTGGGGTCCCCAGATGTGGTAAGAAACATGTGTTGGGCACTTCATTCAAGGACTTCCTTGTCATCCGATTTCTTTTCAGCCATGTCGACAAATTGCTCACATGACCAAGTTCACTAACATAAGGTAACTTGTCCAGGAAATAATAAGGTCGTGGTCTATCGGGTTCCCATTTACTTCGGAGGGCTCCACTGGCCATGCCATGAAGTTTGTTTTTCTTTACTCCTAACAACTAGGATTTTAATTTAAAACTTCTTAAAACTGAACATTTGTTGGAAACAACTTACGAATTCAAAGGTATTAAGGAGGGATTAGTTTGATTTATTGTCAGTTTATTTATCTATAAAATAACAAAATTTAAATTCTAATACTAATCATTTTCGTAAGATGAGTAAAAAACTGCAAATCAGTGCCCTTACTGGAGGATTGAAGAAAGCCTTTTTGCGTCGGATATTTTCAAAAAAAAAAAAAAAAAAAAAGGGAACCCTGAAAAGTGTGTATTGAACGTGAACTGAGTCTTCATTTCGGATATGTCTGGTGGAGTAGGGCCAAGAGCTGATCCTTGAGATATTGGACCTCATATCCATTTGGGCAACGCTTGTCTCGTCTGCAACCTGTTTGGACACTTGGGATCTTGCTCATTCTTGTTTAGTCGCGGTTAGGTGATGATGCATGACCCTTGACACTTGACACAACACTGCCAGAAATGAAAAAGGACTTATCAAGCGTAAATTTCTTTGGTTCAAGTTTGAGAATCAAATGCTATTCTGTGTTGCATAATATACCATCAAGTTCTTTATTGTTCAAGTAACAAACAGAACCAAAACAGAGAAGTTTTGGTTAATAGCTACTTTAATCTCTTAAATTAGATGATTTCCGAGGGCAAACCCTTACATGTCAGCCATGTTAAAATAATACAATAATAAACTACTAAAGTGAGCTCAAAATTAAGAGGGATATATGCCTTTTTCTGGCCATTCAAATTTCATTGTCAATTAACTCAAAATTTAATTATATTTTTTCATAATTTAAAATTCAAAATTTAACATTTATAATTTTTTTATCCTTAAATTGCGAATTTCTTAATACCAAAAGGTTCCATGATCATCGGATTCCAATGCCATCCCTTCTAAGTTTCTCAGCAACCAGAGACCATTAGGATCTCCGATGAGAATGTTCTTAAAAAAATATTGGGCCTCTTTTTCCCTCGGTGAACTCAATGTCCACTGTATCAAAACAATTAACCAGCAGATATCCTAAAAACAAGTAGAAGATTCTGGCCTTGTTTTTTAAGGCGCTGACATTTTGTTAATACATCGGGTGGATAAGAGACTTCAATTTTCTTAAGCACCACTCAAATATCTATATTTTCATTTGAATCACAACAATTTTTTGAAAGCACAAACATTGTATTATATTGTGATTAGTGAGGGGAAATGTTCGAGGTAGAGTATCTCCAATTGTCCAATTCAATGATTTATTTATCCAATAATATTGTACGATAGGTTGATGTCATGTCCGAGGGCAAATCAAACTTGTCAAAAAGTGTTTTCCAACCGATGCCAAATTTATCTTACATAATTATTGACAAGAAGGAGCGACCCTTGAATAATTTAATACCAATTTGGGGGCAGTTCAATTGTATCCAGTCAACCTGGATATTGGACATCTTTATTCAAATGAGCAATTCTCCCTAATCGCAAATAATTTAATTATAGAAGCAAGTCTTTGTATTGGAGCTGTTTCATTTAGTTATCTGAAATGTATTGGAATTTGAGATAAATTATGAAAAATTTAACAATATGATTAATCATTAGATTTGAATCATATTATTATTAGAATTAATTACATTTTGTATATAAAACTTTAAATATTATTAAAATTTAATTTTAATTATTAAAAATAAAAATTCAATACTCCATCGACAAATTACATAATAATATTATTGATTTTAGTTTACATGGACTTCTATGGCAAGTGGATCGTGTGTGTTTGAAAATCTATGCACAGATTGATGAGTTGGTAGGTGGGTAGTTTATTTCAATTGATGCAACATTTTTCTGCCGACGTCTGATCGTAAATAACTATTGTTTTTAATCATGGAGATAATTATTAACTTGGGGAGTTGTTAGTTTGGCTTTTTTTTTAGCTAAATCACTTAATTGCGGAATGTACTTTCAATAAATGGAGTGGCTTTCAAGCTCTCAAAACTCACAGTAGCCCTATTTCTTACGGTAGACATTCAACTGCTAGTTGTAATAACATAAGCTATTTGAATTGTGTCCTGAGAGATCATGAAGGTCGAAATGATGCAGTTTTAGACTCAGACAAATTTGTAGGAAGAGTCAAGTAGGCTTGACATTATGCTCAAATACCGAAGGAAAATTGAGGTAATTAGGCTCAAATCTTGACATCAGAAGTAGATTGCCAAAGGGATGATAAAGGTCATCTTTTCACCCTAAAACCTAGCCAATAAGTCGATAGAAACAAATGGATAAACCAAAAATCAAAGTAATCTTGTTCGTTCAAAGAGATAGTATTACGACTCCAATCTAAAATCTTTATCAAAATCTCATTGGTTTAAACAAAATTGAGTAGGACCACATTAGGTAGCACCATATTTTTGCAGCTCGCCTTTGAGAATACTTCCTATTTATCTTTTTCATAATTTAGAACAAGCATAATCAACTTGATTACATTTTTGTTTCTCCTTTTCTTTAATACCTTAATTCTTTTCATTTGCTTCCTAAAATGGTTAGGATGACAAACAATTAGTATCTTGTAAAAGTAGAGATGAGACTGATTTGCTCCAAAGTCTATATATGTGTATGATTCGTTGCACTTTAACCAAGGCCAAAGGTAAAAGATCAATGTCAAAATTGTGATGTCATGAATTCATCTGTCTTTGGTGAATGGTGACAGGAAATGGGGAGAAAAAAACTCAATCAAATCTTTAAATTCAACACCAAAAGGTGAAAAATATGATTAAAAAAAGGATTAGCTACCTAGAAGTTTCAAATGTTTCAAGTGGATGATAGGGATCAATTGCTTGAAATTAGACATGGCATGTCATGGAAGAATTGTTCTTCAATCTTGGTATTTGTTCTTTTTAAAGAGATATGAGGATTTTTTAGTACAAAAAGATCGTAATATAGGGATAAAAAAAGGATTATAAGTATTGATATTTAAAATTTAAATTAAATGTAAATACTCAAATATAATTGCATGAATCACTTAAATTAAGCTTCAACTTAGATATGAATTTTTAAATAAAGAAGAAATGCTCACATTGGTATAGATATTGAATTTTATTTGAATTTTCTGGACTAGGCCCAATTTTTAATTTTTATCTAATTTTATTAATAAAAAATAATAAAATAAAAAAAAGAGATAGGATAAGCACAATGCTGTGGTATAGATATCAAATTTTGTTTGAATTATCCGAACTAGGCCTCGATTTTTAATTTTGTTTAATTTTATTAATAAAAAATAAAATAGGAAAAAGAGATAGGGTAGGCACGGTGCCGTGCACGGCAATACAGCACCACGGCACCGTACCTACCCTAACTGACCTTGAGTCTGAACCACCTTGACAATCAACTATTCTTGCTTTACACCATGCCTTGCCTTCTCACTCCACTTGTCGCCATCCCTAGTAGTGTGGATCATGCCAGATAGATGGGAGAAACTCTTCGTTGAGCCCTATAAATAGAGCTCTAAGGAACTACAAAAAAAAAAAAAACCCTTACCAAAAACCCTGCCCAGAAATACCTTATTAAAAAAAAAAAACTACCAAAAAACTTTGCAAAAAAAAAAAAACCAAAAAGCCACTGTAAAAAAAATTGCAACAAAAAATAAAAAATCCCAAGCCATAAGAAAAAACAAACAAAAAAAATCCCTTAAGAACTGGGAACCAATGCCAGCTATAAAAAAAAAACCAACAAAAAAATAAAAAAAAGTTTTGAAACTGAAGGGTTTTTCTTCGATCTAGGTTATGAGTCTGTCTTTAGGAATAACATTGGCTAAAACAAGGAAAAATGGGGAAAAAAGAATGGTAGGGTATTTTTTTTTTGGGCTTTTTCAACCATTGGCATTGACTAGGCAACGACTGGTATGATAGACGGTGATCACTTTTTAGGAAATGTGGCCAACTTTTGGATTTTTATTTCAGAGAAAAATACAATTTTTTTTTTAAGCAGAAGAAGTAAAATGAGCTAAAAAAATTTGAGCTTTTACAGAGGTGAAACAAGGGCCAAAATAACATTGTTTTAACTTTCAAGATCGGCATACCAGCTTGCGACTTGATTGGGATTCATGTGACCTGAGCACCCGACGACCCGTCTCCTTTAGCCAACCCTTAATTGATTCAGCTGAACTGCTTGCTCGAACCACCACCAATCGGTCTAGTTGAACTGGTATTGACTGGACAATTGACCAATTTGGTTTAGGTATTTTTTTAATTTTTTGATTTAATTTTTTTAATTATTTTTAGTTTTATTATTATCATTTATGCATGTTTAGAATTTCAAGTTTTTCTAGAACAAATATTTCTTGTTTTTAATAATAACAATAATAAAAATGAAAATAAAAAATAAATAACAATAAATAATGAAAAATAAAATTTAAAGTTTTGATAATTTTTAAAAAAATTAAAATAAACCTAAAAAAATAAAAAATAAAATATAAATAACTAGATAATAATAATAATAATAATAATAATAATAATAACAATAATAACAATGAAAATGATTTCAAAACTTTTGATATTTTAAATTTGAAAAATAAAGAAGGATAATAACCAAAAAATAAAACTATAAAAATTGATAATGAAAATAGAATAATAAAAAAGATTTTTTTTCTTACCTAGATGATGGGGGAAATAAAAATTGTCCTTTAAAAAAATAATAAATAACTACACCAAGATGTTAGAAAATTATTAAATAATAATATAATAAAAAATAACTAAAAATGATGATGATGATGATGATGGTAATAATAATAATAATAATAATAATAATAATAATAATAATAATAATAATAATAATAATAATAATAAATTTTATGAAAAAAAAAATACATGAAAATATTTTAACTAATTTCTGAAAATAAAAAAAGTGAGCTCGTTTTGAAAGTCTACCTAAATATTGAAAATTTTTATAGATGTTCGTATTTAAAAATTTTTTTTTGAAATCCTATAAATCCAAAATTTGAAACTCAAAGTTTTGAAACCCTAAAAGTCTTCAAACGCTCGAAATCTTAAAATTCAAAATCCTAAAACTCTAAACCCTAAATTTTAAAACTCAAAACCTTAAACCCTAAACCTTTACACCTTAAACTCTAAAACTTAAAACCCTAAACCTTAAATACTAAAAAACCTAAACCCTCAAAATCTTAAACCTTAAATACTCAAACTCATAAACCCTTAAAACCCTAAACCATAAGCCCTCAAAACTCTAAAATTTCAAAATCTTAAATTTCAAAACCCAAAAATCCAAAACCTTAAAACTTGAAACCCTAAAAACATAAATCTTCAAAACCTTAAAATTTCAAAACCATAAAACTTAAAACCTTAAGATCTTGAAACCTTCAAACGAGACCCTAAATCCTAAAAATGATCAAAGACCTTAAATCTAATCCAAACCCTAAATTCAACATGTGACCTCAAATCATCATTTAAAAATCATTTAAATCATAAAACCTCGACCTAACCTTTACCCAAAACTATTCCAAAATTCTACGAATGCATGTGAAAATCTCATGTGAAAATTCTACGAATGCCGTTTAGAAGATGTGGTATTTAGAAAATGTTATTTTATTAATTTTTTTGTGTGAGTACTTAACCCACTATAATAATGGGATTAAATTAAGAAAAAAGTAAAATGAGATCTTAAATATACCTACTCATACCTAAACTCTACTTAGATATTAGAGAGTGGGGTGGTTTCATTATATTTAAGAACCTGATTTCAAAATTGCATTTCATAACCTTGCATAACATCCATTGGTATATATGCATCTATTCATTATTGTTTGTACTTGTTTCTAATGTTTGCACCTTTAATTATCGTTTGCTAACTAATTATACCATCATTAGTTTTCTTGCAAAATTTTTTTTATAAAATGTAGTTTAAAAATGTGAAATTATAAAATAAAACAAAAATAACATTCCAAAGAAAATAATACTTGGTACTCTGTCTAAAATGTTGGAGAGTCACAAAAAATTATCTTCTAAAAAGAGTGTTATTTTTATTTTAAGGAATGTTGTGATAAATCTTAAGTGAAAAGAATTATTTTAAATTCTGCTTAGATATTGGAGAATTTTAAAGTAATTCTTTAACTTAAAGATTTCCTTTATATTCCTAAATAGTGAACTTTAGTAAAATTACTTTTGCTTTTAAAAAAAAATGAAGGTAATTATTATTAAATTTCCAAATTGAAACCATTTTATCCAACATCGAAAAATAACACATGATTAATTGATACCAATTTATAGGTACTGTTGGGATGTTAATCCTTTATCGTATGTAATTGACTCTCAAACCCAATCTTGTTTTTCATAGATCGCCAATTGTCTTTTTGATAAACTTTAGACCCATTTTTATAGTTTTACTAAAAATATAAACTTTTAGGTGGCTAATCACACCCTAACAAAAAGATTAATGGTGACTCTCTTATTTTTTTCGATTTTAAAATTTCAAATGTCTAACGATCCCAAAACCGTTATGATAGCTTTGCAACTCCACTAGGAACATTTTTTTAGAGTCAAGCTAACAATTAATCATGTATTATCTGGATTGTTGGATTTTAAGATTTTTGTTGATATTTAATTCTAATTCTCTCCATTGTAATTCTTTCAAAAAAAGAAAAAACATTGCATGTTAGTATCCTACCTTGGTTTTGTCATTCATTTTCTTTTATGTTGTTTAATTGATATATCTCTTTGTATGCACTCTTGTATATTCACTTGCATGCATAAGTTCTAGATCCTAGCTCTATTCTTTTAAGAGAAAGTAAAGTAGCTATGCTCTCGTGTGGTGATAACCTTTACATTTGCTAGTGAAATACTTCTATTCAGATTGAACCTTTTCTGTTAATAACTTATGATGGGTGAGGATTGGGAGCCTTACTGGTCTATAATGGATGATAATGTAAGGAATAGTTTGAGAACCTTTAGATGTATAAATCCTAACCTAACATATTGTGAGCCGTAAGGATCCAGCCTAAGATAAAGCCATGCCATCCTTCTCAAGAAAATTACCTAAAGCTAAGACATTATGTGTAATTTGCTCTGTAATATGCTATGCTTGATTATTTATTTATTTATTTGTTTGTTTGTTTATTTATTTATTTTATTAATATTACTGATTTATTTAATTCTTTTTTGCCTTTAATTTTGTTGCGTGCCTCATATAGGCATCATATTTTTTAAGGGGTTATTGTTTTGGGCCAATCTTCAGTAAAAAAAGTTTTCATGAAGCCTATTACGATATCAGCCATATGTACAAAACTATAGTAATACCTAAACCTAAGTGACTATAGCCTGATTAGTGACCTAGCTCATGAATATCATTGATAAAAAAAATAAAGGAAAAAAATTAAAAGAAAACTTATCGATAGTTTTTGTTGATAGTTTTCACTGACAAAGAAAAAAAAAGTTGATAGTATGAAATGTGAACTTTCTAGTGGTATAATTGATTTGTTCAGATCATTTATAGGCTAAAAGAATCAAAATCACAAAGTAAGCTTCATGAATTTGAAACCCAAAAAATCTGGGCTATTTGTGATAATTTGCAAAGTTTTAGCCTTTGAAACTTAAGCTTTTGGAAATCATTTTTGGTAAAACAAAATTATAAGTTGTAGTGTTATATTCCTACTTTAAATTACTGTTTTCCTTTGTCACTAGGAACTGTAAGATATTAAAGATTTTGTGTCTCAAATTAAGTTAGATGATCATAAAATATATAAATTTCAGAACATAGAAAATTTTATTTTTAATTATTTTAAAAATTATTTTCATTCAATATTTGATATATTTGTTATAAATTACTTGAATTTCAGTTATATCATTTTAATAAATTTTTATTTATTTTAATATATTTTTGTTATGTTAATTTTATGTTATTAGTATTGTCACAGGATTATTAAATTATATTTAGATTTACAAAAAAATTACTATAAAATATTAAAAATTAAATATTTGTAAAAATTTATATTGCTACTAATTTTTATGTTTTAATCCTTAATTTCATATTTATACTCAATTTTAGACATTTCGTTATATTAAAAGTAAATATTTTATATTGTAAAAGAAAATACTTTCAAATAGTTTTGACTTGTCGAAAGGGTTACCACCTGCGGAAGGTTTGCCTTGTTAAGTTTATGTTTTTGGGTAAAATTTTGATTTTTGAATACTTCTTGAATTATTAGGATACTAAGAAACTTAAGTGATTTATTGATTAAATTTTGGTTTAGCGCATCAGGTAAGTGATTTGATATCCTTTCAATTTTTATGTCCATAAAAATCAGCCTCAACATGTTTAGAGTTTAAATATATATATATATATATTGTTTTGTCTATTTGTTTTGTAAATCGGGTTAAGTATGCAAAATATAAATATGATTTCATTGTTATGAGTTTGGAATTGGTTTGATATGGTTTTGATTTTTGAATATGATTTCGTAATGATATATTTATATATCCATCATTTGTCAGAATATGAAATATTTTGCTTCGGAATGATTATGGAATTTGTTTTCTATGGATTTTGTTTTGAGAAAATTTATAAATATTGAATTTGTATATGTTAGGTAATCTGAAAATATATTACGTTTTGTCTCCTAGTATGACTATGTTTTAACTCTGCCAATGGAGGTTAATTGTTGGCCATGTTGACATGTAATTTATGATATCGATATCGGTTTCAAATTGTGCCATTTATTGAGAATAGTAATTTTTGTTCATTGTGCCATTAGTGATATACTTTTGTCCCATTGTACTAAAGGGGTTATTGTGATTTTTGTTTTATCCCATTGTATTAAAGGGGTTATTAACATGTTAATTATGATCGTCAGTGCAATGATCTAGTTGCTTTTGATATACTTCTGTCCCATTACACTAGAGAAAATTTTTTGATTCTGACCTATGCCATATAGGTTAAGTGTGATCATTTTATGTTATGAAAAACTAAATAAATTTATAGTTTTCTAATATTTGATTTCATTTTGTGATATGAGAATTTGATTTTGCGAATATGTTTGTGAATACAAGATTATCCAAAATATTTTTGAATGATTTAGTTAATGTTTTGGCATGCTTAATCCAACTGAAGGGATGTTGGTTGCTTGCTGAGTTATCATACTTATTCCTTTAATTTTCTTTACTTTTTTAGATTTTGATGTCAGTATTTTGGAAAGTTTAATCTTGACAACTACTTGGATTAACAAGACTAGCATTTATTTTTAGTTTGGCATAACTTTCGAGTGAGTATTTTATTATTGATTCTAAAGGATTTGTTAATAAGAACTTTAGTATATTCGACTAACTTGTAAAAGGTATAATTTTATAAACTTGAGATTTTGCAAAGTATTATTTTGGAGATTTTGATTTAGTTCGATATCTATTACTTTACATGTTTGTATGATTCGGCTCATGAGTATACGGCATTGTTATGTTTTAAATCTTCGAGTTTTGGGTGTAACAACTATTTAGAGGTTAAAAACTAGTCAGAAAGTACCCAAAAAAAAGAAGGGACTATTTAGGAGATGGTTATATCTCAACATTTTTGCAGTCAATATATATGGATCTCAATCAAAGTGACATGTCAGAATTAGAGGCTATTTAGAAACAACGGAAATAGAGAGAAAAGAATCTTTTTTTAAGAAATACAGAGATGTGACACTACTTATTTTGGTAAAAATCAATGAACAGTAAATTATAGCTACGGTGCAGTTTTAGGATCCATCTTATCATGTTTTTCGTTCAACCAAGAAGATTTGACCCTTACAATCAAAGAGTATTATTCCTTGCTTTGGATAGAATCCATTAATCAGGACATGATCTACTAGAAAGAAAAAGATAACCAAGTTTAGGAAAAAGCTGGCTAGGATCATGAAAGTTGGGATCGAGAAAATTGATAAACATAAGAAAGAAAAGAATGAAATTGAGTCAATTCCTTTAACTTTATGCTAGAGCACATAAAGAAGCATCTGAATGATGATTGTGGGCAAGACATGTTTGCTTTAATGGTCTATGGGTTGGTAATATTTCCCAAGGTATTGGGGATGTAGAAGTGTCGATGGTTGATTTTTTTTTAACAATTGGGCAAGGGCGTAAATTAGTCTTCAATCATCCTAGCCAAAACCATCAAATCATTAAATTATTATCAAAAGAAAAGTGAAGACCTATTCAAAAGATGTGCTCAACTATTCTACATTTAGATTTAAAGTCATTTTTAGGGAAAAGAAAAAATGTCGTTTCAACCTTTTTCTACTTAGTTTGTCTCGATTAATGAGTTTGTTATTAAAGAATGGCGAAGCAATCGGACAAAAAAGATTGTATGTCATTTTTTTTTTGAATCTGATAAGTGAGGCTATAACATGGAAAATATCATGGATGCTTCCTTCCGCCATATTATACAGTTGTGAAGACAAACCATAGGTCTCGTTGCTAGGGATATGAAGAACAGCTAGTTACTCAGCTCTTATGGTCCAGAGACAATATAATTCTTGATAGTTTATTCCTATGACTTATTGACTTAACCTACTCGAATTTGATTATAGTGCACCCAATTATATAAAGAAAATTTGGGAAGTCATTAAAGCTTCGAAATAGATCAATTGAATAAATCCAGCCAGGTATGCTGATAATGTAGCAGAAAGATATCTTTTATAGAGAGCAAAAAGAATTAATAATGTTAGACCATTGTTGAAAGATGTTTCAAAACAGCTATCCACTTCATATCAAAGCTAGTGTTGATAGAACTCGAGATTGCCTAGCAAGAATATAAGGTAGAAAGAAGAAAATGAAGAAAGAAAAGATGACGATGTTAGAACAAGTTAATCAATTAAGATATGATTTGATGATGAGAGACAATGTATTGCAAAAGCTGGCCAAAGAACAAAAGGTGTTGAAAGAAGATGTGAAAAATCTCCATCAAGAAAACAAAAAACTAAGAATGGATGTTGGGCCTTTAAGAGGATCCAAGAGGGAAATCAAGGATTTAAAGAAAATGGAGTACTGGAAAAGTAGAGCTAAAAAGAACAAGAAAGCTAGTGTCACTCTCACTCAAGACCAACAAACATGGAATGACAAGTTCTCTGGAATGGTCGAAGAAAACAAGCAATTAAAGGTTAGATTGAGGGAAGAAGAACGCAATAATTCCATTGTGCAAAAGACATTAAGTTGATAAGGCTGGAACACTAATTGTCAAGAACCAAAACCACATGGGTAAGATTTTGACGAAGTGGCAAAAAAAAGAGGATGAATGGGCCTATATTTGTAACATGAAAGTAGAAGCCTGAGAAACATAGAGAGCATAAAGCTTAGGAAGGTAGTAATACATAGAATACTTGACCGCTCAAATTTACAAAAGCTATCCAGAATATGGGCAAAATGGTTGAGAAAATAAAAGCACTTGAATGGGAGATGATTCCGACCCAATGCTATAGTTAATGATTGTTAGACTTTCTATATGAGGCTAAGAAGTAATATGCTCAAGTTAAATATTTTTATGGTTTTAATGTAAGGATGATCGAATAATGTATAGGAATTCATATGGTTAATGAAATCTTTTTTGTTCAGATTGATCTAAAACAATATCCCAATTTGCATTACATTCATTCTATGCATGCAATTTAATAAAAAGCAAAAATTAACAATAATAATAATGATATTATATCATGCACTATAATTCTTGGTTAATAAACTGAGGTTCAAGGACCATGAAGCCAAGAAACCCTAAGTTAATCAATCCCACATAGATATGATACTTATTCTCATGCTCAAGTTATGGAAAGAGAGAATGTAACTAAGTTTGAAAGAGTTAAACAGGCATAAAAAAAAAATAAGGGAAAGAGTAATGAAAATTTAACAAAGTATTGATGAACAGATAGCTAAACTAAAGTAGCCATTATCTAGTTCATTAAAAGGTAAATGAGTTACTGGTATATGAAGACCAATGGAAGAGATTAATAAGGAAGAATCGTTATACCCTTTAGGGTCCACCCTACCTTAAGCTCAAACTCCCTGTGGCATATATGTACAGTCACCAAATGTACAAACTTACCCTTATATCAATCCTTCTGCTAGTTAATCACAGATTCACTTGAACACTATCCCTAGATCTATCCCTGTTGACCTCATTTTGGTATCGAATTAGATGATCTAGTCGAACAAGAGAAGTCACGTGAAATATTGAAGCTGGTAGTGAACTCAAAAATACAAAATAAGTATAACCAACTTAAAGAAAGGCTCATAACAGTAAATGGGTGATGATATTTATGGGGTTATTGATGCTAATGAGCTCAGCATACTTAGTTATCCCAACTAAATTTAAAACCTTAAATTTTGAGAAATATGATGAAACAAAATGTTTCTCTGTTCATATTACTAAGTTTTGTTGAAAGATGACAGGTCATACTCAAAATAACAAGCTCCTAATGCATTATTTATAAGATAGTTTAACCAGATCAATAATAAAATGGTATATACAACTAGATTGAAGCCGAATCCATTCGGGGAAAGACTTGGCCAAAACCTTTATCACCCAGTATAAACGTGTCTTTGATATAGCCCTTGATAAGCTATTGTTACAAAATATGGAAAAAATTTTAATAAAAACCTTTAAGGAATATGTGTAATGGTGGAGAGATACAGTGGCCTAAGTCCAACCACCACTAATTAAAAACGAAATCATTGTGTTATTTGTCAACACACTAAAAGCCCTATACTATAACCAGTTGGTTAGAAATATAATAAAGAATTTCTCTGATATGGTAATTTTAAGAAAAATGATAGAGAACGCCATCAAGAGTGGCAAAATTAAAAAGCTTAAAAAAAGACAGCAAATCCAAAAAAGAAAGAGCATGAGACACATGTGGTCACTTACGAAAACTCCTAACACCATTTCTTTGTTCTATATAATCCAAACCTACCATACTTTTTCTATTACCTTACTACTAACCAAATCTTTCAGCAGTTATATTATTCCTAAGTACCTCAACAACCACCACACAGCTAAGCTTTAGTCTTTAATCACCTAATTACACTTTCGTACCTCTAACTCAATCATTCACCCAACGAACCCATCAAACCGATAATCAAAGAAATCCATAAAATAGCAACAATTGAGAGAAGCCTCAGTTTGGCTCAATTCCCATGTTTTACACTGATTTGAATCCCAATTAATGAGAGGCCACCTTATTGTCCCTGCCTATGTGGTACCATTAAAGCCACTTTACCCGAATTGGTATGACCGTAATGCCAAGTGCAACTACTATTTTAGTGTGACAGGACACTCCACTAAAAATTACATAGCATTTAAACATAAGGTATAAAGTTTAATAAAAAAGAGGCTATTAACTTTTGATACCAAATTCAAGCCAAATGTCAGTGGGAACCTTTTGCTAGACCACACTGAAGGAAGATTAATGCTATGGGTATGGAAAAGATGTGAAATCAAAAGAAATATGGATAAAGTGAAGACGCTTTTTGAACGGGTGTATGATTGTTTGATTGAGGTAGTCATGATTCAGCCAATATCCTTGGATAACAATGAAAGCCATGAAGTCCACAACCAAGGTTACAAATACCATGGAAGAATGGTCAGACATTCGATCCAAATATATGAAGTCTTTCAATGAATATTGCAAAGTCTGATGATGCAATTATAATAGAGTTTTATGATGAGTATGATGAAAGCAATGTGAATATAATGGATAATGAGCCCTTTTAAAGGTCTTTTATCCCTAAGCCTCTAACAATATTCTATGATGAGAAATCAGAGCTGTAATTGGGAAACTATCTCTTTTTTAGGATGATAATGAATATTTATGTTTCTAGTCCATTCCCTTACCAAACTGATAAAATAGTCCCATAAAAGTATGATTATGATATCGTGATTCGAAGGTCCGATACGACCTCGAATAATCCAAGTATGAGTAATACTATAAACATAATTGGTATAGGAGAAATAACCTGAAAGTAGCTGGTTTTACACTTTTGAGATATCGAAAATGGTAAAAAAAGGAAAAAGTAAGGTGAGAGAAGAGGTTATAGTGGAAAGTCAAGGTACTTAGCTAATAATAAGTCTAAAAGTATGGATTAAAAGCCAGTATCAGAGAAAAAAGCCTATGAGTTCTTAAAGATCATCAAGCATATCAAGTACAGTGTGGTTGACCATTTAAACAAACTGCTAAGTTGTATTTCTTTATTATCACTATTGTTGAGTTCAAAGCCATATAAGAATGCTTTGCTAAAAGTATTTAGCCAGGCTTATATCGAACATAATATTTCTATTAAGAAAGTAGATCACATGGTTGGGAATATAATAGCTCATAACTTCATTACTTTTAATGATGATGAAATACCCCTGGAGGGACGAAGTAGTGTTAAGGCTCTGCACATAACTGTTAAGTGCAAAACCCACACTTTAGCCTAAGTATTGGTTGATAATGGGTTATATATCAATTTCATGTCTTTGACTATATTGTTAAAGCTTCTAGTGGACCTTTCCACATAAGAAATAGCCATATGATAGTAAGGGCTCTTGATGGAGCACAAAGAAAGGTGATCGGTGATATAAAAAATTTATTACAAATTGGCCCGTATACCTTTAATATCCTATTTCAAGTGATGGATATAACAACTACATATAACTGTTTACTTAAAAAACCTTGTATTCATACAACTGGAGTTATACCTTCATCTTTATCTAATAGGTAAAGTTTATCATTGAAGGGAATCAAATTTGTCTAGATGGTGAGGAAAACTTATTAGTAACAAAAAATTTAACTACTCCTTATGTTAAAGCTGTTGAAAAGATAATTAAATGCTTATTTAAAGCCTTTAAAGTAGTAAATGCTACTTATGTCAGAGAAAGGTCAAATATAACGGCTTTTCAATTGTCAAAGATTACAGATATAGTGATCAAACAAGCTATCAACAAAAGTTAGTAAGTAAGATAAGGTTGGGAAGGGCTTTACAAGGAATAAAAAGGCACCGAGCATAACGAAGAATAAAAAGAGACGGGGTTTAGGTTATAAACGTATTGCTACTGATAGAAGGAATATGATGCTAGAGAAGAAAGAAAAGAGAATGGCATGCCTCAAAGAGCAAGATTCAATTGATGGAAAAATGGTGTTCCCTTATTTATACCAAACATTTCACTTTATAGATATATTCACCTTAGATCTTCAGAGATTGAAAAGTGTGAACAATGATCGGATTAGAGGAAGCTTTTTCTCAAGTCATATTGGTGTCGATGAGAAAGTTATGCGAGATGAAGAGATTTTCTTTTTTCCTTTCCTAGGTTAGGAGATCCAAGAATGATGTACTATTCTCATTATCCTTTACCGTTCAAACTTAAAAATTTCAGTTGCTTTTGCCTAAGAGTAAGCGAAGGTTAAATCTATGGGCTTACTTTTATTATCCTAACAAAATAATGAATGCAATGTATTTCACATATACCATCTTATCCATTTTTTTGCTTTTTTGTTGTTTTTCATATTTTTCTTGCCTTTGCCAAAATTACTCTATATTTTCTTGTGACTATACCCATGTTTAGGTCTTTTAATAATGAATATTACGGATGACCAAGACAATAATGTCGAATTTGATTTCAAAAATTCAATTCAGCTTAGCTAGCTTGATAATGATATTGATTCGAAAGACTATGATTTGCCTCGTAATATGTTAAAATGGATGGAGCAAGGGAAGAAAATTATAAAACCCTATCAAAAATTCGTTGACTTGTTGAATTTGAGGGATGGTAAGAATAAGAAAGAAGTTAAGATTGATACTTCACTATCGTTGATTGAAAAATAGAAACTGGTGGGTTTGTTGCAAGAATATATGGATGTATTTATGTAGTCTTATCAGGATATGCCTAAACTTAGCACAGATGTGGTTGACCATCGACTACCTTTAAAACCATAATATTGACCAATACAACAAAAATTGAGACGTATAAAGTAAAAAATATTGCTAAAAAAAAGAGAAAGTGAAAAAGTAGTTTGATATGAATTTTTTAAAAGTAGCCAAGTACCCTGAATATGTAGCCAATATAGTCCTGATTCCTAAAAGAGATAGAAAGGTTAGGATGTGTGTAGATTATAGGGACTTAAATAAGGCCAGCTTAAAAGATAATTTTTTGTTGCATCATATTGATACCTTTATGGATAACACTACTAGGTATTCCACCTTTTTCACTTATGGATGGCTTTCTTAGCTATAACCAGATCAAAATAATCGAAAAAGATATGGAAAAAACCACGTTTGTGACAATGTGGGGTATATTTTGCTATAAAGTCATGTCTTTTAGGTTAAAGAATGTTGATGCCATATATCAAAAAGTGATGGTCACTCTTTTTCATGATATGATGCATAAGGAGATAAAAACGTGTGTCGATGATATGATAGCTAAGTTTCAAAAAGGTGAATATCATGTTGCTAATCTCAGAAAGCTCTTTGAAAGGTTGTAGAGATACTAGCTCAAGCTAAATTAGGCCAAATGCACATTCGATGTTAAATCTGAAAAATTACTAGGGTTTATAGTTAGTAAGAGAGCTATAGAAGTAGATCTTAATAAGATTCAAGCCATTCAAGAGTTGTCAACTCTGCACACTAAAAAAGAAGTGTTTTTCGGGTGATTGAATTATATTTCTTGCTATTTATCTCAACTCACCTTGAAATGCAATCCGATCTTTAGGTTACTTTGTAAAAATAATCCTAATAAATGGGATGAAGAATGAAAAAATACCTTTGAAAAGATTATAAAGTATTTGACAAGTCCATCGATGTTGGTATCACTAGTTGTAGAAAGGTCGTTGATTTTGTATCTAATGGTGTAAAAAAAATTGATAGATATGTATTGGGGCAAAAGGATAAAATTGATAAGAAAGAGTATGCTATCTACTATTTAAGTAATAAGTTTACAAAATATGAAGCCAAGTACTCCCAAATAGAAAAAAATATGTTATGCCCTGGCTTGGACTACCCGTAAGCTCAGATAATACATGCTCTATCATATGAAATGGTTGATATCAAAGTTGGATCCACTCAAGTGCATTTTTGAGATACCATCTCTGTTAAGTAGGTTAACGAGATGGCAGGTCATGCTTCTGAAATATGATATTGTGTATGTAGCATAAAATTTATAAAAGAGAGTGCGATAGCTGATTTTTTTACTTATCGAACTATAAAAGATTATGAACCCTTAAAGTTTGAATTTTTAGATAAAGACTTGATGGCAATCTTGCAAGATGAAGATGAAAAACCTGTAAAAAAATTATGGAAGATGTTTCTCGACAAGGAATCTAATATTATAGGGCTTGGCATTGAGACAGTACTGATATCCTTGAAAGAAAATTACTACCCCTGTATTGCAAGGTTGGATTTCAATTGCACAAACAATATTACTAAATATAAAGTATGTGTCATAGGTTTATAGATAACCATTGAAAAGAAGATTAAGGCACTAAAAGTATATGGTGATTCAGCCTCGGTAATTTACTACCTAAAAGGTGAATGGGAGACCAGGGACCCAAAATTGGTGTTATACCAAACACACATAACTAACTTGATAAAATAGTTTAAAGAGATCTAATCTCAGCATATTCCTTGAGAGAAAAATCAAATTGTTGATGCCTTAGCTACTTTGACAGCAATGTTCAAGTTAAATGATAATACAAGAATCTAGCCTATCAGAATACAAATGAAAGATTCATCAACCCACTGTTCAAATGTGAAAAAAAAAGTAGATTGGTGACCATGGTATTATGATATTGTGTAGCATATCAAGTGCCAAAACTACCCCGAACAGGCTTTAAAGAATAACAAGATGATTATTCAAATATTAGTAGTAGGGTTTGTGCTTGATGGAGAAATCCTGTATAAAAATAGTCAAGACCAGATATAGCTAAGGTGTGTAGATACTGGTGAAGCAAAAAAGATACTTGAAGAAGTGCATGAGAAAATTTGTGGAATTCATGCCAATGGGCATATAATGGCCAAACAGATTATGAGAATGGGTTACTATGGGTCTACATTGGAAACTGATTGCATCATTTATGCCAAAAATGCTATAAATGCCAAATTTACATGGATAAGATTAATTCCCCTCTAGTCTCACTATATGTCTTGGCACCACCATAGCTTTTTTCTATGTAAAAAATGGATATGATCAGACCTATAGCCTCAAAAGCTTCAAATGGGCATTATTACATCTTTGTATAATTGATTACTTCACTACGGGGTGAAAGCAGCTTCGTATGCTAGTTTTACGTTATCAGTGGTGTGTAAATTCATAAAAAAAAGATAATATATCGATATAGGCTCTCAAAAGGATAATCTCTGATAATGCTAGTAACTTGAATAGTAAAACAATGAAAGAGTTATATGTATAGTTCAAGATAAAGTATCATCATTCAACATTGTATTACCAAAAAATGAATAGTATAGTAGAGGCTACGAATAAGAACATCAAAAGAATGTTGGGAAAGATGATCGATACATATAAAGATTGGCATGAAAAGTTACTCTTTGCCCTGCTTACTTATAAAACATCAATTCGAGCCTCCACAGGGGCTACCTTATTTTTACTAGTGTATAAGATAGAGGTTGTGTTACCAATCGAAATGAAAATACCTTCCCTGAGAGTTTTGATGGAAGTAAAATTGGATAGGGTAGCATGGGTTTGAAACCATTTCGAATAACTAAATCTCATTGAAGAAAAAAGGCTTTTGGTACTCAACTATGGGTAGATGTATAAAGAAGAATCATACAAGCACATAATAAGAAAATAAAACCCTAGTGCTTTCATGAAGGTGAATTGGTTTTGAAAAGGATCTTGCCAAATCAATACGACAATAGAGAAAAATGGATACCCAATTAAGAATGTCCATATGTGGTAAAGAAGGCATTCTCCAATGGAGTTTTAATCCTTGTAGAAGTGGATAGTGATGAATTGTCAAATCCTGTGAATTTTGACACTGTTAAGAAATAGTTTGCTTAAAAAAAGTAAAAATAAAAAGAGAAAAAGAAAAAGAAAGAAAAAAGAAGAAAAACAAAATAAAACAAAAGAGATGTTTCAGATTGAAAACCCAAAAATGGTGTTTGAACCAAAAAGGAGAATTTAAGCTGAAAACCTAAAAAGGTAGCTTAAACAAAGGTGGAGCTAGAAGGAAACTTTTCAAGAAACGAAAGGATGGCACACAACTAGACAAATTGGCACCAAAATTAAAGGAAAATGACTTTTTGGGGGCAACTTTCCATTGGTTGCAAGTGTGGGGTAAGGATTAGTTGTATGAGATCAAACATATAAAAAATGTAACAAGTTTTTAGGAAAAAATCTGGTTTAAGTGGGTTAAGGTCATTCAAATGTTCATTATTTAAAAAACTGATATTTGATTCTTGAGATATTTTTGAATTACTTGTTATTTGTGTTTCGAAAAGCTTATCTTTCTTTTTCTAAAACCAAAATAAATATCTCATTGTTAACTAAATATCATATTTAACCTTGAACATGGAATCATTGCATTTACTACTTGAAATTATGATAATGACTGATAATCTTCATAATAGACCAACATGTCACTAAAAAAAGAATGGATGATGGAAAATAACAGTACATGGTCAAAAACATAAAAAATGAAATGAAAAACTGATTGATTACCAAAAACAAAAAGAAAGAAAAAGTGTTAAGATAAAGAAAGAATTTAGAGGAAGTTTCAAGACAAGAAAGAGTCAAACGGGTTTATTAAAAGTTTGATATTTCAAAAAAAGAGGAAAGAGAAATAATTTGATGAAAAACTAAAGATTCAGAAAGATAAGAATACTAAAAGTGGCTTCGAAAGTCTGAAAGAACCAAACCAATCTAAAAAATCAAATTAATATGAATAAAAGCACATTATATAAATAATTGATTGCATCTTTATTTTTTTGATTCATCACAATCATCACATGCATCGCATATATTTTTACAATAAGTTGTATTGAAGGTCTCTTTATAATACGTCAAGAGGAATTAAGATGTGTTTCTTTTCAAAATAAAGATGATAGGTCAATTAAGAGAATTAGCTTTAAAGATGAAAGGTTACCCCTAGTGCGATATTAAAAACCTTAACTATTAATTTATGGAGCACCAAAATCACTTTTTAACTTGTAGCTAAGTCCCGGTTCTATTTATTCTTTAACTCTTAGCCCAGTCTCTAATATCTTTATTCTTCAACTCACAATTCAGTTTCGATCATTTTTATTTTTTGACTTATGGCTCAGTTCTGACTTAGTTTCTGTCATTTTCATTTCTTGAGTTGCAGCTTAATCCTAATAATTTTCATTTCCAGACTTGTGACTCAATCTCGATCATTTTCATTTCTCGACTTGTGGTTTAATCCCAATAATCTTTATTCTCTGACTTGCAACTCAATCCCAGTCATTTTTATTCTTTGACTTGCAGTTCTATCCCGATCATTTTTATTTTTCAACTTACGGTTCCCAATCATCTTTATTCTTTGATTTGTAATTCATTTACAATTATCTTTATTCTTCAACTTATGGTTCATCTCGATCATGTTTATTCTTCAACTTGTAGCTCAGTCTCGATCATTTTTATTCTAACTCACGGTTTAGTCACAATCATATTTATTTTTGACTCAACGTTTAGTTTCGATCATATTCATTTTTGGACTTACGATTCAGAATGTCATATTTATTATTCGACTGGTGATTCAATCTTAGTTATTTTTATTTTTTTATTTACGATTTAATCCTACTCATTTTTCTTTCTCGATTTACGATTCAATCTCAGGCATATTTATTCTTCAACTTGTAGTTCAATCCCAGTCATATTTATCTTCCACTTATGGCTCAGTCCCAGTCACCTTTATTCTTGACTTGTGGTTTAGTTCCAATCATATTTATTCTTCGATTTATGGTTTAGTCCCAGTTATATTTATTCTTCAACTCAAGGTTCAATCCCAATCACGTTCATTTCTTAACTTGTAGTTCAGTGTTAGTTATATTTATTTTTGACTTGCGGTTCAATCTCGATTATTTTTATTTTCGAACTTGTGTCTCAATCATGATCATCTTTAATTTTAAACTCACAGTTCAATTTCGATCATTATATTTTTCAATCTACGTCCATTCAAATCATTAAAAAAGTCAAAAAATAAAAAAAAGACTTCAGACAAAAATGTTGTCTTTGTCTTTGCCTTATTCATAATTTTCAAAAATGCACAAAGAGGGATAATTATAGATATTGAATTTTGTTTCGGTTCTCCAGACTAGGCCCCGATTTTTAATTTTGTTTAATTTTATTAATAAAAAAATAAAAAACAAAGAGATAGGATTGACACGGTGCCATGCACAACACTAACCTACACCAACAAACCCTAAGCCCTAACCACCATGGCAATCAACTACCCTTACCCTGCACTATTCCTTGCCTCCCCCACTTCACCTTTTTCCATCCATCCCTGGCAGCGTGGATCACATCGGATAGGTGGGAAAAACCCTCTATTAGGCCTTATAAATAGAGCTCCAAGGAAAAAAAAAAAAAAAAGAACCCCCTTCTAGAAAGTCTACTAAGATGACCTTGTAAAAAAAAAATCACCAAAAAATTTTACAAAAAATTAAAACCAAAAAGCCATGGTCAAAAAAATTTTTCAACTAGAACCAAAAAAAATCCCAAGCCATAAAAAAAAAAAACCAAACAAACAAAAAAAAGTCCGTTAGGAATAGGAACCTAATGTCGACTACAAAAAAAAAAACCAACAAAAAAATAAAAAAAAGTTTGAGAACTGAATGACGTTCCTTCAATCTAAGCTCGTGGGTTTACTTTTAGGAAAAATGGCAGCTAAAATAAGGAAGAAGGGGGAAAAAAAGCAGCAAGGTTTTTTTTGGGCTTTTTTGACCACTGACGTTGATCAGACAACGATCAGTAAGGTGGACGATGACAGATTTTTGGGAGAGGTTGCTGGCTTCTTGGCTTTTGTTTGAAAGAGAAATAGAGTTTTTTTTTTTAAACAGAAGGAGAAAATGAGCTAAATTTTTTTTTAAGCTTTTATATAGGTGAAGCAAGCACCAAAATGACATTGTTTTGACCCCTCAGGATTTGTATGCCTGCTCGCGACTTGAGTGACCTAGGATTAATGTAGCCCGACTCAGCAACCCATCTCTTTCAACCAACTCTCAATCGATTCAGCTAAATCGTTTGGCCAAATTGCTACCAGCCAATCTAGTTAAACCCACATTGATCGGTCCGATTCGGGTAATTCTTTTTTTTTCTAATTTTTTTTATTTTTTAGTTTTATTATTATTATTTATGCATGCATAGAATTTCAAGTTTTGCTAAAACAAATATTTGTTGTTTTTAATAATAACAATAATAAAAATGAAAACAAAAAAAAGATAAAAAACAATAAATAGTGAAAAATAAAATTTAAATTTTTGATAATTTTATTAAAACTTAAAATAAACCTAATAAAATAAATTCATAAATAATAAATAACTAGATAATAATTACAACAATAGTTAAATGAAAAATATTTCAAAACTTTTGATTTTTTTTTAATTTGAAAAATAAAGAAAGATAATAACCAAAAAATATAAAAATGATAATGAAAATAGAATAATAAAAAAGATTATTTTTCTTACCTAGATGATAAAGGGAATAAAAATTATCTTTCAAAAAATAAATAAATAATTCTATCTAAATGTTGGAAAATTATTAAATAATAATATAATAAAAATTACTAAAGATAATAATAATAATAATAATAAATTTTATGAAAAAAGAAATACATGAAAATATTTTAACTATTTTTCGAAAATCACAAAAAGTTAACTTATTCCAAAAGTCTGCCTAAATTTTGAAAATTTTTAGATATGCTCATATTTTTTTGAAAAATAATTTCAAAACCCTAAAAGTCGTCAAAACCTTTGAAACCCTAAAACTCTCAAAATCATAAAAGTTCAAATTTTGACACCTTAAAGAATTGAAATCTTGGAAGTCCTCAAAACCCTAAAATCTAAAACCCTAAAACTCTAAACCTTAAACTCCAAAACTCAAAACCTTAAACGTTAAATACTTAAAACCTTAAACCTTAAACCCTCAAAACCATAAACCATAAATTCTCAAAACCGTAAACCATAAGCCCTTAAAACCTTAAAATTTCAAAATCGTAAATTTTGAAACCATAAACCCTAAAACCTTAAGATCTCAAAACCTTCAAACAAGACCTTAAATCTTAAAAATGCATCAAGACCTTGAATCTAACCCAAACCCTAAATTCAATATGTAACCCCAAATCATCGTCTAAAAATCATTCAAATGATAAAACCTCGACCTAAGCTTTACCTAAAACTATTCTAAAATTATAAGGATTCATATGAAAATTTTATGTAAAGTAATTTGTTCCCAAATGTCACATAGAAGATGAGATATTTAGGAAATTTTATTTCATTAAGTTTGTCGTACGGTCCTTAAACTGCGATAATAATGGGATTAAATTAAGAAAAAAATAAATTAAATCTTAAATATAAATAATTACATTTAAACTCTGCCTAGCTGTTAAGGAGTCAGGGTCCTCTATTATATTTAAAAACCCATTTCAAAATTACATTTCATCACCTTGCATAACACCCATTAACAAACATACATTTATTCATTATTGTTTGTACTCGTTTCGCAAGTTCACATTTGTAATTATAGTTTGCTAAGTAATTATATCATCATTAATTTGTTTGCACATAAAATTTTTTTTTTCAAATGTAGTTTAAAAATGTGGAATTATAAAATAAAACAAAAATAATATTCTGAAAGAAATAATTCTTAGTACTTTACTTAGATATTGGAGAGTCACTAATAATTATCTTCTACAAAAAATATTTTTTTCATTTTAAGGAATGTTATAATAAATCTTAAGTGAAAAAAGTTATTTTAAATTTTACTTAGATGGTAGAGATTTTTAAATAATTATTTAACTTAAAGATTTTTTAATATTCCTAAATAATGAACTTTAATAAAATTACTTTCATTTTCAAAAAACAAAATGAAGGGAATTATTATTAAATTTCAAATTGAAATTGTTTTATCCAACATAAAAAATAACGTATGCTTAATTGGTACCAATTTATGGGTGCTGTGAGAATGTTAATATTTTTTCATACGTAACTGACTTCCGAATCCAATCATATCTTTCGTATACTAACAATTGTCTTTTTAATAAAATTTAAATTTATTTTTATAATTTTATTAAAAATTTTTTTTAAGTGACCAATCATATCTTAATAAAAAGATTGATGATAATTATTTATTTTTCTCAATTTTTAAATTTTAAATATCTAATTATTTCAAAGGCGTTATAACAATTAATGATTGAGTTGGTAGTCCCAAAAAGTCAACGAGAAAGGTTAACTTTTCTTTCTTTCTTTTTTTTTATTTGCAAGAGAGTAACTAGTTCTATGATGCCCTTAAATTCTCGAGAAAAAGGAAAATTGCAATGTCAATGACGGTTTTTTATCACCATGTTTATAAATCCCAATTTTTAAGCCCACAATTTCTTCTCATTGTTCCATTATTTGCGCAGTCTCTATGGTTTCTTTCAAAGGGTAATTTTTTGTCTTCTTTTTTTTAAACAATTCTTTTCCAAATCCTTTTTCACTGCTTCTTCTTTGCCTATGAATGATGATAATCCTTTGACAGCTTTCTCATGTTAAACTCTCATTTCTCTTAACTGTCCCTTCACTTGTCTCTTCTTCTATGCAAGTCTCGAAGTTCTGAAAAACCTCTCCGCCACTTTTCTGTCATAGCCTTTTGCCTTCATTTGCATGTTTTTCTGTCTTTTCTCTAACCCAGACAGGCTTTCCTGTGATTCCTCTGTTTCTCTGCAGAGAATAAGAAAATTCTGTCTCTGATCATTGAAATTTCGGTGCCGTTTTTTTTGACTTCTTGTCGTTCAATGAATCCGTAATTGAGTTCTTTTTTCTCACTTGACCACTAAGTGTTCCCACCCTTGAATTGCTTCAACTCCTTCAAAATCCTCTTGATAAACACTTTTTTGCTTGTATGTTTGATCCCTCGTTGAGAAAGTGAAGCAGACCATTATGTGCTCGGAAACAAGTCCACGGTTATCATTTTCGCATGATCTAGGCCAAGCTGATAATCTACCAATCAAACTCAATGAATCGCGAAGGAATACAATGCTTTTGGAGTCGTGTTCTGACTTCGAGTTTAACATTTGTAGCAGCAGCTTTGAGCAAGAATATTCTTCAGCAGATGAGTTATTTGCAAACGGAATGATACTTCCAGTCCGGTTTCAAGAGAAAAAAGTAGTCCATAAATGCCAACTCCCAGCTGTTGTTTCGCTTCCTCCATGTCCTAAATTATCTACAGCTGAGGATTCAAAAAAAGAGAGCATCAGGCAGATCATGCTTGTGAATTCTGATTTGGAAGAAAAGCCAAAGTCCAAGTCTTTTTGGGGTTTCAAGAGAAGTAGCAGTCTCAACTGTGATATAAAAAAGAGCATAATTTGCTCCTTACCACTTCTTTCGCGAAGCAATTCAACTGGTTCCGTTCCAAATCCAAAACGTTCATCGATGAAGGATAGTAACAAGCATAGTTCACAAAAGCTTTTGTCCATTTCAATGACAAAGTCATCATCATCATCATCATCATCATCATGCTGTTCTAATTGTAATGCTTATCAGTTTCATCAGAGGCCTCCTTTGAAGAAAAACCATGGCAAGTCTTATGGCAATGGTTTTCGAATTAGTCCTGTCTTGAACGTACCACCTCATTACATCTCTAAAGGAACAGCAAACCTCTTCGGTTTAGGTTCTTTCTTACGCACCGGGAAAGATAAGAAAAGCAGGAAATAAATTTCAATCAAGATTATTTGTCTTTTAGATTATTGAGATGATGTTGTTTCCTTCACTTTGCTGATCCAAGTCATGTGAAACAACTCGGTAGATTGTATCAGACGATTAATTATTGAGCAGATGGAAATCTAAGAGAGAGCTTAGTTGTACAGGACAAATACTATGATCAAGAAGAGAAAAAGGAGGATTGGAGTAAAGATTTTGGGATGTATGTTTATGCACATCTCGAAATTGCCAGAAGCTTAGGGGACAGAAAAAACAGGTATCCTTCTCTCATGTCTTGTCGGATTCTATTTATCTGTCTCTTTTGGTTATTTAAAAGAAGCTTTTGGCTTAGCTTGCCATTATGTAGATAAAGAGGATTTGGTTGTTTTATCTTTTATGAAAGATTTCTATTGTTTTGTGTCACCATTTGTAATTTCCGGGAGAGATAGACAAATGCAAATGATTTAAAGAGCCAAACGACCGATTGGTAAAACGTTGAACTCTTAATTTTAATTATTAAAATTTAAATTTTTACAATTTTAAGTATTAAAAAAATGTTCTAAGAAACAACAAATGTATAATTGAATGCTGCCTTTATGGATTTCTTATTTGCATTAGCTTCAGCTACAGTTATAAGCAAATCATGGACCATTTTTGTTGTGTGATGGGTGCCTTGGCCTTTGCCCCTCTCTTTCTCTCCTTGATGTGCAGCAAATTCCACTGTAAGCATTTGTTTGGCAAATTGTAAGATTCGTGTTAGGCCAGGAAACAAATTGTAAGCATTTGTTTTCCCTGTGCCCATCATTCCATCATTTTCCATTCGGTAGTGATTTTCCTTGCTGAGGGCTCAACCCTTTTTCTGTTCTATCAAGGTGAATCACAGAATTATTTATCTTGGCAAAACTATTGGTCACGGTTTTAACTACTATGTACAGAAGCTGAAAGTAACATAAAAATTGTAAATATATTGGATAATAATTTTTAATTTTTTTGTTGAAATCGGAATGACTTTTGAAATAGTAATTTGACAATGAGTTGTGACACAATAAGCTTGGAATTTGGTATTAATTACCTGCTTTTTATAGGAGTTTGATGAACATTATTAGTATTTTTTTTTTTGGTAAACTGTTTACGCAAAAATCTATGCAGATCAGTGCCTCTCATTTTGTAACCCACTGTTGTAGTTAGAAAAAATTTTCAGCAGGGATCATACAAGTTGACACATCCTCATTTGGTACGATGACTTAAACTCTAATAACTGAAATTAAAATTTTAATATTCTACTAGCAAACATGTAGTTATTGACACATATCTATATCAACTCCAATTATATAAACATCATACTTTTTTTCATTGTTGAAGAAATTTTAATATTAAAGCCAAAAGTTATATATTTTTATATATATTATCTCGTTATTTGATAAAAAAAAAACTATAAGAATATATTATTTCATACATAAAATTTTTTTTTATTTATACAAGTTGAGATTATTATATTTTACTTTTGAAGCAAAAAACATAACAATAACAACAAATTAAATCTTATATCCCATAACTCTAAGATTAACTATATGAAAGATAAAAAAAAAAAAATCATATTAAATCGTAATTTTAAATTTTTGTATGTCACTCATTTGATGTAATTGTTTTAAATGAATAAAACTTAATTTGTAATAATAAATTGCAAAATTTATATATATGTATATATTAAAATGATATTAGACAATATATTAAAATGATATTAAACAATTATCTTTTAATGAATAAAGATCCACTTACAATAATGTAAGAATTACATATATATTTTTTATTCTCGAATCAAAAGCAAATTCATAACACTTACATTTAATTATTTTGATCCAAAGTTAAGAAAAAAAATGAGTAACTCTTACATTAATATAAGTAAAAATTTTTTTTAATATATGTCACATATCACTTTTAATCTAATATGCTTGTTCCGCATGGTCATATTCATATTAAATCAAATATTGATTTTTTATGAATTTTTTGTGTTATTATTATCATAAAATAAATAAAAAATTTATTTATTTGACCACTTTCTTTAAATTTTTAGGGTTTTTAATGGAATCAATTTAATAAAACGACAAATATTGCTAATATTGTTTTCGGTTTGTTGTTGCCACTGCCGCTTCTTATTTCTGGTTTGTTGAAGTTGTTCATCAGCTTGATTACTTTAACATCATCTTTGACTTGGTCTGATATTACTGTTTTGAAACTTTGATTATACGAATAGAATCTTCTCTTTTGACGAACACCTTGCTTACAAGTTATTGGATAATTTGATACTTTTAAAAAATATGAATTTTTTATATATAATATACTCGAAATAAGTTTGATACACAAAATTTTAATAAAATAAAATAATATAATATTAAATAATATTATTTTATTTTATATTTGATATGAGAAAAACTTGTAATAAAATAATTTATTTATTAGTTAAAAATATTTTTTTTTAATTTATATAATTTAAACTATTAATATAATTTTTAAGAATATAAAAAGACATAAATTCAATCCTTTAAATTAAAAATAATTTTTTTCACTTTAAGAAGATTAAATCATCTTGTACTAAGAAAATAATTAATCTTTTTTATAATCTTATTCTTTCATTTAAATACAAATCAAATATAATACAAAATGATTATTATTCTATTTTATCTACCATCTTACATATCAAAACCTCATAATCTCATATTTTATCAGACTTTGCTTGAACCTAATCTTTTTTTTTTTTTTGTAAGAAAAAATTTAAAGATAAATAGATTACTCAATCCCCTATATTATGATAAGATGTATTATATCTAACAATCTAAAATAGATGACTACAAGTCGTACATTCGAGATAACTGCAATAAATGATCACTGACAGGACTTGAACCTAAAATTTCTTCATAAAAAAAATAAACTTAACCGATTGAACCAACCACTTATCAGTAATCTTCTTTTAATAATATTAAAAGTAGACTCGTGTTATTTTAATACATTGATAAATAATCACTGACAGGACTTGAATTTAAAATTTTTTATCAAAAAAAATAAATTTAATCGATTGAATCAACCACTTATAGTAATCTTCTTTTAATAATATTAAAGATAAACTCGTGTTATTTTAATACATTGAAAATTTTACTTTGAGAATACTCCGGTCAGAATCGAATTCTGGTTTAAAACAAAATATAAGTCATTAACCAAACTAATACATGTGGTGGACTCAGTTTAAAATATAATCAGAAGAGAGGGAGATAACCCTCTTCGACATTTGTGCCAGTGTAGTAGGCATGACCAGGAGCCGAGGACGAGCCGAGAAGTGTCTCCCAGCCACAAAGAAATGGGGTCAGTTGGCACCGATACAGGAGACAAAAACTGGTTGACCTCAGATCAGGTGGACCGGGTGGAATTCAACCGGTACCTTTTAAATCAACAAAGGGTTCTAGAGCTGGAATGACACATGGTAACACGAAGGTGGTGCTACAGTAACGCTTGCATGATTATTGGTGGCTGTCAATTGCAGGTACAAACTTTGGTGTCGGTGGAAAATTATTTGGTATTTCAGAAAAGGGGTACAAATTTCGTGTACACAAACATTCTGAGTAAGTCAGTACTTGAGATTTTATCATGGCTGGCCGAAGGAGGTTGCTGAAAATTCCATTTTATTTCAAGGAAAGAAGATCAATTTACCATCATGAACGTCATGAAGAAAAATGGTACACGGAACAAAGTTTCAAGTATTTTCCTTCTTTTCTGGCCCAAGCAGTATGTTCTTTCTTAAATGAAGTCAATAAATGACGCCAATGTAACTGACTAAATTCTTCTGGAAGAGTAATTACTAAAACATTTAGAAGAAACCATACCATGTAATTTCCTTCACTCGGTCGATAAGAGATCCCTAATTCCCCCTGGAAGAAAACCTAATTAGGGGTGGTCTGTTATGTCACCTAGATTCCTTAATACTTTTTTTAAGAGGCAAGAGATTTTTAAACTTTGCCCAATACATCTCCTTTTCAGATCAATCCAAGCAAATTTATCACTACGAAACTAACCAAATACATGGAAATTTATCTTTCTACAACTTCCAAGCAGATTTGAACTTGGACAACAAAAAGAAAAACACTCTCTTTGGCATCTGAGCCAACCATGCTCATGTTAGACAGACAGGTCAGTCAATTTTACTCCCTGGGATTTCTTCTAGACCTGATTCAGTTTTTATAGTAACCTTGCTCCCATCGCCCCAAAAAAGAGTAGCAGAGTAGAAGGGCACAAGTTCACACAAAACATTGCAAAAAGTGCCACTGTCTAAAGTAGGGCGATTAACACTTAGGTTAAAGTTTAAGGAGCAGTTTAAGGAGGTAAGGTAGTGTTAATTTTTTTCCTTGTAAGATGGTATAGAGATGCAAAAATTCTATACATCTCTAACTTGTCAATGACCTGTAGCTTCTACCAGCGTCTCTATGCTTTCGATGAGCCCAAAAGTCAGAAAACCGAGTGAAAAGGACTTGCATGTGTGTATATCAGTTGTAAAGGAAATAGCCACCTAGTAACGCGTAAAAAAGACTTGGCTATACAAGTATTTACAAACTAACCTCTATACATCTTTGCAAAAGAGGATAAGCCTCTTATTGATGTGTAGTAGAGCACTCTGAAGTTACTGTCTCACTCTTGATCACACGGGTGTTGTACAATCCACAATATCCACACTTGTGATACAACCAACGGAAGCGTGCTGTGCCCTTTCGATCACAATCATTGCAAAGAACATCCTGGATTGGCATATGCACTTGATATGAGCAGATTATTTTTGTACTCAGCAAAACTAAACATTGGTTGATTTCATTACCCAAAAAAATTGTTAAATTATAAACAACCATTATATGCAATGCATGCCATAACCTCAATGGGAGGGTTTTGCAGAAAAGTAGACTTATACCTCCACCTTCACTTTAAACTTATTTCCGTTACCTTCCCACATTAATAATTACAAATAGATTTTACAAGCAATTCATCGGATAAGATGAATCCCTGCACTTCTCCAACCCTGAAATCAGACAAAATTTATCTTTTCAGGTAAAAAGCATGTGTACCAGACACCGATCTCTATATTCTTCCAGAAGCTATTCAGCAGCCAACAATGCATCAAGCATGCCAAAGTAAATCTGAAAGATAAACAACAGATAATAATTACATAATTATGTCTCGAATAGACAAAACTCGAAGTTTATCATAACAGGACAAACTATTCCCCTCAACTAAGTATTGAAGCCGATGGGGAAACTGTGCAGAGTAGTATTAGGGTTGCGTTTGGATCCTTTAATTAGAAAAAAAAGGAACTTAGGGAATTTGGGTTTTAGATTTAGCTAATGCTTCCAGCAGAGCTCAGAAAATAACATTTCATGATTTATTATCTCACTCAAATCCATGAATTCCTATTATCATCTCTAAAATGTGGATTTAAAAAATGAGATTAAAGAAGTCACTTCTCATCATTTCCCATTTATATTTCACGTTTAATGCTTCTTTGAATTGTGGGAAAACTAAGAAGTAAAACTGTGTAAAAAACTAAGAGTAAAACTGAATGTTTATTGAAAAAATGCTCATAAAAAATTATACAAATATCTTAGGTTTATATACAACTAACAGCGGGTAAACTAAAAAATTAAATCTTTCTAAAACTGATCCTATAATTGAGAGGTTGTCTATCATAATTTTTTGTCCTAAATTCTAAGGATACAAATATTTAATTCTAGAGATACAAACATACATATATAGATTACAAGATTACAACTAGCTATAAATAAGTGTATTTGCACACTCTCCCTCAAGCTGGTGAATAGGTGTTTTCCATTCTCAGCTTGAAAATAATTTCTTGAAATATTGCACTGCTGAAAACTTTAGTCAACGCATCTGCAAGTGGACCATTGGTTGATATATATAGTGTACAAATTAACCCACTATCTAGTGTCTCCTTTATGAAATGCCGGTCTACTTCAATGTGTTTTGTTCTGTGATGTCGCACAGGATTTTGTGCAATGTTTATTATAGACTTGTTATCATAGCAAAGTCTCATTGGTCCATCCCACTTGATCTTCAAGTCTTTTAGGATAATCTTTAACCATAATAGTTCACAAATTCCTTGAGCCATTGCTCTGAACTCTGCTTCAACACTTGATCTTGCCACTACATTATGTTTTTTACTCCTCCAAGTCACAAAATTATCACCTAAAAAAATGCAGTAGTCTGAGGTAGATCTTCTATCAATTACTGAACCTGCATAATCTGCATCTGTATACCTCTCTAGAACCAGTCCCGAATTTCTTTTGAATACAATACCTCTCCCAGGATTGGCCTTCAAATAGTGCAATACACGGTAGACAACTTGTAGGTGCACTTCTTTAGGACTATACATAAATTAACTTATCATACTTATAGCATATGCTATATCAAGTATAGTATGTGAGAGATAAATGAGTCTTCCAACTAATCTCTGATACATCTCTCTATCAATAGTAGCATCTTCATTAACTTATCCAAATTTATGATTAGGATCTATAAGGGTATTTGTAGGTTTACATGTGAGCTTCCCAGTTTTCTTCAAAAGATCCATCACATATTTTTGTTGTGAAATGAAAATACCATACCATAAGTGAGCTACTTCAATTCCTAGGAAGTACTTCAATCTCCATAACTTTTTTATCTCAAATTTTTTAGCCAAACACTGTTTTAGAAATTCTCTTTTTCATCATTTTCGGTTACAATTATATCATCAACATACATTAATAGAACTGTGACTCTCCTTGAATCAGAGTGCATGATAAATAATGTGTAATCTCCTTGACTCTGCTTATATCCCATTGCAAGCATCGCTTGGCAAATCTCGTGAACCAAGCCCTAAGAGATTATTTAAGGCCATATAAAGCCTTTTTCAGCTTACATACTTTGTTTGCTTCTAGATGACCTCCAAATCCCGATGGCACCTTCATATATATTTCTTCTTCCAAATCACCATGTAGAAAAGCATTCTTTACATCAAATTGTTGGAAGTTGCCAATTGTAATTTGCAGCCAATGATAATAAAATTCTAACTGCATTCATCTTGGCAACTGGAGCAAAAGTTTCCTGGTAATCTACTCCATAAGTCTGAGTGTAGCCTTTAGCCACCAACCTAGCATTATACATTTCAACAGTACCATCCATCTTGTATTTTTTAGTGAAAACCCATTTACACCCAACTACATTTTTTCCTTTAGACAACTTTACTCTACCAGTTCCTATGTTTTTTTCTCTAAGGCTTCCATTTCTATTTTCATGGCTTCTCTCCATTTCTCACTAGATAATGCCTCACATAATGTAGTTGGAATAAAAACAGTGTTAGACTCACAAGAAAATTTTTGTGGGATGGTGAGAAATTTTCAAATGACACAAAATTAGAGATTGGGTATAATGGATGCTTAATACATTCTCTGGGTCCTTTCCTAAAGGCAATAAGCAAATCATAATCACTAGTTATAGTTTTAGGAGATTTATGCTCATTTTGAGAAACAGAGTCAAAGGTTGTAGTTACCTCATTGCCAGAGTGAGGATCAGGTTCTTAGACTTGCACTGGTTCAAGATCTAAAACTTTTCTTCTTGAGTACACCTATAATTCCTACATAGAATCAAGAACAATATTATCCTATGTCACATCTTCTATATTTGGAATGGATTCAGACTCAAATTCAGTATTTGACTTAGACTCAGAAAAAACAGGTTTAGACTCAGAAGAATTAATGGGTAAAAATATTGAAGAGGAGGACAAGTCAAGCAAAAAGAAATATTTATCCTTATCTTCCATGAATAAAGTCTCCCTTTGAAGATAAGGTTGAAAAAAAAATGGTTTACTTTCTTTAAAACTGACATCCATAGACACATAATTTTTTGGTAAGAGGATGATAGCACTTATACCTTTTCTTAGTTGATGAATACCTTACAAAAATGCACTTAATTGCTCTAAGATCCAACTTTTCCCTATTATGACTGTGAACATGAACAAATGATGTACAACCAAATATCCTAGGTGCGAAGTTGTTTGTGGTATTAAAGTTGGGATAGAATTGTGAGAGTAGTTCCATAGAAGTTTTAAATCCCAAAACCCTTGAAGGTAACTTGTTTATAATATGTGTGGAAGTAAGAAGAACTTCTCGCCAATAGGATTTGGGTACATTTGCTTGAAAAAGTAAAGCTCAAGTTGCGGCTAGTAAATAGTTGTTTTTCCTCTCTGCCACTCCATTCTGCTGTGGAATATTAATACAAGATGACTCATGAATAATCCCCTCCTTTTGAAAATAGGTAGATAAACTCTTATTGAAATAATCTTTTGCATTATCAGACCTAAATCTCTTGATTTTCACTCCAAATTGATTTTGGATTATGTTTTGAAAGCTTAAAAATATACTATTCACATATGATTTGGATTTAAGTAAAAATATCCAAGAGACCCTAATACAATTATCTATGAAAGAAACAAACCACCTTGTACCAAAAATATTAGAAATTGTAGAGGGACCCGTCACTATGAATCAAGTAAAAAGGAGTAGAACTTCTTTTATTGCTAACTGAAAAAAACACGTCTATGCTTTGCAAGTTCACAAACATCACAATGAAAATTTCGACATTTAATCCTTGGAACAAAGAAGGAAACATGTTTTCAAAGTTCCAAAAGAAGGATGTCCAAGATGAAAAATATAAAGCCAAAGTTTATCTTTATTGAAAGATTTTTCAGAAAGAAATGACAAAGGTAAACTATTTTTTATATTAGTTGTGTTGTTTGATGTTTCAAGATAGTTTAGTCCATTTTTCTCCTTAACAAGTCCAATCCTTTTCTCCAAACTCTGGTTTTGAAATTCACAATAGGAGGGATAAAAAGTCACTTTGCAGTTTATATCTCTGGTAAGTTTTTGTATATATATATATATATTAGATTAGTAGACAATTCAGAAACATGAACATTTTTAAGAACAAACGAGGAATTAATTTGAACATCTCATAATCCTGCCACTGTAATAAGTGAACCATTTGCAACAATAATTTTCTTATTATTAGGACAAAGGGTATATGTATTAAACTACTATGAAGAATGTGTCATATGGTCTGTTGTTCCCGAATCAATGACCCAAAAACTCATAATAGGCTTAATCAAAATATTTAATCCATAAGAGCCAAAAGCTTTACCTAAACTAGAAACCTTAGCCAAAGAACATACCCTAGTAAGCTTTTCAAGAGTTTTCGATAGGCTTCTTAGTTCCTCAATCTCTTCTCTATCCAACTCTCTTTGTTCCCAAGACTTCTATAATACTCCAATGGTTTTACCGGTTGTCACTTCCTCAAATCGGGTAGCAGTGATAGATTTTGCTATCGCTGGCATGACTATCTTTCTCAGGACTGAAGTAAGTCTTGATAGTAAATGTTTAACCAAAGACAATTCTAGGCAATGAAGGCCAAAGAAGTAATAAATAATATTAATAGATTTAACAAGATTTCGTTATGAAAGCCTGAAATAGAATTCAACAATAAAGGCTAAAAAAATTTTTTTTTCAAGAAAAGCCTAGAGCTCTAATATCATATGAAAAAACTAAGTAAAACTGTGTGAAAAATTAAGAGTAAAACTTTGACACCTCAATCCCGCATCGGGATATTCTGAAGATCTGCTATGATATATAAGTTAAGATTTAATCCTAAACTTGAAAGGGGCCTTTCGTGGGACAAAACCATAAGACCTTCGAGTCAAAGCAGACAATACCTCATAGGTTGAGTGCAAGTCTTCACAAGTGGTATCAAAATAGTTACCAATTAAACGGGAGCTAAAAGCTACACCATGGGAGCCATCTCTAAAATCCCAACATCTAGTGTGATCCTATGATCTATGATTTGTGATCTGTGTGTGCTTTGTGTTGAGCTTGCCTAACAATTGATGTGATTCAATGGATCTTAGTGTTTTGAGTTGGCTTGACGGGACGTCAAGCTTTAACAGGGAAAGTTTGTAACACTCCAATCCCACATAAAGAGACTTTTAAGATCTACTATGATATATAAATTGAGGTTTAAACCTAAACTTGCAAGGCACCATTTGTGGGACAAAATTGTGAGACTTTCAAATCAAAGCGGACAATAACTCGCAGGTTGGGTGCGGGTCTTCACAAATGGTATCAAAGCAGTCACCAGTCGGACGAGAGCTAAATGCTACATCGTGAGAGCCACCTCTAGAATCCTACGGGAGCTAAGTGCTACACGGTGGGAGCCACCTTTCAAATCCCAACGTTTAGTGTGATCCTGTGATCTATGTGTGTTTTATGTTGGGCTTGCCCAACGTTTGGTATGATTCGATGGATCTATGTGCTTTGTGTTGGGTTTTACAGGGATATCAAGCTTTAACGAGGGGAGTTTGTAACACCCCAATTCCACATCGAGATAATCTAAAGTTTTACTATGATATATATGTAAAGATCTAAATCTAAACTTATGAGATGCCTTTTATGAGACAAAACCATCAGACCTTTGAGTTAAAGCAGACAATACCTCGCAGATTGAGTACGGGTCTCCACAAAAATTGAATGTATATTGAAAAACTGTTCATAAAGAATTATACAAGCACCTTAGGTTTATAGACAACTAGTGGGTAAACTAAGAAATTAAATCTTCCTAATATTGATCCTATAATTGAGGAATTGTCTATCATAATTTTCTGTCCTTAATTCTAGGAATACAAATACTTAATTCTAGACATACAAATATAAATATACATATTACAAGATTACAACCAACTATAAATAAGTGTTTTCCCACATGAACATTTACTGATATCATATATTGCTATATTTACTCTCACAACTTTGCGCAACAAATCAAGTCCAAATATACTCTTGTAAAGCCTTCTATTCAAATATAATTTCTTGCAGTTTCTTATTTTTCTTAATACCTCATTACCATCTCATATGAGAAACATGAAAAGATAAAACCTTGTCTAAGTAACAAAAACTAAGGTGCAATAAAATTCTCTTACCATCATATCTCCCAAGGATTTGCTGCAAATTGGACAGGTGTAATGACTGCAAGTACATGCCTAATACAGCAGAAGATTTGAGGTCATTAACCATTCTCTGATGTTCCTTCAAAGAATAATTATACATGAAACAAGAAATAAGAGTGCATATTGAACTATGAACATAGGAAAGACAAGAGACCTGAAAACAAGCTGAATGCATGTAATGACCACAAGGTAGAGCTCTGACTGTTGCACTTGATGTGCACAAAAAATCACAACAGTTAGGGCAGTTAGTTTCTAAACCTTTCTCCTGGCACTTGTGGTTCACTAATTTTATCTCAAGGCAACAATTGCATGTCATGCAAGGAAAATAATCAATGCCAAGTCCTCTCCCAACATGGCATAGATTGCAAAATGGACAATGATACACATTCCTGCAGCAGAAAAGTTACTAGGATAGATCAAAGAGAAGCACCATCTTTTCCACTAAAAATTAAACCATGCAGCTGCTCTTTAGCAATTCCAAATTAATGAAGGCAGAACAGAAATTCATGGTACAAATGCCAATTATCATGCTAGTTACAAGGTCCTAGATGCAAAAAGAACCGTTTTTACAACTTTCTCTTCATATTCTCCTACAATCATTACATAAGTGCAATGCAAAAGTCCTTTACATTTATTGGTAGGAGGACAAAGGATAAAAGAGTAGAAATGAAAAGATGCAATATAGAACAATTTACTAATTTATTGAAGAGAAAATGAAGATGGAAATAGGAAGGAACATGCATCTTTCCTAATTACAAAATCAATCCTTTCCTAATTATAAGGTAAAACAAGATGAAAAGGCTCAACCCATAAACAGATCTATTCTTCCATTTTTTCTCAGATTTCATGCTTTATTTTTCTTATTCAACCAACCAATCAACTTCTTTTTTTCCTTTCCTTTTTCTCTCCTATTTTTGTCGTCGTCGTTGTTGCTCATGTTGTATATTTAGCTTAGCTATCTCACAGAATGAGGAGAAAAACTGAAAAGAAAGATAACCAGTGATAAGTTGTACATCTTTTAGTTTCCCGTATACTATTTGAAATGTTGGAACTGAAATGTAACTGCAGACAGAGTCAGCCTGTCTAAACTTAATTCATACCACCCTTTTCCATTACCCGTTAACAATGTAGCCTACTAAACAGACATTTTAAACCTAACTTTCATAAAATGTTCTTAGTTATTTTAAGGGTTAATGTCATGAATGTCCCTTAAACTATAGTAAAATGTTCAATGTGGTACCAGAACTTTAAAAATCTCTAATGTGATACCTAAACTATGCATCTATTAACTAAAGTGATGCTCACTCCTAACGTAGCTAGCTTCAAATGATGACACGTAACATACAAACAACCCTCCAAATATCACATTAGTTAATAGATTCACAGTTCAGGTACTACACTAGAGATTTTTAAAGTTCAGATATCACATTAAACATTTCACTATAGTTTAGGGGCAATTCATGACATTAACCCTTATTTTAACTTCTTAAAATGAATAGAGGACAATATCTGGAAAATGATACCTAAAATGGTATCTACCATTCTAGGATTTTCTTCAATTCATATCATCGGACACATTGGGGTTAGTGCCAAAGCTTTCATGTATTAAGCAATAGAGAATTCTTATAATCAGTATAAGGTGGTTATAGATCATCAAAATGGATGGTACATATAAGTCATAAACTCATAAAGCAGGTTTTCTAAGAGCTTCAGAAAAGGGTAAATGAAAGAGTCTGCACATCTTGACACAGAATAAATGTGGTGTACAACAATTTAAATGAAGCTTTCAGGAAAATGCACTAGAAAAATACAACTTCACAAATGAAGGATTGAGAACACTTTTTGGAAATGACATTCAGAAAATCTTATGTATCCAAAAAAGCATCATATAATAGAAAAAAAAAGTTCAAATTAAATGCACATGAGATTGCTGCAAGTTGAAAATTACCAAAACACATACCTTTCATCATCAAAAAACTTGCATATGTTACAATAATACTTTGCCATTAAAAGTTCATTGCAGGAAGGTGTAATGCACATTGGCCTAACAGGCTGAATCTTAAGGCAGCCCATGCACATCATCTCTAAGGTTGCTTTTCTGACTAGGTTGAGAAAAAAAGACATATGCAGAGAACTCTGACCTCAAATGCAAGAAATAATATAGGAACTTACCTATCCATTGAGTGATCACTCACTCTGTCATGGCAAAACCTACAGGTAAACAACTTGCGACAGCAAGCAGCCTGGAGTTTGCAGTTTCTTATATAGTGCTCACACCCAAATATTTGTTTTCCTGGATCTCGAAATAATGGAGAGCATCCCATTACATCTTCACCATTAGAAGTTTCACTGGATGCTGCTTGAGGCAACTATTGCTGAGCAGCTATCCATTGACTAAAATAAACAATTTACTGATTGATTATTCAGAACTCAAGGGAAAAATAATAAAGAAATAATATTGAACCAGAAATAAGAGAAGATAAGAAACACAAAATATAATGCTAATTATTATATGGAATTAAATATATATAAAGCAGATTATTATGATGGAACTAACCTAGTTAAAAGATTTTGAACAAGATATGCTTTTCTCCTTGGGTCAAGAGTTGAGTCCCGATAAACCTTCCTGATCTCTGACTCAAGATCATTTTGTTCATTTGAAATATATCTTTCCACCTAGGCTTAAATATTTTATCACTTTGGTCCAAGCTGTCTTGAAAATCATTATCTAGAGAAGAATATTGGAGAAATAAGTTAAAATGTTTCACACAACAAAGTACACAACACCAAAAGCATATAATTACCAAATACCTTTATGGGAGATGCCAGTTTCTGACATTTCATTCTGCAAGGATGATTCTGAAGGTTGTTTCCAGCATTCATTAAGCCACTCATTGAACATTGTGTTTTTGGTTGCTTGCTTCCACATGTCAATCAGTTTATCGTGCTCATCCTGGGTAAGGGCTAAGTTACCCGTGGAAGCATCGATTGAAGCACTTCAGCACCTGTGGTTCCAATTATGTGGCCAACTAGTTTGTCTTGCTCCTCCACAGAGAAATATCTACGAAATATTGACAAAAGCTCAAGTTCTTTCCTGAAATTGTGATGATCCAGGGTAACTCTGATGGATTTGCACATCCCCTGAAGCTTAGTAGCCAGCTCATTATATTTTCTCAGAAAATCACCATCATTAGCACCAGAAAGTTCAGTGCTACTGCCAGTTAAATTTGCTGGCATATGACCTCTGGTCAAGTTTTCATGAAGATGTGAAAGTTCACAAAGAACACTGTTAATGTCTTCAAATAATTTTTCCTCCTGCTTATGATCTAGTGTATACGAGTGACTGACATTATGAAGTGTCTCTTTAGACTCCAATGCAGGAAAAACAATATCATCCTCAGTATTAGTATGAGCTCTGTATAAACC
Organism: Durio zibethinus; assembly: GCF_002303985.1. The sequence goes on from NW_019167827.1 coordinate 8,848,392, forward strand.
CCATAACAGACGAAACCTTCCAATAAACTGCCAAAGGAATGTCTCATCACAATGGCTGAACTTTCCAGATTCAACATCCAGATATTCCGAGTCTTTCCTGATGGCTTTATGAAATTTGAATATAGTATCAATTGGACTATCAGCTGAGCCAATGTCAGACAAGTTATTGTCTGTTTCCTAGACAAAAAGACTGGAATTAAGAGACAGAGCAGATGAGCTAAAAGAGAAAGATCTCAGAGAATTGGCTGTTGAAAGAGAACTCAACCACAAATTATTACAATTTACTCCTAAACCAGGAACACAGTAGGACCTTTCGTTACAAGATGGCCTATGGGCATCTGCTGTATCCGACTGATCAGAGGCATTGTTATTGCAAGAAACAGAAACATTTATTTTGACTGGCCTTTTTACTTCATCTCCATGAACTGATAAACAAGTTTCATTCTTGTACAAAGCAGAAGTGCATGCACAGAATGATTGGACAGAATCTTCTTCAATGTGAGCGAACCTTTTAACACAACAAAAACTCCCATTTGGAGACAAACACATGTTACGACCCTTGCAAGCCCAACCAGAAAAGAAGTGTCACCAGAGCAGCATCTTTTGCTGGAGCTGAATTAAAGAAGTATAAGTGAGTTAGAAATGGTTCATTGAACAGTAAAATTTTTAATTTGTAATTCCACAAAGTGGCTCACTGACTATATAGGGAATGGATTATATAGACCTGCCGACTGCATGTTTTTGAGGAAATTCCAGGCTTCATTGTCAGTTAATGACCCAACCAGCCATGGCAAGACACGCTCAATCAATCTCAAGGGCATCACATACAAGCTTCAATACAAAAGTTCTCACTGCCTTTTGAAGCTAAAGTTCTTTCGCACAATAGAAAGAACCTAGAAATGGACAAGAGCTTAGCAGAAACATTCACATATTGAAAGAACATGTTTGGTAGGACAAATTTCTAGTGATGCACAAAGTTATTTAACCAATTACAGCAAGAGGAAACATAGAGCTTTAGTTAATATTCTATACACTTAAAATGAACCATAGGATATAAAATTATTTACTAATATCCTAGCGCACTTTCACATATTACCCTAGAACCCAACTGCCTCTTTCCCTCTCCCCCCCTTCCCTCTCTCCCCATGTAATGTGCACATTTATGCAAATTTTATATATGCATGTGTAGTTATGTATACATACAAATAAACTGGGTCAGTCTAGGAATACAAAAACTTCATGTTTAACATAAGAGCACCTATCAAACATCCCCCAAAAATAAAGCTCACCTGAACTTCCTCATTGTGGAAATGCGTCCATATAGTTTCCATTATTTAATCAGCATGCCCATATAACTTGGAATAAAATTCAGTGGCGGAAGTAGAAACTGCACCTGCATTTTGAATTCTTTCAATCAAACACCTAAAGTCATTGAATTGGCTCTCTTCTTTAGCATGCTCCTGGGAGAAAGACAGTTCTCCGTCAACAGCAGGGAATATGACCTTGTCCTCTGTATTACCGCATAATATTAGCAATAACAATCATCAGTTTTCCTTCTTAAAAATATAGACACGAGAATATACAGCAAAACTATAATTTCAAAATCAGAAGGTGTTGAAATAAATATATATATATACACCAGCTCTGCATCAATGAAGATTTCAAATTCATAATCAAGCCTCTCCTGTGATTAACAGCCATAATATCAGAAGACTTTCACATTTCAACATGAAAACTAGAGGATAGACATACATCTTTTTATTTGGTCCACCCTTATTCTTGAATTAGAAACAGAGACAGAGAGAAACTTGACAAATAGAATTAGGTGATTCAAAGTGCTAACGATCAGATTGGAGCCTGTATGAAAGATGCCATAACTTATAAGTTTCTCTTTCAAGATTGTTTCTATGTAGAGATGGTAAAAAAATATCGTGACAAGTGCCAACCTGCCCTGGCAGGGATTTTTTTCTTTGAGAAATGGGGGCTAAAGCAATGCAGGGAAGGTTTTTTTCAATAAAAAAAAATAGACCACAGGAAAACAGGTTTAGATTGCCTGGTCCAGGGAATATATACAATTGATATTTATATTACTCTTTATTTAATTTTATATTATATAATATGTATATTTATTTAATACTAATATGAGAATAAATAATAAATTTATATTCAAAATGTCATTTATATTTTTATTAAAATGATAAATGAGTTTACAAAGAAATATAATAAAGAAAAAGGCAATAACAATTTTCAAGGAATGATGAGTTGGATGCCAGTTTATAAAGTTCTCAAGAGCAAAGGAAGCGAAATTTAGATACAGTATTTATCCAAAAAAAAAAAAAAAGAAAGAAATTTAGATATAGTAGATTATTAAGATAGAATTTATAAGAAAAGAGAAGGAAAAGGTATAAAACAACAAAATGGAAATACCTGTGAAAGATGCAAACCTCAGCAATAAATTGCAATCATTCATTAAAGATTAATAGATTACTGAAGTCCCCAGAAAGTTGAACCTTCCTAGCCTCTTCGGCTATCTCATTCAGCTCTCTCTTAATAGCATTATGCCAAAGCAATATTTCGTTCATTGGATGTGTCCTGTCCATACCTGAAACATTATTGCTAGGCTCCAAATATTTTCTTTTCCCTGTCTTGGATGACTTGCAAGGACATATTATGCTGTCCAATAACTGACTTATGCCATCAGTAGAATCTAGACGACATTTTCCTAATATGTCAGCACCATTTCTTCCTTCCATCCAGGGGAAGATAACCTTTGGAAAGTGAAAACAGTAATCAATTATAAGCAGACAAAACTGTCCAACAAAATCAAAGAGCTGAATAACAATAGAGATCTTGCCTGCTGCAGAAGCTTTTCTTCCGGAACTATCTTGCTCAAGCACTTCTGCATATCCTCATATTCATCAGGTGGACAAAAAGATGAAAGCCACGGAAGGAACTCTGCCATCATATTGACAGGAATGCTGCATAAAAACTGCCAGACCAGAGATGCTTGCTCTTCAAATGAGAACTTTTCAATAAGCAAGGGAAAAACCTGTCATATTCAAAGAGTATACCAATGTAAGCAGAATATACATCCCTACTTTAGCATGTATCATCTTCTGGATTGATGGATTAAAGCATTGAAGGTAGAAGGCCTTTAAGTCATGTTGACTGAATTAGTTTTAGAAAATAAAGGAATGGCAATCAACATGAATTGGGTTAGCTTTTAATCTCCATGTGTTAAAAAGCAAAAAGAAATATCTAAATTTTAATCTCAAACTGGTATATTCTTCACAAAGCATCAGAAATTTAACAAATCAAAAACAATAGTGGGCGTATGCAGTAATTACCTTAGAAAATGGAGATAGATAAAGTAAAGGCATGAGGCTGAATAATTCTTTGACTAAAATATAGATCTTCAGTAATTATATCTTTGTCCTTCTGTTTCCCTTCTCATCTACAATTAGATCCCTTGATTCCTTTTCTGAAATCAACCATGTTTCTGATCAATTTCAAGAAATGATGTTTCTATTTCTTATTTGCAAATTATATTATCTGCGTCACACATACATCAGTTTTGGAGGTGTTTCAGAGCAGTATCTCCACTGAACACCTATCTTACACAGCTATCATAAGTAAACTCCATCTTTAACATCGCACATTTGTCTCCCAACAATAGAAATCAAAGAACCACAAAAAAGGCAAAGCAAAAGGTTTAATTTCTTCATAAATTGAGGCAGATAACTATCTCTAACAATCAAAGTGATTAAGAGCCCCTGCTCAGGCTTTCCATTTTTCCTAATGTATACTTGTCAGACATATATCAGACATCTCGAAGAAGACACATGTATGAAGATACAACTCTCCAATTGCATGGAAAGATTATGAAGGATTAAACGCATTCATGTCAGACACATATTCATAACCGAAATTCATACCCCAGTCTGAGCAACAAATGTCTCATCCTTTTTTTTCAATACATTACCAAGCGCATGTGGCAACCTATGATCCTAAAAGGAATGGTAATTCAAGCACACATAAAATTAATACAGCCTAATCAACTGGCACAAACTTGTTAGATATCCAATGATATATATGCCATAGATGCAGTACTCAAGGGAGACCAACAATAAAACAATTTATTAATTTAGTATTATGTAAATTCTTTACAGAGATAAGAAAAGCATCTTCCAATAAATTTGTCAAATCAAACCTCAGATTATGAATATTCTAAAATCCATCAACAAAACATGGCAAACAAAACTTATAGATCATTAAATGAAGTAAAATAGTAAGTACAATGCAAAATAGAGAGGAGGAATAATATTGTTTATGGAAGGGAGCATTCACATCACAATACAAGGAAAACTGCATCAGTTCATGGGAAATAAATGCAATGTTTGAGAATATATGTGAAAAGCTTATATTGAGCACTCTATTCACTCTGTCAATTAACTGATGCTAAACTAGTAGGTTAAAAACAACTATTCCGAATATAACTATTATGAAATTGAAGCAAATGAAAACCAGTTTTCAGGTGGGGACAAAATGACCATATCTTTTCTTAGTTATTTTCGGATGCCCAGACAATAGCAAAGAGTTTGTACTTTATATTGTCTAAATTCTAAAATAGGAAAACAACACTAAATGAGCTTATACCTGCTCCTCTTCTTTGGCTGTGTGCTGGTTAATTGATGTCTGAAGGGCCCCCGTACAAGAACCTAACTACCTTGGGAAGTTCTCATCATCTTGCATATAAGAATTAAAAAGCTCAAATAGATGATCAAAAAGACTGCTTTCACACTTGTGTTCAAGGGAGTACGTTTTTGCCACATTTTTTACACATATATCTAGACCTGGTAAAATAACCTGCATTTCAAATCGTGATGCTATCAGAACTTCTGGTATCGTAGAAAGAAAAGGTTTGGAAACATATATATGCCACTAAAGAAAGCTGCCGGGAGTCAAATTGAAATCTTTGAAATTCAGCTCACAACTGTGTTCATGCATATTGCCTGATAACTTCTAGAGAGCATCTTGCCTACTTCTATCAAAAATATGAAGTAAGCAGCAGTTACCAAACTTTTAAGTTTAAAAGATAAATTGCAAGTTAAGATATTTTTAAGAGTCACCACACCAAAGAAAAAAAATACTAGGTAGTAACAATCAAATTTCAAATAAACCAGAAATTAGCAATATCTTCTTATCTGTAATAGATGCACAATCATCTAATGATGATGCCTACATTAGTTAAAACCATAAAATACTTTTCTGAAAAAAAAAAAACTCTTGGTTGAGAAACACAAATTAATTAATCACTACAACCAAACACATCTTGGCAATGCAGAAAATTTGAAACAAAAGTGCTTTCCGCTAACTTACAAACTGAGAAACCTTTAATAGTAAAATGAGTAATATTTCCAAACTGTGATTCCCTTCTAGAAGAATAAGAGGCAATTTGCAACTTGTTTTGGAAATAAAAATGAAAATTTACAAGTTGGCTCTGTTTGCTTAGCATCATATATTGGAACATTTTGCACACACTCACTTCAATAGATCCCCATAATTTCAACAAACCACGTTTTCAGTTTTTCAAAATAAAATGTCAACATTCTTCCACAAGTTATTAAAATAAAAAAAAAAAAGGAGAGAGAAAAACACACATCATTCTTAGATAAAAGTGTGAATTGTCAAAAAATATTTCGCATAATTTTTCCATTAAATTTATTTACAAAGACACTCATTTGAATTGGAAGCACTTGTTACTGAATGCCTCTGATAAACCATTTCAAATCATTGAAAATTAAAATTTTTCGTGGTTTTATTTTTTCAATGAGTTTTGATAAATCTTTCCTAGAAACTACATTTTCAATGAAAAAATGTTGAAAATACAAAGTAGTTTTTAGCTACTTAATGCATTAAGTTAATTTTATTTAAGAAAAAATACTATTTGATTGCATTAATCTTAAATTCTTTTCTTCAAACTATTTATTCTTTTCTTTTTTTACCAGTTGAAAACGATTATAAAATCATATTTGTCTTTTATTAAAAAATTAATAAAAACCTACTACCATTTAATCTTTAGTAGCATATCAAAGAATTTTTATATCATAAATTTAGTACTTAAAATTTTCAGAATTAAAATTTATATCCTTAATTTTCAATGTTTTATTCATTCAATTATTAAACAACATCTAAGTTAGGGAAATATACAGGATAATGAATACTAAAAAAATTAAAAATTATAAGAATAAGTGAGTGTGCAAAAAAAAAAAGAGAAAGAAACCGGCAGTCCATGCATAGAAATAAATCAAAGCTGATTACAAATCAAATCATAATCTTTTTCCTTTTTTTTCATTTCCAAAAGCAAAAAGAAAAACCAAAAATTCATGATTCCTATGAATAAGGTCTGAGTAAAAGGCTATGCAGCACTCACCTTCACTGACATAATAGAAGAAAAGAAATAATTACTAAGAAAAAAGAAAGAATGAAATTCCATCAATATACTACGAAAAAATCAATTAATCACAATTTAAAAAAATAAATTCCTTCCTCACTTCCAGTTACCAAGGAAACAACAAATTGACTTAGAAAAATTAAAATTAAAAAAAAAAACCCCTAAAATGTGACTATATACAAACAGGCAGTCGTGCAAATACATAATTAGTCGTCTATAAACAAAATTATTAAAAACACGATTTAAAATTCACAGAATCAAAAAATAAGAGAAAATCAGATTATTCAAATTTTAAAACTCTCCCGGCGAAACAACCAGAACATTCGAAAATTGAGACAAAATGAAGAGAAAAAGGAAGTACCTCATCTTCGGCAACGGAGTAGTGCTTATAAATCAATCTGAGAAAACCGTACCAATTAAACAGCGATTGAATATCGACACTGTTTCCCATAGCAAACGCCAAAGCCAATCGGTGAAGCGCATCCAGCTCATTCCGCACCGCCTTATGAAACAACAAGAATATCAGAATAGGAGACTTCTGTCCACTCTCCATCCGACAGAGCTCCAAACGGTGCCGTTTTGACCATGCTCGTTAACACCTCGACCGCCTCCTCCTTACGCTGCAATTCCGGTAAAGGAATCCCCATTTCAAAACTCTCTGCTCCTTTAACTTTTCCCTCTTTTCTTTTTCTTTCATCTTCTCCGTGATACTAATTCTCTCCTCTTTTGGTTTTATTATTTATAGTATATCTCATTTTCTTTGTCAAATTTTTTTTAATATTTCAAAAGACAATTTTTATTTATACCACATTTATTATTTTATACACCTTAATTTCAAAATTCAATTTTTTATTTTTACTAAATACATCCATACTCTCCACTTTTTATTTTTCATTCATGACTTTTCTCTTTGTTTTTGTTACTTTTTAATAAAAAATTTCTAAATTAATCAAATTAACCTAAAATCATATGTATTTTTTAATTTTTCAATGATTAAAAGTAAAATTCTTACCCCGCTTTTATTTATTTTGGTTGAATTATGGTTAAAATCATGTGAATATAGTTAAGATGTATAATAGAATTTACGTGAAATTGAATTTCTTGAAATGGATATTCAAAAAATTTTAAGATTTTTCAAAAATTTATTTTTAAGAAACTTCAATAATTCTCAGATATTTATTTTCAAGATATCTTAAAACTTCTTAGATATTCATTTTGAAGAATCATTAAAACTTCTTAGAAATGGTTTTTGAAAAACCTTTAAGTTTCTCAAATATTCACTTTCAAGAAGTCTTATAACTTTTCAAATATTCATTTTCAAAAACCTTTAAGAACTTTCGAAAATGGATTTCTTATTTTTAATCACTCAAAATCTTACTCATGCAGATCTATATCCTATGAGTTGTTTAAGAATGATAATTAAATATATATGCGCTTATGGATCAATTCACTTGATCATATGTGTGAATGGAATTGAAATGGATATTCTTAAACATGTATGGCACAAACTTATTCTTTCTCTTGAGACTCCAGAAAATCAAGAACATCTTTTTTCTTGGTCATGTGGGCAAAATGGTGTTGTTGGTTTTCTGATCTCAAGACAAGAACACCTTTTATGCTCATACAAGCTTGAAAATTAACATGTCTTTTTCATTTGCACATATGATTAAGTAAGCATGAGCATATATGACTTAACCCTTCCCATCATGCTTGCATGAGAACTTATCTATAATATTTGTACATTTGTATTATTTATTTTAAAAATAAATAAATATATTTTATTTAAATTAAAATTAAAAACGTTATCAAGTGTCTATAATTAAATATATATTTAAACCAAAATTTATGTATTTTCAAAAATGAGATTTCGAGAATACAATGTAAATCTCGAAAATGGATTTTCAAAAATATAATATAATTCTCAAAAATGAATTTTTGAGAATTATATTACATTCTCAAAAATAAATTTTCGAGAAGCAATATCAAAACACATCTTAAAAAAAAAGAATAATCCTTAGGTGCCGCTTTTTATTTTGGCATTGCTTAAGCCTTATGTGAGCCATTTGAATATTGCCAAGTTCATTTCACGACCTATCTCTAAACCTAAATAAGGATAAGCAAAAGTTCCTATTTAGTATCTTCTAATCTGATACAAAGTTAAAAAATTAAAATATAAGCCTAAAATAAGTTAATAAACGAACGCTGCATACAAGCTAAGATTTTACCAAAATCACTGGTAGGTATAAATAGGACAAAAACACAAACTCCTTTTCCTACCATTGTTAAAAATCCAATTATATTTTTAGGATTAGGCTGTAAAATGAAAACTTTCATAATTATCAATACATATCATTTTTGCCTATTAAGTGTATAAAAATTAGGATCAAAAGATCAAAATTTAAAACCTAAGAATTTGGGGAAAAAAGGAATTGAGATTTTTCTTTACATGGTTAAACGATGATGCAAAAAACAACAGAAGGATCGAACTATATTTAAAAAAATATATTTTAATTTAAAAATAATATTTTAATTTAATGATTAAATTATAAAATAACACATGTAACTCAATCATCATAACAATAATAAAAACTTAAACTTTATATTTCGTAATTCTGAGATCGACTGTATGAAAGAATAAAAAAACAAATCATATTATATCATAGTTTTAAATTTTTTTACACACTCATTCTTCTTAAAAACAATATTTTTATCTACTTTCTTAACTTTTATATAATTTCTTATTACTTACACCCACATCTTTCATGGTCTATCTCTAAAAATTTTGGTCTATCCTAAATTTAGAAGCTTATTTCTTTTAATTAGTGCATAGATAGGCCTACATTTCACATATGTAAACCATCTAAAATGACATTCTCTTATTTTTTCTTCAATTCGGACTATCTTTAATTTTTTTAAAATTTGTTCATTTCCTTCAATCTTTTCCTCAACACATAAATTTATATTAAAAATTATTTTCTTTACCTATTTCTTTTATTAAAATATTAAGTAGAAAGCCAATAAAGTCCAGCATTTTTGGAGGAAATATATAATAAAATATCATAAAAACATTTTATTAAATAAAAATTAACTAAAAGTTTGGCTTATCAATATTATTTAATTAAATAAAATAAATCAATACTACTATAAATAAAAAGGATCATTTAAGAAGCCTGAGGTTGACAGTTGTCTTTTTTTTTTTTATTGGGTCTTCTTTATGTTGTTCTATCTTTTATTGTTTTTTCATGTCTCTAAAAGGTTTTTTTTCTATCTTTATGTCTTTAAAGTGAAGTATGAGTCTATAGTTGACTCAAGTAATTTTGTGTTAGCACATGAGGACTTGCAAATTGATACGTTTTATGTTGCATGCTAATTTAGGTTACCATTTGGTATTCGATAATTTTTTTATATATAACAATGCCTACAATTACCGATCATAATTCATCTCCTTTTCAAGGAGATAGTGGTCGCCAAAAGCAACAACATCGCTAGATCTAACGGCTATTACACTTCTCAAAAATAGAGTTTAAGGTCCAATGCAGTGACAACCAAAAAAAGTTTGGTGTCGACATCAATGAAACTCAAATCGCCTTGCCATTGCCTAAATTCAAGCTCAAACAACCCTGCAAATGTGAGCCATTACTATTAAAGTTTTACAACTTTGGTTATTGTATGGTTGCTGTAGTTAAATTAGTCTTTGAATTTATTATTAATTTTTGGATAAGTAAATAAATTGAAATTAACAAGAAACTTAATTGATTTTTTGACAAAATAAAAGAATATATATTTATACATTTATTTCTTTTTAGTATTTGATGAAATTCATGTTCTATAAAAGAAAGGATAAGTTTTAAAAGATTGTTAATATTGTTTAATTTTATATATTTACAAGGAATTAAGGAAGATTTTAGTGAAAAACCAATGAAGATAAATTGGAATCTTATAGCTAATTTTATAATTATTATTATTATTTGCCTTTAAGTTTTAAGCATTCAATGTCAACTTTAAGTTCCATTTAGTTTATTTTAAAATGTTGAGCAAACAAGGGCAGTTAAGGAAGCACTACATGTTTTAACATCTCCATCAACTGTTGTGTGTAGAAAAAATGAATAAAAATTGATTTTGGAGTTTTGTAAGGCATGTGTAGAAAAAGAGAAAGCTAGGAGTTTGTATGTATCTGGATGTCTTAAGATTGGGAAGTCATTATCTATGGAGAAAGTAAAACAACAAGTTATTAATTGGACAACAATGGTAGGTTCATTGCTTATTATCCCTTTATCTTAGAATGCTATTGAAATGGGTTATCATTTTCAATTATTTCTTTTTTATAGCAGGAAGGTTTGTAGCCACCTAAAGTATTAGCAATGAATTATATGTCTTTAGCAAACACATCTTAGATTTTTAGTAAGATATTGTTATTAAGACTTTACTAACATTAAAAGTTTGAATTTTGCAAATATTTACCTGATGATTACCTTGGCAAATTCTTGGAAAATACCAACAAAAGAAGAAATTTACGGGCTTAATATCACTTTGACAACATCTACAAAACCTGTATTCTAATAAGTAGTTACCATCTGGCTTAAATATGTTTTGGGATCATTGTATATAAGGTCAAATTCTTGAATTTTCTCTCATTTCTTAAAATTATATTTTCTTTTTTTTTTTGCCATAATTTCTCTCTAAAGATTAATTAAGTATTTATATCTATTGTCAATAAGTCAACCTTGGTTGTTGTGTATTATGAAAAAACTAAAAAACAAAATTGTGTGAAAAACTAAAAGTAACACTAAATGTATATTGAAAAATTGCTCATAAAGAATTATACAAGCACTTTAAGTTTATACACAACTAATTAGTAGGTAAACTAGAAAATTAAATCTTCTTAAAAATTGATCATATAATTGAAGGATTATCTATCCTAATTTTTTATCCTTAATTCTAGGGATACAAAACTTAATTCTATTAATGCAATTATAAATATACAGATTACAAGATTATAGTCAGTTGTAAATAAATGTTTTCTCATACTCCCCTTCAAGTTGGTGAATAGGTATTTTTCATTCCCAGGTTGAAAATAATTTTTGAAATGTTGTACTGTTGAGACATTTAGTCAACAAATCTATAAGTTGACCCTTGATTGATACATATGGTGTACAAATCAATCCACTGTTTAGTTTTTCCTTTACGAAATGTCGATATACTTTAATGTGTTTTATTCTGTCATGTTGCACAGGATTGTGTGCATGCTTATTACAAATTTGTTATCATAGTAAAGTCTCATTGGTCCATCTTACTTGATCTTTAAGTCTTCTAGAATAATCTTTAACCATATTAATTCACATATTTCTTGAGTCATTGCTTTGAATTTTGCTTCAGCACTTGATCTTACCACCATATTCTATTTTTAACTCTTCTAAGTCACAAGATTACCACCTAAGAAAATGGATTTTCTATCAGTTACTAACTTGTTTAATCAACATTTGTATATGCCTCTAGAACCAGTCCTGAATTACTTTTGAATAAAATACCTCTTTCAAAATTGACTTTTAAATAATGCAACACACAGTGGATAGCTTGTAAGCACACTTCTTTAAGACTATGCATAAATTAACTTATCACACTCATAACATATGTTATATTAGGTCTAGCATGTAAGAGATAAATGAGTCTTTCAATTAATCTTTGGTACATCTTTTTATCTATAGTAACATCTTCATTAGCTTTTTTAAGTTTATGATTAAGATCTATAAGGGTTATTTACAAGTTTACATGCTAGCTTTCCAGTTTCTTTTAAAAGATCTATCACATATTTTTGTTGTGAGATAAAAATACCATGCTATGAGTAAACTACTTCAATTCTTAGATATACTTCAATCTCCTTAGCTCTTTTATCTCAAATTCTCTAGCCAACCACTGTTTTAGAGATTTTTTTTCTTTTTGATCATCTCCAATTGTAATTATATCATCAATATAGACTAATAAAACTGTGACTCTCCCTAAATCAAAGTGCTTGATAAACAATGTGTGATCTTTATTACTCTGTTTATATCCTATTACTAGTATCACTTTGACAAATCTCCTGAACCAAGTCCTAAAAGACTTTAAGGCCATATAAAGCCTTTTTCAGCTAACATACTTTGTTTGTTTCTATATGACCTCCAAATCCCGATGAAACCTTTATATATTTTTTTTCTTTCAAATCATCATATAGAAAAGCATTCTTTACATCAATTGTTGAAGCTACCAATTGTAATTTATAGCTAATGATAACAAAATCCTAACTATATTCATCTTAACAATTGAAGTAAAAGTTTCTAGATAATCCACTCTATAAGTTTGAGTGTAACCTTTAGCCATTAACCTAGCTTTATAGTTTTCAACAATACCATTTGTCTTGTATTTTACAATGAAAACTTATTTGCACCTAACTAAATTTTTTCCTTTAGGCAACTCCATTAGTTCTTATCTTATTTTTCTTTAAGGGCTGCATTTTTATTTTCATGTCTTACCTTCATTTCTTACTAGATAATGCCTCGAATAATGTAGTTGGAACAAAAATAGTGTTTAGACTTACAAGAAAACTTTTGTAGGATAGTGAAAATTTTTCAAATGATACAAAATTAAAAATTGAGTGTAGTGGATGTTTAGTACATTTTTTGGTTCATTTTCTAATGGTAATAAGTAGATCATAATTACTAGTTATAATTTTAAGAGATTCATGCTCATTTTGAGAAACAGAGTCAAAGACTATAGTTATCTCATTTTCAGAGTTAGGATCAGGTTCTTAGACTAGCACTGGTTCAGGATCTGAAAACTTTTTTTTCTTAAGTACACTTATAATTCCTTTATAAAATCAAGAATAATATTATCATTTGTCACATTTTTTGTGTTTGGAATGAGTTCATACTTAAATTTAGCGTTTAACTTGGACTCAAAAGAAACAAATTTTGACTCAAAAAAATTAATGGGTGAAAATATTGAAGAAAATGATAAATCAAGTGAAAAGAAGTCTTTATCCTTATCTTCCATAAATGAAGTTTCCCTTTGAAGATAAAGTTGAGTAAAAAATAGCTTACTTTTTTCAAAAGTGATATCTGTAGATACATAAAATTTTTTAGTAAGAGGATGATAACATTTATACCTTTTATGAGTTAATGAATATCTCACAAAAATGCACTTAATTATTTTAGGATTCAACTTCCCCTTATTGTGACTATAAACATGAATAAATAATGTACAACTAAATATCATAGGTGTGAGTTCATTTATGATATTAAAGTTGGAATATAATTATAAGAGTAGTTCCATAAAGGTATTAAATCCCAAAACCCTTGAAGGTAACCTATTTATAATATATGTGATAGTGAGAATAGCTTTCCTCTAGTAAGATTTAGGTACGTTTGCTTGAAAAAGTAAAGCTTGGGTTGTGGCTAGTAAATGATTCTACTATAAAGTATTAACGTAAGATGACTTATAGATAATCCCTTTATTTTGAAAATAGGTAGATAAACTCTGATTGAAATAGTCTCTTGCATTATTAGACCTAAATTTTTTGGTTTTCACTCCAAATTGATTCTAGATCATGTTTTGAAAGCTTAAAAACATACTATTCACATTTGATTTGGATTTAAGTAAAAATATCTATGAGACCTTGGTATAATCATCTATGAAAGAAAAAAATCACCTTACAACCAAAATATTATGAATTATAGAGGGACCCTATATGTCACTGTGAATTAAGTAAAAAAAAGTAGAACTTATTTTAATGCTAATTAGAAAAGACACACATCTATACTTTACAAATTCACAAACATTACAATGAAAATTTCTAGCATTTAATCCTTTGAACAAATAAGAAAATATATTTTTTAAAGTTCTAAAAGAATAATGTCCAAGACGAAAATGATAAAGCTAGATTTTATCTTTATTAATAGATTTTTCAGAAAAAATTACAAACGTAAACTATTTTTAATATTAATTATGTTGTTTGATATCTTAAAATAGTATAGTCGATCATTCTCCTTAGCAAGTCCAATCTTTTTTCCAGAACTCTGGTTCTGAAATTCACAATCGGACGGATAAAAAGTCACTTTGTAATTTATATCTTTGATAAGTTTTTATTTAGATATCAGATTAGTAGATAATCCAAAAACATAAAGAACTTTTTTAAGAACAAACTAAAGATTAATTTGAACATGTTCTAATAATGCTACTTTAGTAAGTGAACCATCTATAACAATAATTTTTTTATTACCAAGACATAAGATATATGTACTAAACTTTTGTGAGAAATATGTCATATGGTCTGTGAGTCTTGAGTCAATGACCAAAAAACTCGTAATAGGCTTAACCGAGACATTTAATTCATGAAAACTAAAAGCTTTACCTGAACTAGAGACATTGGCCAAAGAACATATCCAATAGGCTTTCAAAGGTTTTCAATAGGCTTATCAGCTTTTCAATCTCTTTTCTATCCAACTTTTTTTGTTTTCAAGACATCTATAGTATTATAGTGATTTTATCTCCTCAAATTGGGTGCTAGTGATTTTTTATGAACTAAAATAAGTCTTAAGATATAATTAAAAATAACTCTTAGCAAGAAAGAAAAAGTAAAATGATTATAAAGGCTTTAACAGGGTTCACTAATGAAGGCCTAAAATAGAAGTCAGCAATCAAAACTAAAAATTTTGCTACCCAAAAGGAGCTTAAAGCTCTAGTACCATATAAAAAAACTAAGAAATAAAATTGTATGAAAAACAAAGAGTAAAACTGAATATATATTGAAAAACTGTTCATAAAGAATTATACAAACACCTTAGGTTTATATATAATTAAGTAGTGGGTAAACTAAGAAACTAAATCATTCTAAAAATTGATCCTATAATTGAGAAATTATTTATCCTATTTTTTTATCCTTAATTAGGGATACAAATACTTAATTCTAGGGATACAAATAAAATTATATAGATTACAAGATTATAATCAGCTATAAATTAGTGTTTTCTCACATGTATAATAAAGGTAAACTCATCAAAGACCCCAGTTTGACCACATGCACCTGGCTTTTTGATGTATTGAATCATCCTAGCATTTCAAACTATACCAAAAAAATAAAATTAAAAAAAGGTGGGTGGGTAAGTTTTTTTTTTTTTTTTTTGCTATGAATCAATGGATTAAATTTTTTATTTTCTTTTTTAAGTTTGAAAAAAAATGTAAAAGCAAAAGTTTTTGTGTTAAAACTTTTTTCCCTTTCTTTTGAGTTTTCGAAAGATTTTTCTCAAGCTTTGAATTAATGCTAGTATAGAGGTAAAGAGAAAAGATTCAAATGGGATCAATGTTGATGGTTTGCTTTAGGTTCATGGCATTTTTAGATTTGGCAAATGAGTATTTTTATCTTTTTTTTTTTTTCATTTTTACAAGTTTTTTAATATTCTATGATTTGGGTTTTTAGTTTTAAGTTAAATATTAGATTTTTTATTGGTAGAGATTGAAATGTTTCTCAAGGTTTGCAAGGACAAAGAAAAATGATAAAAGAGTTCTTGATATGTGATAGGTAGGCCCTTTATAGCATATATGCTTACCATTTAGTTTTGATTTTGTATAGTTTAAGGGATTATTTGTTGATTTGGGTTTTAATTTTAAGGTAAATATTAGATTGTTATTGGTAGAGATTAAGAGGTTACTCTTTCTTTATAGAGACAAAGAAAAAAGATGAAAAGTTTTTTAATATGCAATAGGTAAGCCTTTTATAGCATATATGTTTGCCATTTATTTTTGATTTTATATATTTTATGAAAATTTTTATATATGGTTCAAAAAGAGAAACAATCTTGCTTTTGATTTAGAAAAGTATATTCTTTTTTGTTATTGATGTTAAACTATAATAATGTAATATATTTATCAAATACTAAATGTTTAAAATTTATATTATAAATATGAAAGTTGAAACTCAACTTTGTTTCTTGTTTGAAAAAAAAAATCAATGTCAAGTTTAAAAACATTTGTCAAAGTGTTGTAAAGTATAAAGGATATGATTGCTTTATGGAAAAACTTTTGAGTGTGCTATATATTTTTTTGTCTTTACAACAAATGAATTTTGGATTGTTCAGAAGAAATTAGCAGAGTTGATCAAGGAATGGATTCTTCTAGGTCATACCTTGCATAATGGCTTTAAGGTTTTTCATATCTGTTTTGTTGTATTGTTGGTTGTGTGAAGTAGGGGTATAATTGATCGAGTTCAAGCCGATACAATATGAAGCTCGAGCTCGACTCCAAATTCGAGGGTCGAAACTCAGCTCGAACTCAATCAAGTTTTAAGGTTTTCTATATCTACTTTGTTGTATTGTTGATTGTGTAAAGTAAGGATGTAATCGATCGAGTTCGAGGTGATACAATATTAAGCTCGAGCTCGACTCCAAATTCAAGGCTCGAAACTTGGCTCGAACTTAATTTAATTTTATTTTTTTAACTCGACCTCAACTTGAGATAAAAATTGAACTACTCGAGCTCATTTGATTAGGCTTAATTAACATGTAAAAATAAGCTTGATTCTTATATTCAATAAAAACTTGATTATTTATGTTCGAGCTCGAATTCAAGTTCGAGATATGTTATCAATTAAAATAATTAAAATATATAAAAATATAAAAGCTCGATTAGGCTCGCGAGCTACTTGAGTCAGATATAAGAATGATCAAACTCGACTCAATCGATAAATCGAGTTACTCGAGCTCGAGCTTGACTTGATAATAATTTAACCAAATTTGAGTTTTATTCAAGTCAAACTTGAGTAGTTTGCAAGTACTAATGTAGCATTTACACTCTTAATGTGAAGTAGAAAAATGGCTTTGAAATGTAGATTTGAATTGCTTATTTTGAACAGGCATTACACATTCTCAAAAAAAAACCTATGTGGCATTTTAAACTATCAATATTTTCTCCATAATATCACTTTATTGTTGTGGTAGATTACTATTATTTCAAAATATCAAACTATCGTAATACCAAAATAATATATTGCTATTATGTTAGTTTGCCACTTGCTCCATTCTCTTTTTATTTTTCTTTGATTTGGGGGAAGATGCATTCAAACTATATTTTAAAAGTAGGGAATACGTATACCATTAAGTCAAATGCTCGAGTGTTTTTTTTTTTAATTTTCTTTCTTTTTTTTTTTCTAAAAAAATATTTTATTAACGTGATAGTCCTTTATTTTTAAGCATGGATTGCTTATGTTAGAAAGCAATTAGATTACTCATATATTTTTTTTTTTTTTTGGGTTATTAGTATCACTTTGTTGTTTTTATTTTTTGTTTCATTAGTTTTTGTCTTTTGACTCTCCCTTTTCCATTGTATTGATCTAGAATATCAATTTTTAATTTTTTATTGATTTCTTGACTTTGCATTCATGCTTCTTTTATGGGTTTCTATTTTTGTAAAAAAAATCATAAGTACAAAAGAATTTTCCTCTTTTCTTCATAGTAATTGCTTTTTGTTTCTATTTTCTTAATATGTTACTTTTCATTTTCAAATTTCATTCCTTTATTTTATTATCTCAATTAAAAGAGAAAATTTATAAAGAAATTTTGAGTTTTGTGATGGTTTTATTGCATTTATGTTGTTTGATGGATTTATCTTTCAAGTTTGTCTCATTTATTAGGGATTAAGTGAGTTTACTAACAATTTAGAGTGCTGAACGTCTCTTTGAAAACTCATTATATTGTTCAATTTGGTTTGTTAATGAGATGGTTACTTAATTGTGTATTCGTCATTGAATGTAATTAATTGTGTAGTATGCATGTGCTCCATTTATAACTAGAAAGAATATATGATGTTTATATGATGTTTAAGTTTTAAGGGTTTATTTGCCATTTTCATTAGTTTTTTATTTGTTGATATTCCTTGTATGCCTATATGCTTTTTTAAAGTTTTATGATATTATATAGTTTTATTTTTTTTTTTAATATTGATGATTTAAGTAAGCTTTTTGTTCATTAATTTTCAAGATACACATATGCTTCGTAGTTGATTAGAGTTTAGGGTTTAAGGAATCCTTGGTTCAACATTTCTCAGTTCAACATATTAAGTAGGAAAGCAATCAGTATATCTTTAATGAAATATAATCTTTTTGTTCTAAAAGGTTGGCATTGTTTTAAAAAATATACTACTCTTATTAGTAATATTTTTATATTGAATGTTGTCATGTATGCTTTTTTTAATTCAAAAAATAAATAGTATTAACTATTTTAGCAAAACATAGTCTTTTCATTTCAAAACATATATGTTTTTTTGTATACAGTTCTTGAATTAAATTTTGTTTATTATAAGTTTTGCATTTTCGAAGCATATATTTCAGATATACTTTTGCAATACAATTAGAGAATTAAGACAACATTTGGAGCAAAGATCATCACAACACATATCAAATATCTTTTGAGAAGAACAACAGATAAGGTCATTAACAACCTATTATTATATTTTATAGATTGATGCCCATGTTGAAAGTGTTAATAATATAGCATTTGCTTATTCTAACAAGCTATTACATATTGCTACATATAGTGATGATAAGATGATAAAGGTATCAACTTTTGGCTTTGTTTAATTTTTGAAAATTAAAAAAGAATTTGTTTTTTTTTTTTATATTGAAATTTCATGTTTGGCAAGTATAGGACATTATAGTTGAATGTGAACATTAAACATTTGAAGGCTGTAAAGCTCTTATATATTCTATTTGCCTTAATTATAAAGAAAAAATTCAAGTAAACCTCATTTAGAAATTATTATTAGCTTAGTACACTATTTTATGTTTCTATGTATTCTTTCATGGTTAGGCCACAAGATTTTAGCATTTTCTTTTGAAAATTTTCATTTCTTATTCTCATTATACTTCAAAACCTTTTATTTGCCCTCATTATAAAAAAAAAATTCAAGTAAACCTCATTTAGAAATTATTATTAGCTTAGTACACTATTTGTTGTTTCTATGTATTCTTTCATTGTTAGGTTGTAGGATTTTAGCATTTTTTTTTGAAAATTTTCATTTCTTATTCTCATTATACTTCAATACCTTTTATATATGAACAATTTATCTTTTCCACCACCATTGATGGGAGATTAAAGCTTGGTTATATGATTGCTTGGGATCTAAAGTGAACTATATGCTTTTGGACTTTGGTGCATGACAATGGCATATAATGCTAATGGAACTAGGTAAAAATGTTGATTTGTTAAAGAGATGATAGCTTGTTTGAATTTATTTAGAGTTTTTAATATATTTTCACATATTATATTTACATAATTATGCATTGAAATGTTAGCATTTATATGCATAGAATCTTTTTTAAATTAAAAAGATTATAACTTATTTTTTTAAGATTTGTCTCACATTCAAAAGTAGTATGTTAAAGATTGTCTAGTTTTTTTAGTTTGAAAATTTCCAATTAACATTTTTTGCATAACTTTATAACTCATTTAATTCAACAATAGCTACTTGGTTATTTGACATAAAAAATGCTTAGTTATATTGTCTCATGGCTTTTAAATCTATTTGTAACTTTTGTTTGTTTCCTTAATTTGTCTAAGATTTAACAACGAGTAAATCTTGAATAAACTTGAAGTTTTAAATTATTAATCTTATCTTAATAAAGAAGAATTGTATCATCTACTTCTTCAACTTTTTTATCAAATTCTTTTACAATAAAAAATTATTATTTAAAATTAATAATTTTACATTATTAATTACTTTCTCTTAATTACATATATCAATCTAAATTTAAATATAATCAAATATCAATTAAATGAAATATTATAAAATTTTCTAACAAAACATACGAAACTAGATGATCTGCACTAATATCAATTAATTACTTTTTTAACTCATTTTTATTTGTTCATATATTTATATTCCAAAACTATTTATTCTTTATTTTTAAATATTAAAAACTTTTTTATTCTAAAATTATTTTTTATTTTTATTTTAAAATTTTAATATTAAAAAATCATAAAACATTAATTTTATGAAAGAATTAAAAATTTAATATTAAACACATGATATCACTGTCTTTAAAATTTTGTAAAAATTAAAGAGATTTAATGGAACCAAGAGATAATTAGTTTTATGATAATAAATAATAAAAAATATAATATAACTAATATGATTGACAAATACCTTTGATTCGGATGTTAATCTTTGTTTCAATTTTCATCGTAAAACATCTTCCATGTACAAAAAAATCCTCAATTTTCCTAGCATTTTCCCAATAACCAAACAAACCCGTTTTGGTCACATTTGTATCCAATTACCATGACGAAGCCTATCATCCCTTGTCGTTTTTTCTCATTAAAATAGAAAAGAAAAAAGAAAAAACACCCCTTCCCACTTCAACCCAAAATTCCCTGAAAAGTATTCCCAGAAAGGTTGTTTCTGCCCTTCATTCCCCCAACCCAAAATACTCCCAAATTCCAATGCCATACTCTATCAAATAAACCGAAATTGTCAAACACCCAAATCTCTTTTTCCGCCGTATTTGCAATGTCAGGTCCATCACTGATGGATTCCCTGTTTCAACGTACTTTAGAGGACCTAATCAAGGGCCTAAGACAACAACTGATCGGTGAACAAGCTTTCATTTCCAAAGCCCTGGAAGAAATCCGTAAAGAAATCAAATCCACTGACCTCTCAACCAAATCCACAGCTCTCCTCAAACTTTCCTACCTTTCCTCTCTCCACTTCCATGACATGTCGTTTGCAACTTTCCATGCCTTGGAAGTCCTCTCTTCCCCTCGTTTTTCCCACAAAAGAATCGCTTACCATGCAATCTCAATTTCCTTCCATGATTCTACCCCTGTTCTTCTCCTTATAACTAATCATTTGCGCAAGGATCTTTCGAGTACCAATGAGTTTGAAGTAAGTTTATCTCTTCAATGCTTATCTAGAATCGCAAATGTTGATCTTGCTAGAGATTTGACCCCGGAAATTTTCACTTTACTGTCTAGTAATAAACTTTATGTTCGAAAAAAGGCAGTGGCTGTAGTTTTAAGGGTTTTTGAGAAATACCCAGAATCTGTTAGGGTGTGTTTTAAACGCTTAGTTGAAAATTTAGAGAATTCTGATCCCCAGGTTTTATCTGCTGTCGTCGGGGTGTTTTGTGAACTTGCTAGTAAAGATCCCATATCATACCTTCCGTTGGCACCTGAGTTTTATAAGATTTTGGTTGATTCAAAAAACAATTGGGTTTTGATTAAGGTGTTGAAGATTTTTGCTAAGTTGGCTCCTCTGGAACCAAGGTTAGCCAAACGGGTTGTTGAGCCCATTTGTGATCATATGAGGAGAACTGGGGCAAAGTCATTGGTGTTTGAGTGTGTTAGGACTGTGGTTACTAGTTTGATTGAGAATGATTCTGCCGTGAGGCTTGCAGTGGGAAAGGTTCGGGAGTTTTTGGTGGATGAGGATCCGAATCTTAAGTATCTTGGATTACAGGCACTTTCCATTGTAGCACCGAAGCATTTGTGGGCAGTTTCAGAGAATAAGGAATTTGTGATTAAGTCATTGAGTGATGCAGATCCTAATATTAAGATTGAGTCATTGCGTCTTGTGATGGCATTGGTATCTGAACATAATGTGGCTGAAATTTCCAGAGTTTTGGTCAATTATGCACTTAAATCTGATCCTGATTTTTGTAATGAGATTCTTGGTTCTATTTTATCAACTTGTTCTAGGAATGTATATGAGATTATTGTTGATTTTGATTGGTATGTATCACTTCTTGGGGAGATGTCAAGAATCCCACATTGCCAGAAGGGAGAAGAAATTGAAAATCAACTAATTGATATTGGTATGAGGGTCAAGGATGTTAGGCCAGAACTTGTTTGTGTTAGTCGTGATCTGCTGATTGATCCTGCCTTACTTGGGAATTCTTTCTTGCATAGGCTATTATCTGCTGCAGCTTGGGTGTCTGGAGAATATGTTGAGTATTCAAGGAACCCATTAGAGCTTATGGAAGCACTATTACAACCTCGCACTAGTTTGTTGCCACCATCTATTACGGCAATTTATATTCAGTCTGCCTTTAAAGTTTTAGTTTTTTGCCTACTTACTTACCTCATGCAAAGGGGAAGTACTGCTTCGTCTATGTTTCCTGATAATTTGCCCTCAGCAGTTTCAGCATCTGTGTCCTATGAATCATTTGATGATCTGTCTGTTGAAAACGTTGTGGATGCAACTGATACTCATGGCCCAACATGTACCTCTGCCTCTATCACCAATGAATCCATTGTAAACCTGTTGAATCTGGTTGAATTGGCTTTGGGTCCTCTATTAGGAAGCCATGATGTAGAAATACAGGAGAGAGCGCGGAATGTGCTTGGCTTTGTTGATTTGACAAAACTGGACTTACTTAATTCTTCAGTTCAAGAGGAAAATGATTCAGAGAGAAAAGGAGCGGAAGCTTCCAAAACCATAGAACTGATGCATGGTGCCTTTTCTAAGGAGCTTGGTCCCGTCTCTTCAAGCGCCCAGGGAAAAATTTGTCTACCAGATGGGTTAATGCTTAAGGAGAACCTCGGCGACTTGGAAATGATCTGTGGTGACATTGATCAACCTTCATCAAACTCATTTTCTTTTGGAAGTCCTTATGAGGAGAAGGGTGGTGTTTCTTTCTCTAACCTTCAGATCAAAGAAAACTCTAGGCAATCAAATGAGTCCACATCTCTGTTAGCGGAGCACCGTAAGCGCCATGGGTTGTATTATCTTCCTTCGGGGAAGAGTGAAATGATTTCAAATGATTATCCTCCTGCCAATGACCCCATGTTACTGGGTAATATCAATGATAATGCTGATGATCTTGTTAAACTTACAGAGGAATCACTTACACCTAAGAGAAAACCAAACCATGCCAAGCCTAGGCCTGTTGTGGTGAAATTGGATGAAGTGGATGAGAAACCTGAGTCTAAGGAAGATTCACTTTCAGGTGCTGTGCATGATGTTCTTTTTGGTAGTGAAGATATTGTACCAACTTCATCACAAAGCAACCTTTCTGATATGCCATCTAGCAAGAGAAAAGGGAAGGAAAAACAACATACAGATTCTCATGTGGAATCAAAAGAAAATTTAGTTGACCATGGAAATCCTAGTTCAAGGAGGAGAAAACACCATAGTCATGGTAAAGAGAGAAGACATAGAAGTCCAAGGAAGAAGAATGCTGAGGAAAGAAAAGATAATGGTCAGAAATTAAAAGAAAAGAGTAGTCATCGCCATGGTATGCATAAATCTGGACAAAGAGCTGAAGAGCCTTTTAATTTTTCTGTACAAACACCTGTGATACCTGATTTCCTTTTATAGCATTAAAATTTTTGAACCAAAAGTCTGAAGTTGCTCAAGAGAAATTGGCCGACAATATCCCCTGTATTCAGCCTTCATGCATGCTAAGTTCGGTTCTGCTGTAAATTGTTATGGTTTTTGTTATTATTTGGCATATGTGGTCTATTGAAATTTGAAAAAATGGGATTTATTTCAGATGTTACACATTTTGAATTTCAATTTTGTGGACTAAAGTTTCAATTTGAAACATTTTAGCCCCCAAGATCTAAAATGAATATATTCTCTATATGTTGGTTTTGAGCCTTGAAATCCCTCTCTATGTTTCAAGTTTTAGTATTGTTTTGCTTGGACTTTCCGTATCTTGCAATCTCATTTTGAGTACTAGGTCACCAGGATATAATATTTACATCTTTGTGCCTGTACTTATCATGGCTTTGTCTAGCTATGCATATATTGTGTAGTGTGCCATGCTCGAAAGGCTGAATTTTGTTGCAGAGATTGTGTGCAGTTGAGTTGTGCAGCATCAGAGGAACAATTCCTGTTCTTGTTCTTGTTTTGGAGATAAGGACATTGGAGCCTTGATCTTAGCCCTCTTAAGGAGGGGATATCAACCCTTGACCACTTATCAACATAGTTTGATAACCATAGTTTTGCAGCTCAACCAGAAGGAAACTCAGTCAGAATTCAGTGATGATGTAAGAAGTATGTAGCTACCATCATAAGAAAATCTCTATAGTTTAGGTTTGCTAGCTATGATTTCAACCCAAAACTTTTGGACTTGGGTGTTCAAGGATTGCAAGAAGCGAGCCGGATGGTAAGTCATCTGGTCCTCTTTGGTTTTGGTGTATTTGCAAAAATTTAGAACTTAGCATCAGTGTTTCAAAAAATGCCTTTTTTGCTTTTTCTTTTGTTTCGTTTTAGCAAATGTTGGTGGAAATATCAAGTTTCTTATGGGAATTCATAGATTTATTAGGTCGAGAAAATATCATTTAAATGTACAAAAATTCAGCATTTTTTATGATATCTCCTATGTATCAAGATATGCAACATGTATAGGGACCAGAATGATAAATTGAAAATTGATATTGTGAATCTTTGCAAATTGTGGTTGATAAAAACCCATTTTCTTTTTGGTATACCAATTATCAGTACTTAGATATAATCTTAAACTATATCGAAATATTTAATATATTATTTGAATTTAAAAATTTTTTAATTTAGTATCTAAATTATAAATCTGTTAATTAAAGTGATATTTGAAGAATTATTTGTTCGTCACATGTTATCATTTGAAATTAATCATGTTAAAAGTGATTATCACATTAGTTAATAGATTCATAGTTCATGTGTTATATTAGAGATTTTTAAAATTTATGTATCACATTAAACGTTTTATTATAATTTAGGGATCATTTATAACATTAATCTTATTTTGTTTTTTTTTTTTTAAATTAGGATATTGAATTTGAGATAATCAACATGTATTTTAAACAAAAAATAAGCTGACAATTCAAGAAGTTGAAAGTTAAGAAGTCCATATGGTGCATAAATGACTAATTTTGATATGGATTACTTAAAAAAAAAGTAACAATTTTATCGTAAAAATAAAAAAAATGTATGAGCTAAAAATTTCAATTAAGTTATTGTTAATACAAATGATCTCTTCATATGCAATTTACTATTTTTATTGCCATACGTGCAATGTTATGATGTTAAAATATGTCTACTTCTTATTGGCCATAAAAAAAAAGTCTACTTCTTATTCATTAGGTAGGATGCAATTAATTATACAAGCATATTTTCCTTTAGGCAATATTTTATATACTTCTAATATAATTATATGTGTCTTTTTAAAAATATAATTGGATCTACTATCAAGTAAATTGTTATACCTACCAAATTAGTTAATAAAATCAACCTTCATACTTGTCAAATTAGTATACATTCGACTATCATGTTATTATTAAAAAAGGATTGAAATTTAGATTTCTCACCACGGGTTTGCCCTTATGCTTTCATCGTGGGAAAAGCTCACTCAACTATCACCATTAATATCCTATTGGAACAATCTGATGTCTTTTGATCGTACTTTCCTACTACAAGAACAAATCAGTCCCAAATTATTTATCAAATCACTATCTAGCTCATTTTCACCTAAAACATTATAAATAATTGGTGCAATTTGTGGGAATAAAACCCATGACCACATGCTTCATCAGATAAGCTAAAATGGCACAACAATTATTATACCTACCTATTCAATCAACAAAGTCAACTTCCACACTCGCTAAGTTAGTAAACGCCTGACTACCACGTTACCATTAAAAAGGATCGACATCCAGACTTTTTGTCACAACATAGGCTCGCTCCTACCCCTTTGCCTATGGGAAAGGCTCACCTAACTACCACCACTAACATTCTATCAGTTAATCACCTCACACTAGACCAACTAGCCTTCAATTTTCTTAGAGTATTAAATGCATGTCTATGATCATTAAATGCAGCTCACACTTATGCACTTGGCCCTTCATTGAGCTCTACATATACTTCTCATCAACTATAAAAAATCTTAGTCACATCACCGCCTATTGTCTCATTTATAAGGTAAAAAGGATGTTTAGGTACAAATTTCTAAACCATTCTTAAGCTTTTTTAACATTCTCTGTAACTTATCTTCTTCCTCTAAGAAACCCTAGACATTTGACTAATCTGGGCATTGGAACGCATCTCAGAGAATTAAGTTTGACGCCTTTTGATTGTACTTTCCTATTGTAAGTACAAACCAATCGTAGCTTGTCTTCCATATCACCATTAACAATTGGCACCACCTATAGGAACGACAACCATGTTTCACCCTTATTTTTTAGAAACAACAACCCTAACCACTTAAGTGACTACCTAACCTATAATTGCTTCTGACACTACGACCATGTTTCCAACCCTTCAACAAATTCTATCACCAAATCTCCCCTCATGGACATTGAGATATGATATTGTTCTCCCATTTACTAGTAATGCTATGCTTTTGAATGCTTGGACCTCATAACCAGTGAGTTATTATCAGAACTTAATTGGAGTTTTGTCTCCAAATGTGTCATTGGCCCCTTATTTGGTCCATACAATTGCTATTAGACCCTGAAACTCAACCATACAACCCCCACACAATAGTTACAGTTCTCACAACCTATAAATACAACCTACTAACAAAACATTCCTCTTACTACCTCTATAGTGCAAGTTACACTTCCACCCTCATAGATCCTTAAGTAACAAACAAACATATAACAATCTTCTCCAAAATTAAGCCATACATTAATAACCTAGATATAGCTCTTAAATGCTCAAGTGGTCACCTAACAGAGACTATTCCAACATTATTAGCAAGCCATCTAGCAATCATAACAAGAAAAACCCTACCTTAAAGAGAGCACTACTTCTTTCTTTCGAGAGCCATAGCAAAAACCTAACATGTTAAAAGTTACCCCTAGTTTTCTTAAGACAACATTTACCCTTCAAAACCTACAATGCAAATTAGTAGCACAAGTTGCTGTCTTTCGCCAAGAACTGACATATTTTAAAAGAGAAAGTAATTAAGATTTACAGTGGTTAAAAGATGACCATGACCCCCTATTTGTAGCCATCACATAGGTAGATATCCTTCCCCCCCTTAAGCTCCCTAAAAAACCTACAATGGAACTACTAACCTCGAACACCACTTTGACCACTTCAGAACCTTCATGGATCTCTACAATGTTTTAGATGCAATGAAATGCAGAGTTTTTCCCATAATGTTATGGAGTAGAGCCCACATATGGTTTTGTTTAGTGGCTTTAATAACCATTGATAGCTTCGATACACTTTACAAATAGTTCCTAACCTATCTCCTCAACAGTAAACTCATTGTACACTCATTTGCGAGCTTATTAGCTATAAGATAAAAACCTGATAAAACCCTATGACAATATTTTGAAAGATTCAAAGCAACAACCTTGTAAATAAAAGATCTAAACATTGAATGGGCCATCCAAGTGTTCACCTTAAGGGTAAGACACGACCATTTTAGGTACTTTCCTATGGAAAGCAAACTTGACCAATTATACTATCTTAATGAGAGAGTTCGAAAGGTTTTAAAGTAAAAAAGCTTAAGGCAGTTGATAAAAATGACAAAGGTGAATAGTTTTTTAAGCGTTCGTGAGTTTATTGTAGATAGATTAAAACTCATAGTCAGTGATTCCATGATAATTATCAATTCCAAAACCAAGCCCCTAGAAAAAAAAATGGTAACCAAGCCTAAACAAAAAACACTAATTAACACATTGAATCCTGAATGCCATTTCCCAAAGACCTGTTCTAGGACCTACTAAGAAGAGGCCACTACCTAAAAGACTAAACAACTAATCCCCTGTAAAAAGACTCTATAGTTATCAATTAATATGGGGCACTTTACTAATGAGTGTATTACCTTTTAAAAGGAGATTGAAAGGTTGAAAAGCTTGATTAATAATCAATTCGTTCATCCTATCAAGTGCAAAATAACTTATCTACTTACTTGTCAATAGGGCGATGGTTCATTAGGATAGACAGAATAGGCTTACCAGGTGAAGGTAGTTAGCAAATGCCTTATCTAGGGGATAATCCATGTCATTGTCTATGTAACCAAAGATTGGCCAATAACAAATCAAAATACAAGTCTCGCTTGTGTAATGTTATATCTATTAACATGGTTTCTAAAAAATTAAAAACAAATAGACTATTGACGAGTAACATTATTTATAGATGACATAAACATTTTGATTGACAATGGCAATGACCTTATTATGGTATTTACTATTTTAGCTAACTTTTAAGTGAAGAGAATTTGGGTTGACAACAAGAATACAATGGACTAATTCAATATTAGGCCTTTAAGCACATGAGATTCTCAAACAATGATTTGCTGCCATCATGGCTTATCTTTGGTTTCATTAACCAATCCATTATTATGAAAAAATCTATTACTCTATCAATCACTATGGGGGATATGGTACATACACTCATTGTGATGGTGGACTTTCTAATTATTGACTAACCCTCGATGTATAAAGTCATTTTTAGCAGACTACTGATGAAGAAAATAAAGATGATCATTGTTATCTACTGCTTTAAAGTGAAGTTCCCCATGCCCATAGGAATGAGATTTATGCAAACTAATTAGGTAATTGGCCACTAATGTCATTTTCTATCCTTATAATTAACACAAAAAGTAGACTTTGAATAGAAGAAAATCTAAAACCCCTAGTAGTAGCTAATGAATAGGTTGGGGGCAGCTTTTGTCCCTTATATTAATACATGTTATTAACCCTATCATGGCATAAACCTTTAGCATTGATAGCCTAGATGCCTGTGATGAGGCTAAACAATACAAGGCTTACCATGTCGAGCAAACCACACCAATTCAGCTACATCTCCCTAACCAAGAATTAATCACTCAAATGAGTTCCTTACTAGACCTAAAGCTATAGGTGAGTTGCAATGGTTTTTGTAAAAAAATACGAATGTCTTTATATGGTTTGCCCTTGATATTTTAGGCATTGATGAACATGTTATCACATATTATCTACATGTAAATCCAATAGTTAAGCTAGTCAAACAAAAAAAGAAAAAAAGACATTTTACACTTGAGACTATCCAAGCAATTCAAGAAGAAATAGACAAGCTATTTGGGTACATCAGAAAGGTTAAGCATCCTTATTGGTTGGCCAATGTTGTAATGATGAAAAAAGCCAATAGAAAATGGTGCATGTTTATAGATTTCATGAATCTGAATAAAGCATGATTAAAGGACAGCTTTCCCTACCTTCTATTAATAGACTAGTGGACTCATCTACACTTTATAAGTATTTAAGCTTCATTGATGCCTTTTTTAGGCTATGAATAACTTATAAAAAATTTGTTATGCCTTTTAGGTTAAAAATTACAAGGACAACTTATCAAATGTTTATGAATAAGATTATTAAATATCAAATAGTTTGATCTTTGAAAATTTATGTGGATGGTATGTTGGTAAAAAGCCCTTTTCTAGAGTAGCACATACAGGACCTGGCAAAAGCTTTTTTTGTTATTTGGTAGAACAATATGTAATTAAACCTTTTTAAATGTACTTTCATCGTGAAGGCAGGAAAGTTTTTAGGATTCATGGTCTCCAATAAGGGTATCTAGAAAAAGTTAAGAGTTATCTTAGATATGAATCCCCTAAGAACCACTAAGGAAATGCAATGAATCACAGGATGACTGGTAGCCCTTAACCATTTTGTTTCCAAGTTGGTTGACAAATGCTTACCATTCTTAAAAATTCTTCGAAGTGTTACAAATTCAAGTGAGATGATCAGAGCCAGAAAGCCTTAAAAGAGCTCAAGCAATCTCAACTCGTTTTCTCTGCTTGCCAATCTTGTACTCGATAAGTCTCTCAACATGTACTTAGCTACTTAAGATGAAACAATTGCTACAATGCTTGATAGGGAAGAAAATGAAAATTAGATATCGGTTTATTATGCCAGCAAGGCATTACATAATGGAAAAGTTAATTACACAAGGTTGGAAAAGATTGCTTTTTCCTTTATCATTGTCGCCCATCGACTGAGATAATATTTTTAAGTGCATGCCATAATGGTATTAATTGATTGGCTTCTTGACAGGTGTTGCATAAGATAGACAATTCAGTAAGAATGATGAAATGGAGTGTTGAAATTAGCTAATTTCATATCAAATACAAACCTAAAAGGCTATCAAGTCATGTAGTTTTCTTTCACTTAAGAAGTTGAAACCTTAAAAGCTTATGATGAAGAGCCATTCCCTTAGAATAGAAATATCAAATAGTACTGTAATAAGAAGAGCCCCTCAAAACCCCACCACAATGCCCCAATTTATCAAATATCCCCTAATATTATGGCCTCTATAAAAAAACCTTAGATGTTATATATGAATGGTTCCTTAAAAAAATATGGTTTTGAGGTGAGAATCTTACTTCTTAACGTTTAAAAATCAAAATATGAATATGGATTACCTTTTGGATTTTTTATTTCTAATAATGCAGCTAGCATGAGGCATTGATAACAAATCTAGAATTGGCTTTTAATTTGAGTGAAAGATTTGATAGTCTACATAAACTCATAGTTTATCACCCATCAATGAATGGTTAATATGAAGTTAGAGACCTAAAACTCATCGAATATCATGTCATCATTCGCCAACTTAGGTAGTTCTTTACTACCTTCACATTTAAGCAAGTTTCTCACACCAACAACATCAGAGTAAACTCTTTATTTAAGCTGATAGCTTTTATGGAGATAAAAGAAAGTGATAAGATCCTACTAAAATATGTACCATCTTTTTGCTACCTATAACTCTCTCTAATCCTCTATTTAGAAGAAAAAGACAACTACATGACCCTTATTATTGCATTTTTTAAGGGTGAGCACCTTTTCATTCCTCAATAGTAAAAAAACTTAAAAAAAAAGCAACAAGACTTGTACTCTTAAGGGATACGTTGTACAAGAAAGCCTTTACATCCCCACTCCTTAGATGTTTGGTGCCAACTAAGGTAAATTATGTTTTATGATAGATCTATGAAAGGGTATGTGGTTAACATATGGATGGGTAAACGTTAGCATAAAAGTCGTTGATACAAGATTGTTATTGGCGATTATAAAAAATGACATAGTTGACTTAGTAAAAAAGTGTGATAAATGCCAAAGATTCACCAAAGTTTGTAATAGCCTACAGAAGTGCTCAATTAAAATTTCAATCTCTAGTTTTTCGCGTAATGGGGTATTGATATCTTAGGCCCTTTCCCAATTGTGAAAGCTAAAAAAAAGTTCATAATTATAGCTTGTCACTACTTAACCAAGTGTGTTGAAATAGAACCAGTTGCCACTATCACAATGAAGACAATAAAAAAACTTTATATAAAATTTCATAATGTATAGGTTTGGCCTCCTTAAGACCATTGTGGTAGATGATAGGACTTAATTCCAAGCTGATAAGTTCAAGCACTTTTGCTAAAACTTTAAATAACTCTAGTGTACAGTTTAGTGGCCCATCTTCAAACTAATGATCGAGTGGAATAAATGAATCATAAAATCTTGACTGCCCTAAAGATGAAGCTTGATTAGGTCAAAGGGGCTTGGGTTGAAGAATCCCTTAAGATGCTTTGGATAATCAAAAACATAAATCACTCGACGATAGGCTAGACTCTGTTGAACTTGACTTACAAGACATAAGCTATGATATGAGCAGAAATGGGAGTAAATACGATAAGGACAACACATTTCAATCTTGAGATGAATAGAGAAGCTTTAAGGGTTAACTTGGACTTATTATAAGAAATTAAGGACTTGGTTGAAGTATGAAGTTCGTCAAGGCTCAATAGGTTGCCAAATATTATAACGCTAGAGTCATGCATAAATATTTTTGGTAGGCAAGTTGGTATTCAAAAACTATAAAGCTAGCAAGCCAGTTGAAGAAAAGAAAAACATGTCACCAAACTGGGAAATATCATACATAGTCTTCATTGTATTTGCTTTCGATGCATTCAAGATAAAAGACATGAGGAAAACTTGATATCGAGGACATAGAATGGTATCTATTTGAAGAAGTATTATCTTAAACTACACCCTACATTGGGCTACCAAGTCCATCAACTTTTGACTTTTGGTATTCTTATTTTGATTGTCTTTTATATATGTTGAATTTCATTTGTTTCCTTGGTAAGAATTTTATACAAAAATTCTTAATAAAAGATAAGAGGGCATTCTACCATCTTATTCCACTAGTGTAAATTTATGTTAAGGCATATGGCAAACATAAACCTCACTTTTTGCCAATATGATCAACACGCCTCGCGCATCACACTATTCATAGGTTAAAACTCTCATGCCAATACGCTTAATGCCTTTTTATGTTGTTCTTGCATTAAGGCTCCCATGACAACATGCCTTATGTACCATTCTTGCATTAAGGCTCTCATGCAAACACGTCCAACATGCCTTATGTGCCATTTACAAAATTTGCATTAAGGCATGTGAGTGAATATAGGCCTTACTTTTTGCTAACACACCCAATGCGCCATACAAATAATTGGCCTCATTGCTAATAAAAAACCATACTATGATATGGTACATTTACTTGCTGATTTTTACACCTATACTGAGGCAATATTATCCCATCTTTTCTTTAAAGCTTATATTCAAACGTTATCACACTTTCTCTAACATAGATTCTAAAACTACAAGTGTAATTTTTCTAAAATCTCTTGAAAGGACTATAGACCTATAAATCTTCATGGTACAAAATAGGCCTGTAAGACGTTAAATCATTGCCTAATGGATTTATGACTCATCATTACTTGATCCTTACAAGAATGTAAGAATAAATTGACAATGAGTATAAACCATCATACAAAGTTACCTAATTTTTAAGGCTAAAAGCATGTAAAGTCATTAAGTCCAAGAAGCAAAGATTATAAAGGTGACTTGCTACTGAGTAAGAAAAATTTTGTTACTAAGATTATTAGCCATAAATTGGCACTTATTAAAAAAAATTTCCCAACTTAGAATTCTATGCACTAAATTGTCAAACAAAATCACAAGGTTTTGCCTATAACATTCAACACAAAGTCAAACACATGCTTGAATCAAAGGCATTGATAAAGGAAATGATAAGAATTATTGTATAAACATTAAATTTTTATTCATAAAAGAATTGTAATACAAAACATGAAAATTGAAAATTCATCAAGAAATAAAAAAACATTTTTTAAGGAACAGCAAGGTTTAGGGCATTGTCAATAAGGATCATAGGAGGATCAGTTGCATCGAGACATGGATAATGGCATTGGCATCACGCATAAGAGGAGTAAGCTTGGTCCTAGAACTACTGTTATTAATTTTATTTTAGTACCAGCCATACATGCTGATATGCTCTAATTATGCTAAAATATGGTACACTTATTAGTAGTTTTTCATACTGAACTTAGTATTAGGTGATACTAATTGTTTTCGTTGGTTTCAAATGGTTTCGATGAATTTTGATAAAATAGCTTGTTTTGGCTGATATGTGAATGTAAAACATTTTTAGTAATTTTAACTTGTCTTTTGTTGTATAACTATTTTTAACCTAAAAAAATAAAACTATTGAACAAAATAACTATTGAAGTTAGGTTTCTCTATTTTCTATATCAACATGTTTTTTTATACTTTTTTGAATCAAAATTCACAAGTTTTTCTAAAAAGCAATAATGTTCTCTCTCTAAAATTTAAGAATCTTAAAGTTAAAATTAATTTCTTTTTCATCTCTTTATTTTTATCTTAATATATTTTTACATGAAAAAGAAAATTGTTTATTTAAATATCATATGATCAAATTAAGTGTTTAAAAATATCATGATAAATTGATGATATTATTTGTTGTACTTTTAAACTTATTTATTTAGTTTTCGAAGATATTATATATTTATTTTACATATTATTAGTAGTATTATTATGTATAAATCCATGTATATTTATAAATATATTTGTATTAAATCAAAAAATTTGAAATAATATACCAAAATAATTGGTACCAGCATATGCCTTTTTTAAAAGAAAATTGAAACATTGTGTGGTACAATATTAACAACCTTGCCAAAACTATTTGCCAGAACATCTAAAGTTACAACCGATAGGACATTCAAGTCATGCCCTCAGTATCCTACCAACCCCTTCTAACACTCTTACTCTTTTGAGCTATGCTAGGTTTTTTGGAAACTTCACGTTGAAGTCCTTTGTTGGTATTCTCGTCTTTAAGAAATTCACCTTTTTCATGTCTAGTGGCCCTAGTTGTAGTTGTGCTTGGTATATGATTGAGAGTTTATACTGTTCACCAATTGCTAGGCATATAAGAGATGATTCACTCTTCTATTCAGCTAGCCTCTTTGAAAACTTTACACGCTCTATGTACAACTTAGCTTTTAATTTGGCAAGCTCTTCCTTTAACTAATAGGCTTGTGCCAGACCTTGGTCATTCTCTACCTCTGCTTGATTAGTGTAACCAGTAGCCACCATTTACTTGCATCATAGCTTGCCCCTATCTAGTTCAACTTTTTGCATGTTAGCATTGGTAGCCATAGTAGGCCTCTCCTCCACCACTTACTGCATGCCACCAGCCTTTGGTGCAGTAGCTCCTTAACAAACCACTAACTTTTTAGACTTTATTGATGCCCTTTTCATTGCAATATCAACATAAATCCATAGCCACCATAAAACCACATTAATATATCTTTCAATGAAAACAACTTAACCAACAGAGCAAACAATGCACAAATAATCAGCTTACCTTTCTTATCACCTAAATTTTTTTTCCATTAGGCATAGGTGCTAGCACTCTTGATTCTCCCTTTGGTTTACTTCATCCACATCTTGCCCTTCTTTTTGGTCTAAATCTTTCTCTACGATAGAAGCTAAGTTTTGATCCTTACCTAGGATAGAGTACTAATCATAAATGTTTTAACAGGTGGCTAGCACGAAGTAAGACAACTTCTCATTTTTAAAGATATTCACTTACTTGGCTTTATCATTTCCAAACTTTGAAATTCCTATTGTCAATGCACTACAATGAGCCCACATAATCTTGAAGATAAAATATATGCCAAGAGTCTTTGTGTGAGCCACCATGAACCTATTATAGTTGGAGTGATTATTAAAAGGCAACTCCATTGCGTAAACGATCACCATTAGCATGTGTAGTGCTAACACCACATTTACCAAGGTGACCTACTTATTTAGTCAACAATAGATGAAGTATGTCATAAGTATTTTCCAAGCATTTGGTTTCGGTTATGATGTGGCTAAATTAAAGATAGCCAGCACCATATGGAAGAAAAAGGTACAATGATAGGTGAAACTCGTGGCAGATATTATGCAGAAAAAACTTCACCATTCTTTCGTTTGCCCTCACTTGACTGATTATGAAACCTTTGAAGGTAGGGAGATTGAGAACACCAAGTTCTCTGGATTGAATGGCTGCGATCTAGAGCTTGGTTTGTCATGCTTGTCATTATTATGAGCTTGCACACGTTTGGTGTCCACCTTTCCAACTCAAGGTCATTTGACTTTTCTACAACCACTTCCTTCCATTTTCTTATCTCATCTTTTTTACTACCATTAAGAACACTCCTTAAAAACTTGAAGCACCCACCTCTTGATTCACAATGTCGCAACCTTGGACATTGCTTAGGCACCTGGGCTCTACTACCCCTTTTTTGCACCCTCTTTCCCCATCATGAGACCTACCACTAGTGATTAGTACCGTAGTGCTCTTGTCCTTACTAAAATCTTCTACTACAATTTTTCTCTTTAGTGCCATTTTCAACTTATAATCTAATAAAAGTCATATCTTAAAAATTTTACTTACCCACAAACTCTTTTAAGATTGACATAAAACAAGCACCATACATAAAACTTAGGTAACTATATTCCTAGTAATCTAAAACATGACGTGGTGACATGACATGAATACGATACGAATATAAGATAGAAGGTGACACAGCTTAAAATTTTAGCAATAATTATATCTAAGTTTAACAAAATAAAAAAATATATTTTATATTTTTGTGTTGACACGAATTATGATACATAATTTTTGTGTAAAACATGATATAGATATATAAATTTTAGTATTTTATATGACACGAATACTTGAATCGCTAGGTCTAGGTAACAACACACTTCTCTTAGTTGAAAAAGTGATAAAGTAAGTTTTAATCCTTCTTTTCCCTTATTTATACCTAGTTAAATGTTTCAATTGAAATGGTAAGAATTAAAGCCCCATTTGGATTGGTTGTGAAATAGTCCATGTTAATTCCTAAATTGACTGACGCTTCAGTTACATTGTTTAAAAAAAATACATAAATGTTCTCTTTTTAATTAAATTGGTACAATTTAAAATTTAAAAGCATTAAATGTGTTGACAACTTTTAAACCTTATTGCGCCATGTGTCCTACATAGTTGTATTATTCAAAAACATGGGTAGATGTCTTAGAGCACTCCTAAAAATGCACTCCATTCAATCACACCATGCACATTGCATAGCGAAGGGTACAAAAATTTATTTCTAAAGTCTTCACTTATTGCCTTCTGTGCCTCAACATAGCAAGTCATCAACACAGCTTACCAAGAAAAAGTCCCTTGACTAACATGGATATGTCATCAATACAGCTCACCAAGTCAATGTCCCTCAACCAACAAAGACACGCCATTAATGTAGCTTATTAAGATAAAGTCTTTTGCCAATAAGGACACACCATTAGTATGACTTACTAAGACAAAATCCCTTGACCAAAAGGTCATGTCATCGACTGGACTTGTCAAGGTAAAGTCCTTTAACCAAATAGAGACATGTCATCAAGAAAGCTTGCGAAGCTAGGTTTCTTAACTCGACCTACTTGCCAAACCTTGATGGTGTATCCTAACAAAGGTTAAAGGGTGGTCACTTTATAAGCCTCTTTAGACTTGAGGGCAATTATTATACCTAGCCACTCAGTCTACAAAGTTAATCTCTACACTTGTTAAGTTAGTATATACCCAACTACCACATCACCATCAAGGATTGACATCTAGACTTTTCTTTACAACAGGGATTCACCCTTACTCCTTTGTTTATGAGAAAGGCTTGCCCAACTACCACCAATAATGTGCCATCAGTGCATCACCTTACAACAAACCAACTAACCTCTAATTTGCTTAATATCATTAAATGCAGCCCATACTCACCTAAGTGACTTTTTTTTGAGCTTTATATGGATTTCCTATCAACTATCAACAACCCTGATGACATCATCTTCCATTGTCTCATATTTATGGTAAAAAAAAAGTCTAGATAAGGATTTTTAAACCCTTATTCCTTAAGCTTCCTTGATACTCTCTACAACTTACATTCTTCCTCCAAAAAACTTTAGACACTTGATTAACTTTAGTGTTAAAGCACGTCTCGAAGAACCAACTTTAATGTCTCTTGATCGTACTTTTCTATTTAGGTAAAACCAGTTCTAGCTCATTTTCCAAATTATTATGTAGCTCACCTTTATGTAAAACACCATCAACAAATGTCAAAATCAACATGTAATAATGGCTAAACTACTAAAAAAGCCCCTGAAGTATTTTACTTTTCTTAAATGAGCCCTTATAATTTTTTTTGTATAAATAGGCCCTTATTTAAAATGAAAGAATAATTTATGCTAAAGATTTATTTAGGTACAAATTAAAAGTTAAAGGTTTTATTTGAATACAAATTAAAAGTTATGGATTTATTTGGTGCAAATTAAAAATTAAATTGAATGCAATAAAAGTATAAGGAGTCATTTAAATAAAGTTATAAAATTCAAAAGCTTTTTTATTATTTTTATCTATAATCATATTAGAACTTGTAAAATTTAGTATTAACTAATAACTACATAAAACATTAAATTGATAACATAAAAATAATATAAATATAGAATTTTGCCTTTTAAAAAAAAATTTAATTTTAGTATTTTGCTTATCAAGTTATCAAATGCTTGATAGGTCATTTCTTATTGCTTGCCAATCGTGACTAGCCTATATATGCTCACTAGATATATTATTATATCTTAAGCCTATATTAACCACTAATTCTTAGTAGAAATTAAAAAATAAATAAGTATTCATTGTACCTAATTGTTTCAATTTTTTTTGAAAATTTTAGCTTGGATTATTTACATGACTAATTTTCTTTTTGAGCTAAGTCAAATGGCATGCACATGATAGTTTGGACATTGGGTTGAAGTTAACAACTATTTAGGAAATTAAGTATGTTAGGAATTTTTTATTAAAAAAAAGTATGTTAGGAATATAACATATATGTCTATAATTTTTTACTATAATTATAATTATTTTATAATATATAAAAATCCTAATTTGTGTAAATTTGTTTTTAGATGAAAAAGAGCATTTTATTGGTTTTATATCTAAAATGACACTAAATCATTAAAGAAAATAGTTAGATATTGAAAAAAAAAACTAATTGAATTAAATTTTGAATTCACAATTCAATATAAATAAAAATGTCTTTAATTTATCACTTTAGTTTATCAGTAATAATTTATTTTATAAGAGTATACTAGAAATATATAAATATTATTATAAATATAATAATCAAACTATTCTTATCAATTACATTAAAAAAAATCTAGTTTTAACCATGATAATTAGAAACACAGACAGAAGCACAAGATATATGGTCTTCGTAAATTATGGGCTATCGACATTGTTAGGGGTATTTCTGGGTTCAAAAGGTAAATTGGTTATTCACCTCATTAGTGACTGTCAATGCGAATGGAAGGAACACTCCCTACCTTTACTTTAACTCCTCTCTTTCCTTCCTATGATTTTAGGGTTGTGAACCTCAACTCGAAGTTTGGTACAAAAATTTCACATGTCAGGTAGGGGGATTATTTTTTAGTCTAGTTGAATACCATGCCACCCAAAAAGAAAGCCAAAGAAGAAAGAGAGACTGCTGTCCCAGTTAGGTTGAAACTTAAAATAGCCAACATATGGGCTAACTTTTGCCATAGCAAGTGGGGTTGACCATAACACTACCCTAAGCTTTAAAAGTACCCTACTTGATCACCTCCAGCAAACAATCAATAGAAAGATAACCCAACTACGAGGAAGTTGAGGCCTGTTCAGCCTCAAGGGAAGAAGAACATACCACCCTAACATCCATCACTATCCCAACCATAATTTTACCCATGTAAACACATAAAAATCCAAATAGACTGACCTAGAACCCTAATTGAATGGACACCTAGAGGCCAAAATGCAGGCCATGAAAAAAGAATCGAAAAGAAAAACTATTGGTTTTGAAGACAAGCTGAAGTTTCTGGAAACCTTGCTTTTCATCAAAGAGATTGATAGGATAGTACCCTCGAAAGAAATTAAAATGCTAACCTTAGAAACTTATGATGGTACTTTTGATCTTTTTGATCATTTGAAACTCTATAGAACTAATATTATGATGTAAAGTGTAGATGAAGCACTGATTTGTAAAAGATTGGCCACAACTTTCAAAGGAGTAGCTTGGTTCTGATACTACAACCTTAAACTAAGGTTGGTCACCATATTTAAAGAGCTTAACTATTCTTTTTTCTTCTATTTTGTCAGTAATAGAAGAACTAAGAAAGCTACTTTAAGTCTAATGTCACTTTATCAAGGTAGAAACGACTCTTTAAAAGACTACATTATGTGTTTTAATGTGAAAGCCCTACAAGTGAAAGACATAGAGCAAATGGCTATTGTAGTCACCTTGACCAATGGACTGAGTGACAAAAAATACAACCTGATGCTCACCTTGTCTTTAGAGCCCTTAAAGACGCTAGCCAATGTTTTACTTGTAGCTGAAAAATACATAAATTTTGAAGCTATCATGAAAAATAGCCAAGGTAAGAGATGTTTATCCTCTTCATTGGTAGTCAAGTTGAAAGAAGCTCATCCCTCTTCTTTGGCTGAAAAAAAGGTAAAGAATTGTACAATCCTCCCGTAAAAGAGAGATGACATAGGACATGAGCTTAAGTAGAGTAAGGAATTACACTATACTAAATACCTCATGAGAGAGGATTTTAATGCAAATAAAAAAAGACTTAGAGCTCAGATGGCCAAACTCATTGAGGTAGAACATAAAAAGAGACTCGACCAAAAGACATGCTTTCTACAAAGACATCGATCATAATACTAAAAATTGTGTCACCTAAAAAATGAAATAAAAAGTTTAATTAAGAGAGGTCAACTAGATAGATTTGTGTATTGAGCAAGATAATGTTAGGACAAAACATAGTATAAAAGAGAGGATTAGAGAGAAGGGATAAAAATGAATTTGGAACGAAAAAAAAAAGGCAATAGGGGTGGTAAGAATTAGAGGAATGAGCAAGAAGAGAACTAGGATTAAAATATAGATAACCAATCTATTGCATGCATAATTAATGTGATTATGAGAGGGAGCTCTACCTCGACCAAAAGGAAATTTGATTAGGGCTTGGTTATAGCAGCCAACTTTCGACTAAAAGAGAAAAAGATTGGAAAGATGAATCTATTTATTTTAGTATGAAAGAACTAGAAGGGATCCAACTTCCTTATGATGCCATAATAATTATAATAATGGTTTATAACTCTATGGTTAGAAAGATTTTGTTTGACAATGGAAGCTTGACTGACATTCTATACTATGTTACCATAAAAAAGATGGGAATTACAGAGGATAAGCTATAGTCAATCACCACTACACTAATCAAATTAAAAAATGAGCAGGTATAGGTCAATGGGACTATTAAGCTACTGATTTTACTAGGTATAGAATCGAAGATGGTTACCTCGATCATAGAGTTCATGGTTGTAGATGTTCTATTAGCTTACAATATGATTTTGGGTTGATCAAGTTAGTCTATTATATGACTTATAGGCTTGACCCGCCACCTAGAGGTAAAGTTCCCAACACCCAATAGGGTTAAAGAAGTTAGGAAAGACTAGTTCACAACATGGTAACGTTATGTCACATGATAAAAGGGAAGATTAGGAAGCAGATTGACAACTAGACCAGGATCGATGAATTGGAAAAAAAAAAAAGGAAGCTATAGGGCTTTAAATCAGAAAAAAAATGAGAGAAATAGGGAAAAGCAAGGGTAAGATAGTTGGGAAAATCCTATAAGCACATAGGCTATCAAGTAATAATAAAGACTAAAAAGTTTGAGTGTCGATCCCTTGAGGATTAGTAAAAGAGGTTTCTAAACTAAGTTTCACTTATTCCCATACACTATCTAAAGTTGGTTCGATCAATCAATATCTATGAAAAAGAAAGAAAAAAAATACTTCTACAAAATTAATGATGAAAAATCAAATCAAGGAACAAATCACTAAAAGAATTATGAATCAAAACTAAGAACTATAATGCAAAAACATGTAGTAGAATGCAAAATTAAAAATTAAATATGAAGAACAATGGTATATTCATCTAAAAATAGAACTTAATATTCTAAAAACAAAATTCTATAGTTGAAATATAGTGTAATCTACAAAATAGCACTTATAATGAAATTTGTAAATTTACTTTGCAACAAAACTACACTAAAGTGACTTTGAATTTTCAAGTACAAAACACAAATGAACCACTAAATATCAAGATCTTTGAACAACTTCTCAAAGTGAGCAAAATATATTCATGTAATCAACTTTGAAAAGAAATTCTAAAAAAGACAAATGCATGCCAACACTAACTTGATGCCTATCGATGAAACATTAAAACTAAGAAAATCTTATATGAAAAACTAAATGCATACTTATATGAAGAGTAGCAATGAAAGAAATAGAAAAAAATGCAAGAAAAGTGTAAATAATATTAACTGCATCTTTATTTGCATGAATTGCACTAGCATAAACATCTCAATTTACTTTCATAAAATGTATATATGATCCTAAATCTAATTGCACTTTGTATGGACAAGAAAAGATCTACTTAATGAGGTAAAATGCATTAACAAACTTAAGCAAACGATTGAACAAAAGCAAAATAGAAAAAAATTTTCAGTTTCATGTATGTAGTTAGTGTACGTAAATAATAATTGAAAATGTAACATGCAATTTCAATGAATGAAATCTCTATGCTAGTAAAGAAACCTATCTCTAAATGAAGGTTAAAAGATCAAGGCAATGATGAATAAACTAAAGCTAAAATATAACAGATCTAAAGAAAAAAAAAAACTTCAACTTGAAGTTAACCAGAAACTATTTCACCTCATATTGCTTTGCATGAACCTTAAAAAACTTTAGTAAACAATCATAAAAGGTAATAAGAAATCTTGAACAACATTGAAAACATTAGTACTAAGAAGTATTTTATAAGAATCCACAAGCAAATAGCAAAAATTGAATGTAAAATCAACTTAGCAAAGTGAAAAACAAAATAAGTTATTGACATGCTTTAATAGAAAGTACTTATCCAAACAATGCCTAGTTTTAAGTAAAACCTAAGGAAGTAATCAAGATCATTAAGTAAATCATAAAACTATCAGTCTAAAAAGAAAAGAAAGCAAACATGTCTCAATGAAGAAAGTAGATCCATACCAAATAGAAGTGATCACATTTGGCACCAACAGCTACTTCAATCGCACCTTCCAACCTTGATATGAAATTCTCTACTTCAAGATTCAATCTAAAATTTATAAATGTTAAAGATCTATAACTTAGGAACTTGTAAAAAAAATTTGAATAAAATCTAACAAAATTGCTATAGATTCAGTGTAAAAACTTATTGAATATCAATCTAATCAATTTTATAAACAAGTGGAAAAGTAAATGGAGTTAATCTGTTTGGAGCTAAAAGCCATTTGAATCCTTAAATCTCATTGTAAGATTTGAAAAGATATTAAGAAAATACACAAAAGCATCAAATTAAAAACAAGTTTCACTAAGAAAATCTAGAAAACAAGTGTTTAGGGGGTAGGGAAGTTTAAGAATGTGAAAAAAAATACAAAAAGAAAAAAAAATGAAAATCTAGCCTAAGTGCTTTCTAAAGCTAGCCTTCTTCCATATTTATAGCTAGAAAAAAAGGATTTTATGTGCTAATTAGAGCCTCACTCCTCTTTTTAGTGCATGTTTGGGGCTTTAGCATGTTCACCCATTTCCTGCTGGTGCTGGTACTTGTGTGCGTTTGGGTTTTGGGGTGCACCACGCTTGGGTTTTGTTCAAGAGCTTGGCTTTTCAATAGCTTTGCACTTTCATTAATTCACATGCATTAGCTTCAACCAACTTAACTCTTTAATTTGATACACTCCAACCTAGCTTAGGCAACCTTGTAGTAGCTTGATCCTTCATGCACGTCAACATTCTTTGTGCCTTTGGTTTTTTTTTATAAAAGAATTTTCAACACTTAATGA
The DNA here is from genome assembly GCF_002303985.1 of Durio zibethinus. The sequence continues at coordinate 8,892,117 of NW_019167827.1, forward strand.
GTTTTTCTGTCACAAAGTTTACTAAAAAAAATCTAATAAAATAAAACTAAAAAAATTCAAGCAAGAATAGTTAAAAAAAAGACTCCCTAAGTATCAATGTGACCAATTGACATTAATGAAGGCCATTAGCACCAAAATCCTCCACATTATGTTCAAAATTCTTCATTTTCTTTAATTGCCCCTACAGATAAGAAAATTATGATTTTAGGAGTATTTTTGCTAAGAAATGTTAAAGAACAAGCTAAATATGAGTCAATTGCATTAAAATTAAGTATTAAAAAGACAAATTTTAAGTGCAATCATAAGAAATAGTAGTAAAAGAAACTGACCTCAAAGAAACACTCTCTTATGCCATTTTAAACTCTTAAGCTTTATACTTGTACAAGCTATAGATTTTTATAAATTTTGAATTAATCTTACAGAGGCTGAGCTTTTAAGTTGTCACATATATATGTCTAAGGGACTGAGCTATTAAGCCTACCAAAGAAAAAATGAAATGAAAATATATATTTTGTTTAGCTCTACATTTCTATTACACCTAATCTTACTAACAACAAACAACTATCATGTCAGGATTTGTTTTCGTAAGAAATAATCCTAACCTAATTGAGCAAAAAAAAAAAAGATGAGGAAAAAATAGCCATCATTACTGAAAAAGGTTTGTATTGCTACAAGGTCATATATTTTAGCTTGAAAAATACAATAATAACTTACCAGAGGTTGGTTAATAAGGTCTTCAAAAATCAAATTAGTTGAAACATGAAAGTTTATATAAATGACATGATAATGAAATGCAAGAAACCTATAAAGTACTTCAAAAACCTGGAGGAGATTTTTGGCACCTTAAAAAAATACAACATGAGCCTCAACCTAAGTAAACCTTTAGAGTCACATCGAGTAAGTTCCTTGGTTATATGATTAACAAAAAAGGCATAGAGGCAAACCCATAAAAGGTTTAAGCCATCTTAGAAATTAAAGAGTTGACCTCAGCAAAAGAAGAGCAAAAATTAATAGGAAAAATAGCTGCTTTAAGCAAATTCAAGTTCAGGTCGATAGAGTGTTGCTTGTCATTTTTCAAAATATTTAAGAAAATCCTAATTATAGATGGACACCCTAGTGTCAAAAAGTATTTGAAGAGCTTAAATAGTTTATTTTTTCCCATCTTATTATCTTTAAACTAAGACCCAATGAGGTACTATATTTATACTTAGCTATAATTGACCAGACCATTAGTTCGGTAATGGTTATGAAAAAAAAAAGGTAGAAATCGATATATTTCATGAGTAAGGTACTAATAAGGTTAGAAATAAACTATGTCAAGATAGAAAAATTAGCCTAAGCAGTTGTCATGTAAACTAGAAAGCTCATACCATATTTTCAAGCTTACAAAATCCATGTAATGATCGACCAGCTACTCAGGTAGATCTTGTAGAAATCATAATAGTCAAGAAGACTAATCAAATGGGTAGTAAAACTTAATGAGTACAACTTGTACATGCTCCTTAGATCGACTTTAAAGCCATAGGTGCTAGGAGAAAATAGTAGATTTTCTTATAGATTACACCTTGGTCAGGACTAATGAAAAGCTTAAGGTGTTTAAAAAAGTCAAAGAAGAAAAAACGTGAAAACTCTTTGTTGACGGGTCAGCCACCGACCATAGAAGTGGGGTTAGTCTAATTTTGATCAATCCGAAAGATTTAAAATTTTGATATGCCCTTAGGTTTGGATTTAAAGATTTAAACAATGAGGTCAAATATGAGGCATTAATAGCTACCTTAAGATTGGCAGTTGACCTAAATGTGAAAAATGTTATTGTATATAGTGATTCACAATTAGTGGTATACCAAATAAACCATGAGTTAGGAGCAAGAGAAAAAAGGATAAAAAAGTACCAAGAGAAAGTATTGATCAACCTTGCCATCTTTTCTAAGGTTGAGGTTGGAAAAATGCCAAGGTCAAAAAATACTTTGGCAGATTCTTTATTTAAGTTCATTTTAAGGATGACAATGGAGAGCTTAACCTGTCTTAGTGGAAGAGCTGACATAAAAAAACATTGAAGAGAAATTGGTCAAATAAGTTGAGAAGATCATGGACGACCTCGATTAAAGCATACCAGACAATTAGAAAACTATCTAAAGATAAGGTTCGAGCTAAAGCCTTGATGAAAAAAGTTACTCAGTATACCATGATCAATGGAAAATTATACAAAAGATCTTTTAGTTTGCCCTACCTGAGATATGTAAATGATGAGGAAGCAAAGTATGTCTTTAAGAAAATACACGAAAGAATACATGAAAATCACATTGAATCTCAGCCACTTGCTCTAAAAGGTATTCAGACAGGGTTATTATTGGCTAACTATCAAGAAAGATGCAATCGATCTGGTGAGAAAGTGTGATAAATGCAAGAGATTTGCCCATATACAACACTTTTCATAACCAAACTAATCCCTATCATCAATCATTGGCCTTTCATGTAATGCGAAATGGATGTCTTTGAACTTTTCACCTAGGCCATAGGGTAGAAAAGATTTATTGTAGTAGCAGTTGATTATTTCACGAAATGGCTTAAAGTTGAGGTTTTAGCTACAACAATGAAAGCTTAAGTTGAAAAGTTTGTCTAAGAATATAGTCTGTAGATTTAGCCAACATTGGTCTATCACAATAAACAATGGCAAGCGATTTGAAAATCTAAGGTTCAAAGAGTGGTGCTCTAATTTTTGCATTGACTTGAGGTTCACTTCGGTCGCTCACCCTTACTCAAATGGTCAAGTCAAGCAGTAAAAAAAAATAATACTGAAAGTCTTGAAAAAGAGGCTAGATGAAGTCAAAAGCAAATGGGTAAATGAACTCCCTGAAGTCTTGTGGGCTTGTAGGACAATCACGAAAGTCCCCACAAGAGAAACCCCATTTAATTTGGCATTTGGAATAGAGATCATGGTGTTTGTGAAGATCGATCTTTCAAACTTAAGAGTTAAGTTTAGATCAAAAGATGAGAATAGAGACTACCTTATAAACAATCTTGATTTAATAGAAAAATAAAGAGATGTAATTTTGATTAGAATAATAGTTTATTAGCAAAAAGTATCTAACTACTATAATAAAAGGGTTCGACATAAGGGTATAAAGATGGACAAGCTGATACTTGAAAAGGTTAAAGCCTCAAGAGTAAATAACCAAGGTGGCAAGTTAACCCCCAACTAAGAAGGCCTTTGAATAATTAAAGAGTCATTCATGATATGACCTACAAGTTGCAGGATATAAATAGTAATCCTATTATAAGGACATGAAATACAGATAATCTTAAAGTTTACTACCAATTACTCAAATAAAGTTAAGCTCGTACTTGTAATTTAAAAATTACTGAATAAAGTTTACCTCTTGATTACGTATATTATAAAAGCCCTAAGCTAAAGCATTGCCCAAGTTGGGACTTACGTTAATTTAGATTCTTAAGTGAATTTAATGAATTCTTAAATGATTGATTAAATCGTGGTAAGCTTGCTTAATTTGAGCTAATGTTACTGTGGTTAATTGATTGACCAAAAAAATAATTCAAGTTACTTTGGTTTGCCTAAGCTCAATGTCTGAGCTAAGACTTGACTGCTTAGTTTGATTATTTGAGGTAAATAATAAAGCAAAAGAAAAAGTTAGAGTTAAAACTTAAAAAAAAATCCTTCCAATTTCATTTGTATTCATTTCATGATATAATTTTCAATAAGTGATTGTTTACATGAAAAATGACAAAAATTTTCTCGAGTGGATTTATTCAAGGTCATTACAAAAATCTGACCTCATACTTTACAAAAAATTACAATAAAAAGAAACAAAAAATAAAAAAAGAAGCATTTATCCTTCTTAATTCCCCCTATCATTAGTGACAATAGTAGGTCTTTCATCAACCTCAGGCGTAAGGATGGCATCAAGTTTGGTGTCCATGGTTGTGTCCTCATCCTTGTAATCCTCTTCCTCCTCCCTCTTATACTGAACTTGGGATCTAGTATTGAGATTGTCTAGCTTGATGTCAAAGAGGTTAAGGTTCAAACTAGTGAACTTAAAATACACCTTGTCCACATAAAGCTCGAAGGTGCCAAGGATGTTATTCCTTGAGAATTTGACTTGAAGGTTAAAATATCTCTCGAAAGCTATGAACTCCAAGATGATTTTCTCTTTACATTACTCCTTAGCCTTCTCATTAACCTTCTTTTTGGCTTTTTGCTTAGCCTTTAATTAAGACCTCAACATTGTTATTTTTGCCTGAGCTTCATTGAATTTAAGCTTTGCTTGTTCCTTTATTAAGTCAACTGAAGTCTTTTGCACCTACACCTCTTTAAATTTGACCATCAAGCAGTCAATTTATTTTTTCTACTTTTGTTCCTTCTTATGAGAAATAGAGACGTTGGACTGCAGATTAGTGATCACATCATTATTTTTATAATTTTTTAGACCCTATGTCTTCAAATCTTGTTTGGTCTTCAAAATATAGGCCAGGGTCATGTAAGCATGATGCAGGGCTTCGCTGGTACATCGATTGGTATAAGTTAGAAGCTTGTCAAAAACTACAAAAGAAAATCAGACTTAGACTTGAAAAATAGTTGAATTAATAAGAATGATATGAAAACCAAACTAAATGACAACTTACTATTTAGAAAGACCGTGACCTTTGTAAACTTCTAAGCCACATCAACATTCTCCAAAAGGTTCTTACTAGCATTGTACTCTAGGCTAGTAGAGAAGTTTTTTGAGCTAGGCTTTAAGATTAGAACCTCAAGGTCCACTAGAAAAGGGGAGGCCTCAAACCTTTACTTTTCGGGGGAAAAGGCTAGGACTTCTCGACCTGTTGTCACCTTTTACGTACATTTGATGGCGATAGGAATTTCAGCCAGAGAGCTTGGCTTTTAAATGATGAGGGGATCTATTATTTTAATTTCCCCCAAGAATGAGCCCCAAGTAGGATGGGTTACGTTTTTTGGTTTTTCTTCGACTTCAGCTTGTGAAGGTACTTACAAAAATTTAAGACCTTGAACTGTTGAGTATTATCAGCTATCTCTGTAAGATGAGGTAAGTGTTAGAAAAAAATTGACAAAACCAAGTACCTTATAAGGTTACCTTACACTTAAACAAAACTTAGACTTGTTCACTACTTCAGGATGTTGTAATGGTTTTGAGACCGCTAGATGTAAAATTTTGAAATTGAGAAAAACGAAAAGAGTCACCAGCAAACTTTTTACGGTGTGATTGACCACCCAAAAGTTTATCCTTTTAATAAGGTAGTAAAATAGGTTTAAAGTTTATCAAAAAGATAATTTTTGTTTACGAAAATAAAATTGGGCTTGAAGTTGGTTATACGTGGGAAAAAATTAGCACCTTCATAACGCCTATGAAAATTGGTACCAATTAATCATGCCTTATCTTTAGGATTGGATAAAATAGTTTCGGTTTAAAATTTAATAATAATTTAATTCTTTTTTTTTAAAAAGACAATTAATTTTATTAGTCTTTTATTTTGGAAATATTGCAAAACTCTTTAGGTTAAAAAATTGCATTTCTTTTTGCCTAAGATTTATTACGACATTTCTTAAAAATGAAAATGACATTCTTTGTAGAAGATAAATGTTGGTAACCTTCCAACATCTAGGCAAAGCATCAAGAATTGTTTCACTCGAAATGTTAATTTTGTTTTATTTTATAATGTCACTTTTTTTAAAAGCATGTTTTTTAAACATTTTATCCAAAAAAGCCAATGATGGTACTATCAACTAGCAAACAATAATTAAAGATATAAACACACGAAACACGTGCAAACAATAATAAATAGATACATGTATGCCAATGGGCACTATGCATGATGATGAAATGCAAATTTGACATTGGGTCCTTAGATATAATGAGATCACCTTAATTTTCCAATATCTAAAGAGAATTTAGGTGTGACTATTTATATTTAAGATCCCATGTTAGTGATATTTTTTACTCTTTTGTTAATTTTATTATTATTTCAAGTTAAAGATTGTACAAAAAAATAAACAAAATAAAATTTTCTAAATACCACATCTTCTAGGTGGCATTTGGAAACAAACTACTTCATATGAGACTTCATATGAATTTTTAGAATTTTGTGATGGTTTTGGGTATGGGCATAGGTCATGATTTTTAGAGTCTCATTTTAGGGTTTTTGGGTTTCAAGGTTTTAGAGTTTTAAGGTTTTTTAGGTTTTTAGGTTTTAGTGTTTTAAAATTTTAGGGTTTCGAGGTTTTAGTGTGTTTAGGTTTTAAGTTTTAGGTTTTTGGGGTTTTTAAGGTTTTAGTATTTTGGATTTTAGGTTTTCAAGTTTTATGAGAAAAAATAGGAATTAATGATAATTCGAATTTCCTTAATTATCCTCAATACCTAGGTAGAGTTTCGAAAAAAATTTTGTTTTCATATTTTCTTGTTTTTCTTAAAAGTTTTATGTTTTATGCAACATAAGATAAATGAATGACATAAATATGAACTAAGAAAATTGAAATGATTGATTTAATTCATCTCATGCCTATTTAATCCTATACCATTTTTTATTTCCTTTCTAAAATAAAAATTAAAGAAATTTTATATATTTGGTTTGTGAAGGAAAAATTATTTGTTTATTTTTTTTTAATTCCACAATATCTAGGCGGAATTAAATTCTTCAAAATACGATTTGAATTCCTTTCAACCTCTAGGCAGGGTTTTCAAAGTCATTGCATTTCATTTCATTAAAAAATACTATTATTCCATTTTAATTTCTAGGACCCTTTTTCTAAAAGAAATATTTTTTAACTAAAATTATCCATTATTTTTTTCAAAAATAAACATTTGTTTGCAAGCAATTCAAATTAATATCATAATATCAAACATTCATAAACAAATTAACAAGATGATAAAATAAATAAACAAAAAAAAAGAAATTAAAATGTACCTAAAAAAAGTTTTGGATTGTAGCCCAAAACAAAATCTATTCTCTAAAAGGCCTCTGAATCGGTTGGACTGCTAGTAGGGTTGATCTATTTCTTCTTTGTTTTAGTTCAAAGCATACTTTTTTTTACTAGTCAAACCTATTTTTTCTTTTACTTTTCAAAGCTTTTTTTTTTTTTTACTTTTCAAGTTTTTTTTGTGACTTTTCAAAACTTTTTTTTTGACTTGTTAAAGGTTTTTTTTTTTTTTTTAAATCCTTAGCTAACCAAATCCCCTAATCTCCATCTTTTTTTTTTAAAAATTTTCCTATATGACTTTTCAAACTTTTTCCCTTTTTTTTTCCTTCTTTTCTTTTTCTTCTTCTTCTTCCTTACTTTTTTCCTTCTCCATGCCCTAGACTTGACCCCCATTTTTTTTCTATTTCTTTTCTCTTTCTTTCTCTTTTTTCTCTTTCCTCTTTCCTCTTTCTCCTACTCCCTTAGCCGAATTAGATTTTTTTAAGCTTCTTTTTCTCCTCTTTTTCTTTTCTCCTTTCTCATTTCCTAAAAGATCTCTAAAAAAGAAAACATTTTTACTTGAAACTAAACCCCATTCCTATCTTCAATTTTTTTTGGGTGTTATTGTGGCTGTTGTTCTTGTGGCTTGTGTTGATTAGGATTTTTGCAAGAAAGAAAAATATGAGAGGGTTTTTTTAATTTGGGAATTTTTTGATGATAAATGATTTTCTTAATGTGGGGGCCTTGGGTGTAAGGGTGATGGTGAGTGGTGGCCTTCAGTATTGCATGAGTTTTTGGTAGTAATGGCAGTGAAAGAGTAGTTCAGAATGGGGATTCTATGAGTTTTTTTTTTTTAATAATGCTAGATTTATATATGGTGATCTCAGGGTAGGTAAGGGATTGTTATGGCAATGATGATGGTAATGGGCATTGTTTTAATGGTGGACACTGGGGATGGGTGGCATTTTTAGCTGGGATGGTTTTTTTAATTATGATGGTGGCTTAGGATTTTTGGTAGATGGTGGTCAAAAGTGTGAAAGTGAAGGGGTGGTGAGTAATGAATAGTTTGTAAAAATTGTAACAATTTTCCTTTTTAGTATGGTGTAAAAAGTTTTTGGGTTTTTGCAAAACTTTTCTCAGAGACTAACATAGTAATTTAAATTTTTATGGAGTCTTGCAATTGGGGCTGCTACATTTAGGATGATGGAGTATTTGATGAATTTGTGCTTGGAGTCAATAAGGGTAAACAATCAAGTGAAAAATGAGAAGCTAAAAATGAAGAGGCAATTTGGGATTTGTAACTTATGATGAATTTGTGCTTTGGCAAATGGGGGTAAAATATGAATAAAAATAGGGATAGCACAAAAAGGGAATTATAGGGTTTTGTTTTTTTGGTTTGGAGAGACAGTGAAGGGGAAAGTTGGCAACCAAATTTCCAACAATTTTCAAATTGCATTTTTTAAAATAATTTAAAATCTAACAAAATGGATATGGGCTTTTAAAATTAATCTAGACTTTTATTGGGCTTTTTAGGCCCAAATGATTGGAATTGGGCCATAACTCAAATGGAACTAGATTAGACTTAAAAAAAAGATGAGTTTGGACTCATAATTAAACTTTGGATCTTTTAATTGGGCTCTCAAATCTTAATCCAAAATTGACCCAATAATAAATTAAATTAGATTTAGGTATATGCAGAAAATCCAAAAATGGTTAATTCGAAACAAAGCCCAATCAAGTTCAATTCAATTAAAACATTTTAACCAACCTAACTCGATGCATTTGAATCAAGCATAAAATCAAACTCCCTCGAATCAATCTAGACAAAATTAGATTTTTACAATTACCCTTCTTTGCACATTATCGAAAATAAAAAATAGGATAAAGACATAGACAACAATTTTATTTAGAATCAATGATTTGAGGATTTTTCAAAATTATTTTTGTTTTTTTATATTAGTTTTTTAAACTTTTTGATTTTTGGTTTTTGAAAAATTTTTTTAACTTTGTTTTTTTTCTTTTTTAATGTTTCTTTTTTGAATTTGTGAGCTTTTTATTATTATTTATCATTTATTTATTACTATATATATTTTAAAGCATATGAAGTAGGAGATTATTTGAACTAAAACATGAGTTGAAAAATAGAATGACTGGGATTGAACTGTCAGTATAAAAATGAAAACAACCAGGATTGAAACCTAAGTTAAAGAATAAAGATGACCAGAATTGAATTGTGAGATAAGAAATAAAAATGATCGGGATTAAACTGTAAGTCAAAAATAAAAATGATTGGGACTGAGTCGTAGGTCAAAAAATAAAAATAACCAGAATTGAACCGTGAATTGAAAGACAAAGTTGATCAAGATTGAGTCGCAAGTGAAAAATAAAGATGATCGGGGCTAAACTGAGAGTCAAAGAATAAATATGATAAGGACTGAACTTTGCATCAGGAAATAAAGATGATTGGGACTGAATTACAAGTTAGGAAATAAGAACAATCGGGACTGAACTATAAGTTGAAGAACAAAGATGACTAAAATTGAGTCGTAAGTTGGGAATTAAAAATGACCAAGATTGAACTACAAGTTGAAGGGTAAAGATAACTAAAATTGAGCTGTACGTTAGGAAATAAAGATGATCGAGATTGAACTATAAATCAAAGAATAAAGATGACTAGGACTAAACTATGAGTCAAAAAATAAAGATGACTGAGATTGAACCGTACGTTAGAGAATAAAGATGAATGGGATTAAATCACGAGTTAAGAAATAAAAATGACTGGAACTGAACCTCAAGTTGGGAAACAAAAATGGTTGGGACTAAACCACAAATTGAAGAATAAAGATGACTAAGACTAAATCATACGTTAGAAAATAAAAATGATTAGGTGCTCTATAAATCGATAGCCAAGGTTTTGAGGATCGTGCTAGGGGGTAACCTTCATCTTTAGGGCCAATTCTTAAAGGGCTTTTTTCTAGCTTCACCTTTACTTAAGCCGCTTTTTTAGGTTTTCAATTTAAACAATCCCTTTTTTTGGTTCAAATTGTCATTTTAGAGTTTTTAGTTTGAATCGTCTCCTTTTTATTTCTTTTTGTTTTGTTTTTTTTATCTTTTATCTTTTTTTATTTTATTTTGTTTTGTTTTGCTTTTTTTTTAAGTAAAATATTTTTTAATTGCGTCAGAATTAACATGATTTGGCAATTTATCAACGTCCATTTTTACAAGGATCAAAGCTCCATCAGAGAATGTCTTCTTTACCACGTATAAACCTTTCCAACTGGGTGTTTATTTTCCTCTACTATCATGTTGATTTGGCAAGATCCTTTTTAAGACTAATCACCTTTGTGAAAACACCGGGGTTGTATCTTCTTGTCATATGCTTGCATGATCCTTTTTTAGTACATCTGCCCATGGCTGAGTGCTAAAAGCCTTTTTTCTTCAATGAGATTTAGTTGTTCGAAATATCTCAAACCTATTTTACCTCATCTAATTTTACCTTGATCAAAACTATTAGGGAAGAAATTTCTACTTCGATCGGTAATACAACTTTCATCCCATATACTAATGAAAATAAGTGGCTTTTATGGAAGTTTAAACTGATGTTCTATAAGCAACTAGGGCAAAAGGTAACTTCTCATGCCAATCTCTATATATATTGGTAATTTTTCCCAATATTCTTTTGATGTTTTTGTTCGCAGCCTCAATTACACTATTCATTTTTAGATGATACGGTGTTGAATGATGATACTTTATCTAAAACTATGTGTACACATTTTTCATCATTTTGCTATTTAAGTTGCTAGCATTATTAGATATGATCCTTTTTAAGAGTCTATACCAATATATTATCTCTCTCTTTATGAATCTGTATATTACTGATCATGTAATACTAGCATATGACACTACTTCTACCCACTTAGTGAAGTAATCAATTATTAACAATAAAATGATGCCTATTCAAAGCTTTTGGGATTGTATGTCCGATCATATCTATTTCCCACATAGAGAATGGCTATGATGGTTCCAAGACATATGGTGAAATTGGAGGGGAATAATCTTATATGCGTAAATTTGGCACTTATGGCACTTTTTAGCATAACCAATGCAATTATTTTTCAATGTGGACCAGTAGTAACCTGCTTTCATAATCTATTTGGCTATTATATAGCAATTGACATGCATTCTACAAATCTTTTCTTGCACTTCTTTAAGTATCTTTCTTACTTTAAAAGCGTTTACACACTTTAGTAGTATCTGGTTTTGAATTTTCTTATATAGATATCTCCATTAAATACAAACCCTGCTACCAGTCTTTGAATAATTCTTTTATCATTCTTGGAGGCTTACTTAGGGTAGTTTTGGCACTTGATATACTATACAATGTCATAATATCATGGTCACCGATCTACCTCATCTTCCATATTTGAACAATATGCTAATGAATCTTGCATTTGTACTCTAATGGGTTGGATTCTTGTATTATCATCTAACTTGAACATTGTTGCCAAAAGAGTTAAGGCATTAGGAATTTGATTTTTTTCCTAAGGAACATGTTAAAACCGAATCTCTTTGAACTATTTTATCAAGTTAGTTATATGCTTTTAGTATAACATCAATTTCAGGTCCTTGGTATCCCATTCACCTTTTAGTTGGTAAATTATCAAGGTTGAATTTTCATATACTTCAAATACCTCAATTTTTTTTTCAATTTCCATTTACAGACTTATGACACATATTTTATACTTAACAACATTATTTGCGCAATTGAAATCCAACCTTACAGTGCAGGGTTAGTAATTTTCTTTGGAGGATATTATCCTTGCCCCAATGCCATGCCTTATTACATTGGATGCCCCATCAAAAAACATCTTCCATAATTTTCTCATAGGTTTTTCATCTTTAACCTGTAAAATCGCCATTAAGTCCTCATATGAGAATTCGAATTTCATGGGTTCATAATTTTTTGTAGTTCGATCAGTAAGAAAGTTAGCTATCTCACTTTTTTTATGGAGTTTTGTGCGATATACACAATATCATATTTTGAAAGTATAATTTTCTATCTCATTATCTACCTAACAAA